>CM053789.1:618588572-618986072 GCA_028749045.1 Cupressus sempervirens
CGTACATAAATAGAGCATGTTATAGGCCTATACCTAATGATCCAAAACTGCCACATTTGTTCCAATGCAACTCTGTTGTTGATGACCACAACAAAAAAATGTTAGACCTACTACCAACAACACTCTATAAACTTGAAGCAATTGATCAGAAAGATACAAAAATAGAGAAGAACCCTCACCTGGTAGAAAGGACAATCTTATCATCTACTATACTCGTCAAGCTAGGGATCCTAATTGATCTTATAGTAGGTAATCTTGACACACAAGATGGTTTGGTCAATGGTGTTGATGGCACACTCCAATTACATACAAACAACAATGAAGACATCCTCGGGATCAAGTTCAATGATCCTAATGTTGTGAAGCTATGAAGACAACAAATGCAACACATGTACACGAATACAATACCTACTACATGGAAACCACTCACACATATTACAAGAAGAATGTGAACATTGACAAAAATAGTCATACGATCACAATTCCCTATACAACTTGCATCCACAAGAACTATTCACAAAGCATAGGGCTTGACAATGGAGATTGTTTCTTTTGACCCTGCAAAGGTCTATCAACATGACCTTTCGTACACTTCCTTGTCGCACGTTAAAGACATAAAGAAATTGTACTTGATGAAAAAAGTGCACTACAATAATTTTAGACTTTTCCAAAAGGTCAAACTAGAAATGCAACAACTGCAAACATCATCACAATGACCTCTACATTACACTCTTTCTCTCAGATCACTAACCACCATTACAATATGTACTTTAAATACTTGTAGCTTGCAACTACATGCAAAAGAAATAGACCATGATCATGATTTGCATAATGCAACTGTACTTTTCCTGCAAGAGACAAGAACCAAGCACATTGACCAACTGCCACTACTGAATGAAAAATTTGAATTCTACCCATCATATGCCATTCATAGATTGCTCAAATGTTGCAACAAAACTACCACAGTGCAAAACATCAAAATAGATGCAACTAGACACCTTGAATCAATCATAATTGATGTTTTTCACATCCAAGCATGCTTGCACATTGCAAACATAAATATGACACCAACCACAACAACAAATGATCTTTCCACTTTCATTCAAACCATCACCACCATTCTACCAAAACGTTCAAAACTACTAATTGCAGGAAACTTCAACATCGACTTTCTAAAGACATCAACAAAGATATCACACCTCTTCGACATCATGCAACAACACAATCTAAAACTCACAAAAAAGAACACAACAAGACAAATAGGAAGAAACCTTGACCACATCTGGATACATAACACGGACATTGAAATAAGAAAAGCCACTATTCTAGACACTTACTAGATTGATCACTTTATAGCTGCAGTCAAAATTTTTGCTGTTGCAAATGATACCATAATCTATTTCTCACATTAAACACAAAGAAAATATTGTAGGCTACAATTAATCAGCTAATGTTAGATGCATCTTGAGTGCAAGTCCATTTCAAAAGACCATGGAGATAGATCAAAATAGAAGCTCCCCAACTATTGTCAACAATAATATACACAAGCGGCAAGTACTCTTACTACTTTAATACTCCTCTACAATCAGTCAGCATACAATTATCATAGTCTATGTATTTCAAAATAATTTATCTACTTTAATTGTAGGCAAAAGGGCATTGCCACTTCCCCAACTGCCATATTTGACATCTGCAACACACAATCAGCAACAGTCTTTGAGGGTGAGGTTGTAGCTACATATGTGCCAGCTTGCAAGAACTCTACACAAATGAACAGAGATCATCAATTGCACACATAGATCTCATAGAAAAAGCCAGTATACTAACTATAACAACGAACATCACCAACACCTTGACTGATAAATACTTACACTGGCTAACTCCTGGAACAAGCATCCGCATTTAGAAATTTGGAATCAAGAAAAAAAATCACAGTATGAAAGAGGAGATGCTGATTACTGTATACAGTTCAATTTAGAAACTAAAGTCAAGCAAATACCACCTATCTACAAACAACAAAAACTATCACTTGATACCAAAATCTCCTAGCTAATCTAGTCACACAACAATTATCCAAATGGTAGTCTCGGTATTCTTGTAATTTCATATGTACAGAACCCCACAGAATTCCAGCAGCAAATCAGAGATGGACAATAGCCATCTGACACAATTACTGTAAGTAAGAAATAACACATCAAATTTTATCACAATACTTTTATCTAATTTTAGTACTTCAATTTTTAATATCAACTTTCCTCCTACTAGTTCATAGTGCCAAAAATACACAGCTATAGCTACAAAAGCCTAGAAAGTATATGCAAGTCAACAATATCACCAACAACACTGTTGTTGCTACTAAAAAATGTCACCCATACCAGTCCACAAGGTTTAGCAGTTATCAAATCAGGCCTGGCCACCTACATAGATCGCCTCAATGACAACTACACTATACACTCACTACAACAACTCACAAATGCCAATCTGTAGGTCAGTCAAAAAATATTACTACCTAAAATTGACTACTTAATGACAACAAAAATAACACTACAATCAGTTACAACTGACCTCAACCTTTGTACTTTTAGGTGAGAGGAATATTACAAGCAAAAAATGTCCATAGCTCACCATACCAGCCACTATGCATAGTCTACAAACAAATAGTATCTATATCAACAATAGTTGATCTAGCTAACAACCACTGCACCAAGTATGAAATAGACACAACATTTCAATTTCAACCATATCTCCAATATATCATCAAAATAGAAGACAACATCTTTGAGTGTAGTCTACATAGAAAGCTCTTGCAAGACTACTTTCCAAAATTAACAAAGATTGAATTTGACAAGTACACAAAAACCATGTCTGCAGCAGTCTACATGATGCGAAACTTCAAGATTCAAGGCACTTTTACACTTGCAATGGACCATACAATCACATGAATCAGACAAGAAACTCCACCTATGAGCACTCCTAGACAGTCTCTTACCACTTTCATTACACAGTCAAATTTAAATCAAAAAAATACAAAGAGATCTATTAACTCAAATTTATTTACAAATTGTAGGTTGCATAAGCAACATATGATCTTTGGAATAATCTTGCAAAACTAGAACAATAGGAAACAAGGTAAAATCTTTACCTATTTATTCTTATTTATTAATGTATTATGAGACTACCACAATCAAGTACATCATTGATATATTTCATGGTTTTAAAGTCTTCAGAATAATTCACTACATAAATCACATTCAAGTACTACACAGCTCTAATGAGAGCAATCTTTTCCTACAAGTATAGTATCTATATCAAAACCAAAGCGACACCAAAGTTTTCAACACCAGTTTTTGCCATTCACCAACTTATGTACATAGTTCATCCCTATTTATATAGCAAAACATAATATATATGTCATGTTATCAAGCACCTCATACAGCACTAAATTATCTGAGTTTCTTATTTCAATACATTGTCCTCTGCATGTTTCCAAATACATGGACATTGTAATAGTCAAGCTACAAAATTTTTGCTACATGTATATACAACAAAGCATAGAATAGGATGTCTTTTCAACACCATTGTGCTTTATGTAAATTGCTGTAACAAATTTGCTACTATTTACTGGCCAGTATATTAAGTTTTCTATAGTTAATAATACTTGAAGATATAGATAGTCACACATAGTTTAAACCTTCCTTGCACGCAACACAGTATACTTTTGTCAGATTTTATTTCTCTTTATTCTCTTTGCTATTTTTCGTTTCATTTGTTTGGTGTTCCTTTTCAACAACTACTAACACAATCCTCTTCACATATTATTTATCACTTAGTCATCAATAGCATCCTACTATTACATATACTAAGAATTTCGTAAAAAATGTCACTTCGCTTTTTGTTTGCCAAACTCACTATTTTCCAGCCATGCAAAAGGTAAGGACTCCTACTCGCCAGAGCTCTTGTTATTGTTTTTCTTTATATATATATGCATGGGAAAAGGTCTTGTCACATCACGACCCTTTATCTTATCATGTTTTACCTTTATAAATATTGTTCATGTATTATATATTTTTTATTAAATAATTGTCTTTCATTACTTGATTATTTAATATTATTATTATTCACTAGTTTATAAGTAGTTATTAATTAATAAATTGGTTTTATTTTAAATTATAAGTAATTACCAAACAATATAATATAGCTCAAGACCTTAATTTATTGATTAACTAATATCAATATGATTGATATAATTGATAAAGTCTTACATTTTTATCTAATTTGAGGCTTATTGCAAGAAACAAGCTTGTGATGAACTGTTAGAGTAAAGAATTAGTGGATTTTGGGAAATTAAGGAATTGGAGGCTTTATCACAAGAGAATGTGAAGCTACATGAGGACAAGAACAATATCAAGTGGAAATTGGGAGCTCTATCCATCAAGATGGGTCAAGAAATGGAATCAATGAAAGCAATATAGGAAGTAAGGAAGGTTTTAGAGGATACCATAAAAGTTGTGGAACAAGCCTTGAAGAATATTAAACATGAACTCTATAACTCTAAAGAAGAGGTCAGTACTTTGCATACACATTGTCATGAGACTAATGAGGTGAAACAAGAACTTAAAGATGAGATTAAAAATATGATGATGAGAAATGAGAGTTTGGTTAATGACAATATGAGGCTATAGGAAGAATTTAAATTTGTTGAAAAGGTCTTGTCACATCACGACCCTTTATCTTATCATGTTTTGCCTTTATAAATATCGTTCATGTATTATATATTTTTTATTAAGTAATTGTCTTTTATTACTTGATTATTTAATATTATTGTTATTCACTAGTTTATAAGTAGTTACTAATTAATAAATTGATTTTATTTTAAATTATAAGTAATTACCAAACAATATAATATAGCTCAAGACCTTAATTTATTGATTAACTAATATCAATATGATTGATATAATTGATAAAGTCTTACATTTTTATCTAATTTGAGGCTCATTGCAAGAAACGAGCTTGTAATGAACTATTAGAGTAAAGAATTAGTGGATTTTGGGAAGTTAAGGCATTGGAGGCTTTATCACAAGAGAATGTGAAGCTATATGAGGACAAGAACAATATCAAGTAGAAATTGAGAGCTCTATCCATCAAGATGGGTCAAGAAATAGAATCAAGGAAAGCAATATAGGAAGTAAGGAAGGTTTTAGAGGATACCATAAAAGTTGTGGAACAAGCCTTGAAGAATATGAAAAATGAACTCTTTAACTCTAAAGAAGACGTCAGTACTTTGCATACACATTGTCATGAGACTAATGAGGTGAAACAAGAACTTAAAGATGAGATTAAAAATATGATGATGAGAAATGAGGGTTTGGTTAATGATAATATGAGGCTATAGGAAGAATTTAAATTTGCTAATAATTTTTTGAGGACATTCAATGGGAGTTATACAAAATTAGATGATCAACTCAAGAAACAAAGGATATATGATGAGATACATGGTTTAGGTTTTATTGGTTATGAATTTTGAGAATATTTAAAAGCCCAAAAGACCAAAAAAGATGTCAAGACTCCACCAAAAGTTAACAAGAAATGTACTAGTAAGAAAGTTTATAAACTTGTTTATTTCAAATTTCATAATGTGGGACATATTGTAAATGTATATTAGAATATGCCTAGTACTCATACATGTTCAATCTATTATGAGATGGGTCATATTGGTAGAGTTTGCAAAAATAGACCAAATGTGTTGATATGATTACAAAAAAATGGTCATAGAGATAATGAGTGTAGGACAAAAATAGATAATGATTTTGTGAACTTGTAGATTCCTTATCAAAATGAGGATTGATGGGATGTCACCTATTCACATTATCAAAATTTTGGTCACATGGTCCTAAACTATAGATTGAGCACTAACACCATAATTTTGGACCTTGGAGATCTACCAAAATAACATGTTTTCATTATTACAGAGTTGGACACATTGCAAGGTTCTATAGGTAAAGAAATAAAGGAAACTGATTGGTGAACCAGGAAATGACAAGAAAGGAAAGTAAGTTTCTATAGTTGAGGAGACCAAAATTCAAATGAATAAGTTTTAGATTAAGAAGAATGACAATAATTCATCATAAGGGTCTTCATCTCCACAAGATGTGGGGAATTCATCTATAAACTAAGTCTATATTTACTTAGGAGGAGCTATACTATCAAATATACTTTTGGACCTTGTAGATGTATGTCTAGTAAGTTCTATTATAATGATTGAATGCATAAAGATCTCTTATAATATGCAGTGATATTTAGTTGCATAATGAGAAGTGTTACCTTACTAGAAAAGAGATTCCTTAAGTGGTGCAAAGTTTTCTTAACCAATCAATACATTGAATGTTGATGTCCAATGAAGGATATATAAAAACTAGACTTCATTTTCATTGATTCATTAAAAGAGCTAGTCAACAAGCTATAAAAATGATCAATTATGTCATTAAAGGTGATCTAAGATACTGGAAGAAGTGTTTGTTGGTTATTTGGTGTAGAATTATGAGTTTTGTTCAAGGTTTCTTGATAGAAACTCTATTTTCATGATTGAAACATGGTATTTATCAAATCTTAAAACATGAATTTGTTATTTAAATCATGGAATCACATGTCATTATGGATGTTACTCGCAGACCTAATCCAAAATTCAAAGGATGTCACTTCAAATCAAAATATGTTGACCCAACAAGTCTCTTATCCAGTGGGTTTCATGGTGTGGTGCATATTGAGGATGTGAGAGCTTACATCAATGATAAGCTAGAGAATCTTGGTGAAATTTGAATATTTGATCAATAAAAGGAGTTCTTTGATTAGAATTTAGTGCTAAATGAAGAGCATAAGGTTTTAGTTGATAAAATATTGATGAACATAATGTATATTCTAAAAGAATTTGGAGGTGAACAAATAAGTTATGTTTTGAGTATGGTTCATGACCAATTCATATGGTTGGAATAGCTATACAATATTACCAAGGAGGAAATCTATGTAGTTACTAGGTGAAGTCCCTACACTTAGAACATCATGACAAGATGAGATCACATGGTTGACTAAATCCAAGGGTAATAGGGGGGAAATGATAGTGAATGACATCTTTGGTCCATCTATAAGATTTTTTTCAATGATATTTTTTTACAAAGTAGTTTAATCAAGTAAAATTAATAAGATATCAATAACTACTATTATCACTGCATATAAGATGGTTAAGGAGAATACAAATTTTGATCTGTGATAGGAAACAAGAGAACAACTATGTTTCAATCTGGAGAAGATTAAAAAAAAAATACAATCATTCAAGTATGATCAAGTCCCAATGGGTTTTTTTTCTTTTATTTCCAATACTTCTTTCTTGGTATTGGTAGTATAAAATGATCAAAAAATACATTAGTAATAGTTCAAATCAATGTCTACATTATAATGCTTAGAAGTAGTCAAATTAGTGACATTTGGGATTATTTTATAAGTTTTCAAAAAGAGATGCATTAGAGAACAAAAATCCCCTTGGAGATTGCACAAAAGTATAGAGATTCTATGTTCTTATGGTTCATACTGAAACTTGTTTGATGGAGGTTGTTGAACCCAAAAATTCATGGGTAATCCTAATGGGATGTGAAGTAGAAGTTGATATATCTATATCTTATGTAGAGGAATTATTGTCCAAACCAAAGGATTGAAGTTTTCCAAGATTCAAAATATTTGATGAGAAGCATAGAGGGGTGTTTGGTCAATTATACCAACTAGTTGTTGTATAGAAGAGAGTAAGAAATGAGGTAGATTAATAAATAGTTAAATTTAGTTTTACCAAAGAAGAAATTAAGAAGGCAAGAGATAACTATGAAACTCAACAAGTTGGTACTTTAGGAACTACTAGAAAAGAAAAATTTGAAGTTCTATCTTTAATAAAAAGAGTCGCAATTGAAAGGCAAACCAAAAGTGAAAATACAAAGAAGGAGAAGGTTACTCCACCAACCAAGTTTTTTATAAAGAGAAAAGAGAATATTGTTAAGGTTGATAATACTAAGCCTTCCAAAGAGAAGAAAGCACCTCAACTAGCAAAGTCTAATGGAAAAAGAAAGAAAGAAAAGGCATAAAGGAAGAAATTTAATGATCCTGGAAAGGAACAAATAATAAAGACTCATGAAGGATAGCAAGAGATGAAAGCAAGTGGGAAGAAATAAAAGGTAGGCAATCAACTTACTATGAAGTTTTTCAAGCCTAATATTAGTAAGTATCATCCTATTTGTAAACTTATTGGTCAAGTTAGGAAACAGGTTATTTTAGCTAATGTTAAGAGATATTATGATAGTTTAAAGGACTGTGAGAAAAAATAAATAGAAGATGATATAATCTATAGCATGAATAAGCTAAGAAAAACTCTAATAGAGCTTGAATACCAAATACCAACATATTTATATGGTAAACTAGATGCCAAATAGAAGTGGTACATGAGAACCTAAGGCCCTAGGAAGAGCTATGATGTCAATAAAGCATGGGAGAATGTAATTAAGGTCAATCATGACCTAAGATAGTTTAATAAAGTCATAAAAGATCATGCATATAATAGTTAGGATAATAAGATGAATCATGACCAGAACAGCAACTTGGAATTGGACATTCCTTCTCTTCTGGTCCACTCTTTCTTTGGTCATTTGAGCATTTTGTTTTAAGTTATCTTTGTGTTGTTAATGGATTTATTTCATAGATTTTTATAAATATTTAGCATGTACACTCCTCCTATGTAATCCTTATACATCCCTTAGTTCAAACACTCCCCTATGATGATTGTCATAAACAATTTCAAAATAGATCTTACCAGTTCTATTAGTAGAGTCATTATATGAAAAAAATTCTTAAGGAACCACCATGCACCAAGTTTGACCATGATCCTTGGTTAGTCATCTAAGAAGATTTCCTAAAGATCTAGTAACTACCTTAGTTTATTCATGAGTCTAACGATGGTATCTAAAACTATATTTTAAAAAAATTGTCCCCAACCTTTTCCATAAGGTCCTTCAAAAGTAACCAAAAAACTTTGAGTTCCTAGATTTTATACAATATTTAGTGGAATTCCATGTATATTGACTACTTCCTTGAAGAATAACCTTGCTATATAACTGAAATTATTTATTGTTTTACAAGGTAAAATGGGCCATTTTGCTAAATTTGTCCACTATAACAAACAAACTATCAAATTGGGTTTTTTTCCTTAGTAAAACCAACACAAAATCCATGCTTGTTCTCTCTCCTACCCTATTTAACTTATGTAAGGGTTGATACAATCTTGTATTAGCTGAATTATTGTTAGTACTTTGGAAAATAGTACAAACCTCCACAAACATTCGGATGTCATTTTGCATCTTAGTTCAAAAGTAGAATCTCCTAACCAAATCCAAGGTCTAATTTTAACAAAAATAACCTCCCAATCCACCACACTTATTTTCTCTAATTATATTATCTCTTGTTGAATAATTAGAGATACAAAGTTCATAACATTTTATTTTTTAAAATCATCATGCAAGGTATCCAAAAAAAATTCAGAGTGAAATGAGTTCTAAAAGAAATTACAAGTTTCATGTATTTCCTTGAAGTCTTTATCATCCTCATATATCTCCTTGAGTGCTTCTATGCCTATAATTTTCATGTATTTCTTGGAGTGTCTTATTGACATTAAGGTCAAACCATTTGTCTATGAGTGACTTAACACTTAGTCAGTTAGTTACATTGCTAGCAAGCTCTATAGTTGCTACCGAGCTTATCATACTACTAGCAGTGCAAACCAAGTGTTTCAATTGCTACTGAGCCAATAAGTCTGATTGTAGTTTATTTCAAGTTTCATAATGTCTACCAAGCATTTGAGATATGATATAGTATTAACTGAGCTCTGTAGTTCCTACTAAGCTGGCAATGTTAATGAAGTGAATGAACGTAGTGTTGATCGAGCATTTCAGTGTCAACCAAGTCTATCGAGTTCTTCAATGTTTGCCAAGTCATTCAGTGTTGACTGAGTTCCTATTACCCAAGTGATCAATATGGACTAAATATCAATGTCAACTGAGTGCCAAAGTTTTCAGAGTGTTGCAACTATTGTCAAGTGTGAAAACATCACCTGAGAGGTCTTTAGAACTCGAGTTATAGCAACGAGCTGACTTTGTGAAGATTGTTTGAATTTGGTATTATAGCTGACTCCAAAAATTAATTTATTGGATTGGTATATATGTAATATATCTTTTCATATCCAATGAGATATAACATGGAAGTGAATCAAGCATGCAGTATGAGTGTGAGTTAAGAAGGCTACAAGAAGTATAAGGAAAAGCAGAGTCTTATCTATCACAATCAAGTGATCATAACTATATTTAAAAGGAATCTCATTCAAAAAACTAAGTTATAGATCAAATATCAGCCATTGATTCATCCAAATAGGTGTATTAGTCAAATCCTCGATCTAGGTGCACTTAACAATCTCATTCTAGATCTCCTAACAGAGTGCATACTTCATTGTATGTTGTAAATCCTTTCACAAGCTGGACCTAATAGTCCTTATTGCTCCTAAGATCATCAAAAGTGATCAATTGTAAGCTTTAATAGGCTAACTCTATACTATAGTAATAAAGCTTGTGGGTATCATCCCCACCCTAGTTTTACTTTCTAATTTCAAAGTTTTTTGGGTTACCAAATATTGTGTCAAGTGTTATGAATGTTTTATTGCTTTTAATCATTCATGCATGCAATTAGATCATATTACATGGTGAATGTTTAATTGATGAATTAAAATGTAAGAATTATTGGTTCCTAATTCACCCCCTACCCCCCAAAGTCACCCAATCTACATTTCCAATCATTTGTATTGAAGCATTGGTTCTTACATCAGAAGTTTAGTAGCTTGAGAAAAAATTAGAGACAATGAAAGTTTATAGACTAGAGAAAGCTATTGAAAATGAAAAGTTGGATTTGCAATTAGCCATGGATCAATTCAAGAGAATGAAGGAGTAGCTCTCTAAATCCCTGAAAAGAAGAAAAGATCTTGTAATGCAAATGCATGACAATCTCAACATTGAAGGAAGAATTGAAGACATTTGTCAAGAAAGAAGTTCAAATGAAGTTGATGCAACAATCACAGATTTACATGAAAAGAATCTTACTCTTCATGAAGAAGTTAGAAAGTTGAAAAGAGAACAAAAAAGATTGATTAGTCAAAATGTATAAAGTCATGGAACAAAAGGACAAAGCCAAAGAAGAAATAGAAGAAAAGGAAAATGAAATTAATCAACTATCTCTTAAGCAAATAGATATCATTGATTAACTCAATGATGCAAATCATGAGCTTATCAACTTAAGGATAGAGAATGAAAGATTTACTATAACATTTGGAGTCAAATTGTGATGTTAATTTATGACGGCGGTGTAATTTGTGGTGATTTTCATATTTTTTTTACAATTCTCCTAGACATTCTCACAATACTGACATTTGAGTCACAATTGTGACACCCCCACGAGTATAAACAAAAAAAAAATTAACATATATAATTTTCCATTTGTTTTGATTATGGAGAGTTGCGTGCAAAATAGGTGGAGAGCTATGAATGTTGTTGTGCCCTTGTGATCAATGCATTTGGTTTTTGTGCCCTTTCTCTACAATTCCATTGTCGTTTCATGCCCTTGCTCTATGATTTCATTATTGTAGCATGCCCTTTCTCTATGATTTCATTTTCATGTCATGCCCTTGCTCTATGATTTCATTACGATGCAATGCCCTTGTGATTTGTGTGCCCTTGCTCTACGATTTTCTTCAAGGGTGAGAAGAGGTACATATGCAAAAAAAAAAAAAATTCTTGTAAACATGTATGCCTTTATATTTCCTTCTAAACATGTATATGATTATATAGTCAGAGAGGTCTCTTTTAAGGTGCTTATTACATATTATCTCACCAAAAAAAAATGATCCAACTACATACATATTTTAGAATCCAAATAATAAAATAATAAAACTCACTCAACTTGTGCTAAGTGACTTACCTCAAGATCCTTCACAAAAATAATGTAGACCACAAAAATGGGCAAAGTTCACAAGAAATTTTACAAAAACATATCATAGCATATATTTTTAGAAAGAAACAAGCCATAACCCAGTTAAATTGGTCTAGTTGTTGATTAGCTAGGTTGATTACAAATTCCTATAGAACTGTCATCAAATTAGGTACATTAAAATAAACTAGCTTTACCAAAAATGATCCAGCTACATACATATTCTAGAATACAAATAATAAAACAATAAAACTCACTCGACCCATGTTAAGTGACTTGCCTCAAGATCCTGCACAAACATAACATAGACCACAAAAAATGGGTAGAGTTCGCAAGAAATTTTACAACAACATATCATAGCAGATATTTTTATAAAGAAATAAGCCATAACCTAGTTAAATTGGTCTAGTTGCTAATTAGTTGGGTTGATTACAATTTCCTATAGAACTATCATCAGATTAGGTACAATAAAATGAACAATAAAGGGCATAATTCAGATCATGTGTAATATATCTTTTTAACATACAATCTAATTTTTGGTAGGTTCTATTCTAATTCAGGTTGGAAAATAATTATTTCTAATTTGATACTCTCAATTCCAAGGATTAATACTATTATTGATAGAGAAAAATTCATATTAGATTAGGAATCTTATCTTCATGACTTGTTCCTATAGAAACTCTTGATTTTCATCGGATACCTCTCCTTACATCTGTAGATTTTTCTGTATAAAATATTATTTTCTAAGATAAAGGATTTGGATAGTAATATGATTAATTTTATATTTACAGCATATTTACTATATATGGATGTTGAAACCACATGGATTTGGTTTCTAAGATAAGCATTATCTTTCCTTCATTTAGAAGAAACAACAAAATCTTGTGCATTATAGTTAGGGGTAATTATTTTTAATGATGTAGTATGTTTAAGACTAGTACTCCCAAACATATCTATCTCCCCAGAAATTATTGTCCTTAGATATTTCTTATTATATCTCAATGTATTATCTCTCACTAAGAGTTAGTTTTTCTATGTTTCTAGCTTATCTTCTAGTATAGATTTTAGGTATAGTCTCTTTGATGTCTGATTTTTTTTTTAGAGTTAGATGATAGTTCTCTATTATTATTTTAATCATATAGAATCTATTCTTTAAGTGTCATGTACCATATTGACAAAATGATAAAAAGATCAATATTCATAATAGATCAATTTGGATAGTACATGGGGATTTTTGCATCCTAGACTGGAAACCTTCCCCTTTTTTGGTCTATCATGAGGGTGAAAACCCTTAGTATACACTAGAAAGGGAATGATTCTTGTCCTTCAATATACTTCTCTCATAGAGATTATTATCTTTATGCCCTACATTAGATATGAAGGTATTGTGTGTATTACGATTCTTGGATAACCATCCATATTTCTAGGAAATGATTTTACTTTATTTAAAAGTTACCTTGGACTATCTTATATGCTTTAAAAAAATTAATCCTTATTCACTTTCAACCTTTCAATTCTTTGGGTTTTGTTTCACATTTTTTTTCCATTTTGGACAAGATATATGTATAACATGCAATTGATATATAAGTATAATATAGGGTCAATTGAAATTAGGTCCAAGTATGGAAATAATCATTAAGCTTCATGGACCTACATATGAAATAGTATTTGATGGGCATATAGTAGAAATCATAATCAAGGAATGTTGTTTTCTATGCATTTTTTGGTCCTTAAAGTAGTTTATCAAAAAGTAGGAAAGGAGTTCATTTTTAATCTTGACAAATAAAGAGTTCCCTTTGAAATTGCATCAATGTTCATTGCAATGGTCTATATGGTGGGAGAAAAAGAATACATCATAAAAAATTTATGCATGATAATTTTTTAGAACGTGTATTTAGGCAATTTAGAAAATTATAGAAGGGCAGTGTATATTGAAACTGAAAACTTGAACTTAAACATACTACAAGCTCTACTTAGAGTTACACATTGAAGTAGTATAAATATCACATGAAATGATGGAAACAATATCCATATAAGTCTAGGCAATTGGCAACCACACCGATATAATAATTAAAAGAAGTTTATCAACATTCCCAACTATAAGGCCTTCCAAATTTCAACCATATGCGAGGAATTCATGAAGTTAGAAAAAAATTTCACATCCTATCCTTCTTCTCCATATATTTTGTATCATCCTCTACTACTTTCTATCTCTAACCAAGCTTCTTATATAGCCAACTAAGCCACAAGTTGGGCAATCAAGCATTTAATTATATTATAGGTCCAGCCTAAGAAGAGTAAACCAAAACCAAAAATAAATGAAACATATAGAATTGAGCATTCACATGAGGATCTGCACGTTTCATTTAGTCAAACCCTAACTTTGCAACATGTCATGTTAACATAAGAAATTGCACCAAAAGAAACAACACTTCATGTTAGAAGGAAAATGTTGGAACAAAGACAACAAAGAACAGTTCATAACTCAAGAAATAAAAACAATCAAGGCTTACACTCTTAGGAGGAGGATCAAGGATAGGTCCCCATCATCATGGTAACTGTGTACAACATAAAACCAATAGTAGCAATGACTACGTCACAAGCAACAAACTCATATAGAAAACAAGAACTATTTTTGTTTGATACAAGATTGCTCAAAGACCCAAGATGATGTTGCATTAGACACCTATTGTTAATAAAGAATTGATGTCTACATTAGGCATCAGACACCTGGGGTTAATAATGACTTGTTCCTGTAGAAATTTTTTATTTTCATCGAATACCTCTCCTTACATCTACAGATTTTTCTGTATACAATATTATTCTCTAAGATAGAGGATTTGGATAGCAATATGATTAATTTTCTATTTATAGCATATTCACTATATATGGTTGAAACCACATGTCTTTAATTTCTAATATACACTGGCCCAACAATCGAAGCCAAGGATGTTGAAGAATAACTTCAGTGAAGAGTTGAGTGAAATGAGTTGAAGAAGCAAGTTTTTCTCTATGTAAATGCCATAATCACAAGGTTAATTCCCTTGTAGGAGCCTCTATCACAATGACATTACCTATAAACCTCTAAAAATATTGAGAGACATTTTGTGGTCAACATTGAGGCTTTTTCAAATGATGAGCAAATGGGGCCCTAAGGCACAAATATCTTGGACATTAATTTGAGCACCCAAGATCATGACTAAGGACTTCAAAGTCATGAGGATGAACTATGTGAGATAACCACACTAACATGGCTATCAAAGTGAATGTGATGGGTACAAATAATAATAGCCCAACCTGTTAGGAGTTAGTAAGGTAGATCTAATATCAACACCATGATCTTGCTTCTAAGCTAGCAGTTCTTCAAGTGCATTTTCTTGTAAAACATTAATTTTGTTGAACAATTTTGAACTCTTAGAAAATGCATTCTTTTTTTCTATTACCATTAACAGGCTTCCCTTCAAAAAAATCAAAATGAAAAGGTATAAATACATCAAATTTTTCTTTCAAAATCATATGTGCAGATATAAAAATTAAGTACAACATGTCCAATATTTTTTGCAGATATACACATTAATTATAGCAAATGTTAATTTCAAAACCATATGTGTAGATATAAACATTAAGTACAACATGTCCAATATTTTTGTAGATATATGTGCATTAATTATACCAAATATTTATTTCAAAACCATATGTGTAGATACTATAGCAAGATTGTTGAAAGCATGAATATTGATGATATTTCTGTGAGGGAGTATTGTAGATATGTTACTATGATGATATGTTACATTCATGACTGAGTTTTTCATTGATGTCAACATAGTAGTTTTATATGGTATCTAACAAAAGAACAGTAGAAAGATCAAGTTGGTACGGACGGCTAGTTGAGTATTCTAACTATCGAAGGTTATGGGAGATACTTCTAAGTATCTAGTATATGTAGTTAATGTTAGAAGAAGAAATGATAAGTTTGGAAGAAGTTATGTAAGTTTTGGTGATGTCTATTCTGAGATAGAGTTTACAGAGGCATGTTTTGGTAAACTTGTTATATCTCTTAGTAGAGTCGTTATTCTAAGAATCAAGGTTGAAGATTTGAAGAAGACATGTTGGTGATGACATGGTTAAGATCACTCGTCACAATATTGCATGTACAAAAAGATGTTCAAGTTGCAAGGCAAAAGATTAAAGTTATCACTAAGTGTAACATGTTCTTAATGTGTTCCTACAATGATTAATTGAGAAGGTCTAACAACTAACTCAGGGAATTTTTTTATGGACTCGGCATAAAGGAATGACATTTTCCTTTATCATATAGCATGGTTGATGATTGATAATAAGCAGTAGTAAGAGCAAAATGAAGTTGAGCAAAGTAGTATGAAAGTGAAGGAAACTTCATTGCCGAGGTTTTGTTGAGTGATCCAAGGTTTTATATTTGGATCTAAGGTTCATGACCTAGTCTATAAGGTATAATAGTGATTGATTTGGTTGACAAAAAAAAGGAAATGAGAACATAATAGTAAACTACATGTTTGAGTAGTGAGCTCTTCTTGTAGTTGAAATTTCATGTTTGGGCAATGGGATCCTCTTGCGTACATTGTACCACAACTCCTAATAGGGTTGGAATCTCCTAATAGGAACTCTATGTACTAAATTTTGTAATAGACTCCTAATATGGTCCATCCTCTAACAAGGAATATTTATAATAGTACATCATCTTGTGGACATCATTCCCACTGGGGTTTTCCCTCTGATCAAGGGTTTCCCTAGTCAACATATCTGGTGTAATTGTCTATGTGCATCTTATTATGGTTTTTTTTTACTTTGGTTGAATGGTTAAGTTTGTTTAAAGAAGATAAATATTTTAATTTTTGGATAATTGATTCACCCCCACCTCTCAGTTATCTTGGTGGACCATTGTTTCAAACAATTGATATTAGAGCATCAAATCCTTGAAGATAAAGTTTAACAACTTTGGAAGATCCATGGAAAGCATGTTTAGGAAAGATAGTCCAAAGTTCGATGGAAGAAATTATGATAGCTAGAAAGAAAATATGAAGACACATTTTTTGTGTATGGGTCTGGGATATTGGATTTTGACAAAATCAATGAAGACAATCATTGCTAAAAAGGATTTGGAAAATTGTATCGAGGATGAAAGAGATATTTTTATGTGCAACATGAGAGCTAGAGAAGCAATATTGACTACACTTCCTAAAATTGAATACAATTAGGTAAAATCACTTGCTACTTCACATTGGTTTTGGAAAGCTTTGGAAAATAGTTTTGAAGGTGATGCACATTCTAAGAAGTTGAGACTACAAAGTTGGATTTGTGCATTTCAAGATGCCAAAATGATGGAAGATGAATTTGTAAGAACATATATAGGTAGGATATCAGAAATTACTGCAGGAATTAAATCTCAAGGAGGAACCAAAGAAGATGATGAGGTTATATGGAAGATCTTGAAGACTCTAAGACCACCATTTAAGTCAGTAGTTCAAATGATACAGTTTTTGATATCATCTACCAAAGATTTCACAAAGGAGTCATTACTTGGAAGACTTGAAGCAGTTGAGAATGAGCTTAGACAGTCCAGAGAATTGACCAGAATAGAGACAACTTTTAGTGCCTTGAATATTTGATTTAATCTATCAAGGAGAACAAGTGCTAGAGGAAATTTTTCTAGCATCAACAAATCTAAGGAAGATAGAAAGATTGAAGAAGGATTAGCCCTTCTAGTAAAAAGAGAAAAAGGAGGTAAGAAAATCTTTAAATGTTGGACTTGTGATGAATATGGTAATTATGCATCTAAATGTCCTAAAAGAGAGAAAAAGTATAAGGGAAATTATAAACCTAGAAGAGATCAAGAGTGCTTCTATGCAAATGAAGATAATGATTATAATGAACAAGTATTAAGTACTAGTGATGATGAAATTAGATTTGTGGCAATTAAAGAAGAAAGTCCAAAAAAAGTAGGTTTGGTGTCATAGGTTGAGAAGAAATTTAATTGGATCATTGATAGTGGTTATTCACATCATATGACTAGTGATATGAACAAGTTTCTTAACTTCAAAATTCAGGATGGAGGCATTGTCAAAGTTAGAAACAATGCAGCATGCCAAGTTAAAGGTATTAGATCTATAACTCTTGATGGTAAAAATAACATTGAGGATGTATATTTTGTTGATGGTTTAAAGAACAATCTTTTGAGTGTTGGAAAACTAGTGGAAAAAGGTTATCAGTTGCAGTTCATAAAGAAGATATGCATGATCAGAGATATATATGGAAAGGTAATTGGAATAGGAACTAGATCTAGAGGTAATGTATTTTAGTTGAATCCTACTAAAATTACATGTTTGGTTGCAAAGGTAGATGACAGTTGGTTATGGCACAAGAGATTTTCTCATATAAACTTTGACAGTATTGTGAAGACTAGTAGTATATTTGTAGTTAGAGATTTTCCTAAGATTGTAATTCCTACTAACACAATTTGCAAGGAATGTGTGCTGACAAAGCATAACATAACTTATTTTCTCTACAAAAAGTTTACTATTACAGAAAAATTAGAGATTTTACACACAGATCTCAATGGTCCTACAAAGACTAAAGGATTTTATGATGAAAGGTATTTTATGATTCCAGTTGATGACTTTTCTAGAATGATGTGGGTTACATTTCTTAAAAAGAAATCTGAGGCATTTGATAAGTTTAAGATATTCAATAATGGAGTTGAGAATGAATCCGGTATGAAGATTAAATGTTTAAGATCAGATAGAGGAGGAGAATTTACTTCAAGTGAGTTTAACATGTTTTGTGAAGAAAATGGAATCAAAAGATAGTTATCAACTCCAAGAACCCCTGAACAAAATGGCATTGCAGAGAGAAGGAAGATGTCAGTTACAAAAGTTGCAAGAGCTATGTTAGCTAAGAATGAGGTATACAAAACATTTTGGAGAGAATTTGTGAATACGAAATTCTACACTATGAATAGAATGCAAAGACACAAACAAGACCCCTTATGAAGTATGATTTGGTCACTCACCTACGGTAAAGTATTTCAAAAAATTTGGGAGTAAGTGTTATATCAAAAGAGATGATGATATTGGTGAGTTTGATGCTAGAAGTGATGAAGGTATGTTTCTTGGATATTCATTAAAAAGCAAGGCTTATAGATGTTATAATCAAAGAACTAAGACTATTATGGAAAGTGTAAATGTAATAATTGATAAGAAATTTAGAATGCAAGAGAGAATAGTTTATTACAATTCAGATTATGATGTTTTTACTAAGCCAAAGAATGATGAAGTATTATTTGAGAGTAACAATGATTTTCAGAATGAAGGAGAGTTGAGGAAGGAACAAAGCTCAAAACCTTCAGTAGAGCCAAGAGTTGAGATAGAAACTCCTACTTTAGGAAATAATATGATAAAGAATCACCCATCTAAGCAGATCATTAGAAGCAAAGATAAAGGTGTGATGACAAGAAGTAGATTCAATGAAGAACTGTGTTTTATATCTCAAGTTGAACCTAAGAATGCAGATAAAGCATGTAAAGATGATTATTGGAAATAAGCTATGAAAGAGGAATCGGATCAGATAATAAAGAATGAGACATGGAAATTGGTCCCCAAACTAGTAGACAAGAATGTGATAGGAACTAAATGGGTATTCAGGAACAAGATGAATGAACAAGGTGAATTTTTAAGGAACGAAGCAAGATTGGTATGAAAAGGTTACTCACAGCAAGAAGGAATAGATTCTGAGGAGACCTATGCTCCAGTGGCTAGAATAGAAGTAGTAAGATTATTCTTAGCATGTGCAACATAGAAAAAATTCAAAGTGTATCAAATGGATTTCAAGTCAACATTTCTAAATGGAAAACTTGAAGAAGTGTACATTGAATAACCTAAAGGTTATCCTTTGACAGATGACAAGGACATAGTATGTAGATTAAGAAAAGCATTGTATGGTCTGAAGCAAGCATTGGAACCTGGTATGGAAGGTTGGACAAGAAAAGCTTGGATATAGCAAAGGTATGGTAGACAGTAATCTCTATTGGAAATAAATTGATGATGGTTTGATGATTTTAGTAATATTTGTTGATGGTATCATATTTGGAGGAAGTGATGAAGAAAGTGAGAAGTTTGCAGAAGAGATGAAGAAAGAATTTGAAATGACTATGATAGGAGAAATGAAATACTTTCTAGGATTATAGATTATACAAAATAAAGAAGGAATCTTTATTTATTAGACTAATTACTTGAAGGATTTATTGAAAGTTTTGGTTTGGAAACATACAAACCTATTGGAACACCTATGGTAACTGGACACAAGTTATCTACTAAGGATGAGACACCTACTATTGAGTAGAAGAAGTACGGATCTATGATTGGAGGATTACAATATCTGACTCACACAATGTTGGATATAGAAAATGTAGTTGGAATTGTTGCAAGATTCCAATTTGATCCTAGAGAAGCACATTATGTAGCAGTTAAAAGGATACTTAGATATTTGAAGGGAACATCTAAGTTCAAATTGTGGTATGATAGATCTAATGATTTTACTCTAAGTGCTTATATTGATGTTCATTGGGTAGGTAGTATGGATGATAGAAAGAGCACTAGTGGTGGAGCCTTCTTTCTTGGAGGAAGATTAGTTTCTTGTTTAAGCAAGAAGCAATATTGTACACCACAAAGTATAGTTGAAGCAGAATATATTGCAATAGCAAACAATTGTAATCAAGTTGTGTGGATGAAGCGGATGCTAAAGGATATAAGGATAGAAATTAGTGAATCTATTTTCATACATTTTAACAACACAAGCATGGTAAATATGTCTAAGAATCCAGTGTTGCATTCAAGTACTAAGCCAATTTCAATTAAGTATCACATGTTGAGAGAGAAAGTTGCAAAAAAGGAAATCATACTAGAGTATGTGAGCACTAAAGAGCAGATTACAAATATATTCACTAAGCCTCTTCCCAGTGAGACTTTTGAGTATTTGTGAGGTATGCTTGGTCTTATGTCCCTTCCTACATCAAAGTAGAAGATGTAAAAGTGCATCACTCTAGTGTAACAGAGCACCATTGTTGTCTAGACTGAATGTTGATGCATGTTGCGTGGGGGAGTATCTATGATGGATATTTTTTTGAAAAGTGTCTTTTGACACTTGAGCTAAGTAAGAATTAGTTGTTGTAGAATTTGATACAATAAAACTACTTGTTGAAACATTTGACATTGATGTCAATGGGGGAGAAGTTCAACATGAAAAATAGTATGGAAAAACAACATGAAAGTTGGAGAAGTTTGGCATGAGTACAGTAAGTTTGGAAGAAGCATAGCATGGAATGATAGTTTGACATTAAGCACATTGAGGTATATCAATGGGGGAGAATGATTAATGAAGAGCATTTGAAAAGTAAGATGAACAGTTTCTTTTTGTTGGTTTTCTTGAAATTAGATATTTTTCATCTATGTTGCCATCAATGCCAAAGGGGGAGATTGTTGAAAGATTATTGGAAGCATGAATGTTGATGATATTTCTATGGGGGAGTATTGTAGATATGTTACTATGATGATATGTTACATTCATGACTGAGTTTTTCATTGATGTCAACATAGCAATTCTCTATGGTATCTAACAAAAGAACAGTGGAAAGATCAAGTTGGTATGGATGACTAGTTGAGTATTCTAACTATCTTAGGTTATGGGAGATACTTATGAGTATCTAGTATATGTAGTTAACATCAAAAGAAGAAATGATATGTCTAGAAGAAGTTATGTAATTTTTTGTGATGTCTATTCTTAGATAGAGTTTATAGAGGCATGTTCTAATAAACTTGTTATATCTCTTAGTAGAGTTGTTATTCTGAGAATTGAGATTGAGAATTTGAAGAAGACATGTTGGTGATGACATGGTTAAGATTGCTCATCACAATATTGCCTGTACAAAAAGATATTCAAGTTGAAAGGAAGAAAATTAAAGTTGGCACTAAGTGTAACATGTTCTTAATGTATTCCTATAATGATTAATTGAGAAGGTCTAACAGTTGATTCAGGGAATTGTTTTATAGAATTGGTATAAAGGAAGGACATTTTCCTTTATCATATAGCATATTTGATGATTGATGATAAGAAATAGTAAGAATAGAATGCGAAGTTGAGTAGAGCAGTACGAAAGTGAAGGAAACTTCATTGTCAAGGTTTTATTGAGTAATTTGAGGTTTGATATATGGATCCAAAGTTTTTGATCTAGTCTATAAGGTCTGACAGTGATTGGTTTAGTGAAAAGAACAAAAGGAAAGAAGAACATAACAATAAACTACATGTTTGAGTAGTGAGCTCTTCTTGTAGTTAAAATTGCATGTTTGGGTAGTGGGCTCTTCTTGCATACATTGTACCACAACTCCTAACCAAGTTCTAACAAGGATTCAAAGTCTCCTAATAGGGACTCTATGTATTAAATTTTGTAATAGACTCCTGACAAGGTCTATCCTCTAACAAGGAATATTTATATTAGTACATCATCTTGTGGACATCATTCCCACCAGAGTTTTCCCTATAATCAATGATTTCCATAGTCAACATATCTTGTGTAATTATCTAGGTTCATGGTTAACTTTTTTTAAAGAAGTTAAGTGTCTTAATTTTTGGATAACTGATTCACCTTCCCCCCCCCCCCTCCCCCCCCACTATTCCTCTCAATTATCTTGGTGGACTGTTATTTCTAACAAATATTAACAATAACTACAACATGTCCAACATTTTTGTAGATATACACATAAATTACACCAAATGATTCTTTCAAAACCATATGTGTAGATATAAACATTAACTACAACATGTCCAATATTTTTGCAGATATACATATTAAGTACACCAATTTTTCTTTCAAAACCGTATCTGTAGATATAAAAATTAAGTACAACATGTCCAATATTTTTGCAAATATACACATTAATTATACCAAATGTTTCTTTCAAAACCATATGTGAAGATATAAACATTAAGTATGACATGTCCAATATTTTTGCAGATATACACATTAATTACACCAAATATTTATTTCAAAACCATACATGTAGATATAAACATTAAGTATAAAATGTCTAATATATTTTTAGATATACACATAAATTACACCACATGTTTCTTTCAAAATATATGTGTAGATATAAACATTAAGTACAACCAACTCAATAAGGGTACACAAATAAGTTATTCCCATGAAGAAGGATCATGTCAAATAATACAAGGGATTTTGATCAAAATAGGGAGACAATCGCTATATTGTTGTCTAACTTTCAAAGAGCAGGCACTAATAAATGTTATTATCCTTGCAAGTGCTATAATGGCTTAAAGACAAAAAGAATCAAAATCAAAATAGCTAAGAGACATTGTAGGAAGAATGGTCATAGTGCAGGGGGGTTTGATTATCATCAATTGGTAAGTTGTTTGTTATATTATTTTCATAATTAATATACATATGAACCATAGAATGGGGGTTTATCATCATTTTTATATAGGTCAATCTCCCCAAGGTAGTAGGTGATATGGACCATCACATCTCGGAGGAACATGGAGGTGTGAATATGGAGGAACATGGAGGTGTGAGTACTGAAGGAGAAGATCATGATCCCATGGAAGGTGACAATCATGTTCTAGAAAACACATAAGAAGATGATGGTATGAATGCATTGATCCATGACACATTTGGTACTGGTGTTGTTGTTGTTGCTGCTAATGAGGAGGAGGAGGATATTGAGGTTGTCCATGATATACCTCTACTCAAGAAGGTAAAAATGACCCTTTACAAAGGATCCCAATCAACTTTTCTCTCAGTTGTATTGTTGTTGGTGAATTTGAAAGTTATGAATGGTTTATCCAACATAACAATGCCACATATGCTAAAGTTTGTGATATACATCATTATAGTCTATAAAATGTGAAATATGTACCATTAAGATTGTTTATACTAACAACTAATATTTTTTTTGTAGATTGATAGGTGACTATGTGTTACCACCATCAAATATTCTCCCTCACTCATACCAAGAATTATGTGCCACTACAAAACATATTGGAATGGAGTATCAATCAATAGATACATGTCCTCAAGATCATGTAATTTATCGTGAAGAACACAAAAAATGTAACAGAATGCCCCGAATGCCATACAAGAAGATATCAAGATGATCAAGTGACAAAAAAGGTGCCTCACAAGGTTCTTCATTACATCCCCATTATTCTATGTCTTACATGATTATTTAGGTGCAGTAGCTTGGCACAATTTATGGATTACCATGCACACAATAGAAGTTGAGATGACATTATTCAAATGCCTGCAAATGGTTCAACATTTAAGGACATAGAGTAAAAGTAGCCACACTTTAAAGAAGAACCTCAAAATCTTAGGCTTTCTCTGGCAACTAACAGTGTCGATCCATATGGAGAGATGAGATTTGTTTACTCAGTCTGGCCTATTTTTATTATCAACAATAACCTTCCTCTATGGATGTCAATAAAGAGGGAGCACATTATGTTGGCAATGTTTGTTCCACGTAATTAATTATTTTATTGTTACCTACATGTAATTATAAGTCGTGGAGTAAAATGACCACAATAATTATATGATGTTGTTCATTCAACTAGGTAAGTACCAAGTGAAAGACATGAATGTATATATTGTTCCTCTTATCGACAAGTTACCAATGTTATGGAATTGTTTCACTATGTATGATATCTCTAGACCAATTGGACAAAAACAATTTCAATTTCTAGTTGTACGTGATAATATTAATTCCAAAAATGAACATACTTAATCCAATTGTATCATTATCTTGTAGGTCTTCAAACAAAGGGAAAAATTGCATGTTTAATGTGTGGTCCAAAGATGAAATCTCATCATTCCAAAAGTTTAAGAAAGTATGTGTTTGATGAGAATACACACTTCCTCCACACAAAACATAAGTATCAAAGTGTCAAAAAAATATCTTTTCAATGGGAAAGAAGAGACTACATCAAAGCCACGAAGAATGACACCTCACCTATGAAAGTTGGAATATAATAGAATTCAAGGTTTTCAAGGCATCAGTACTAAACACCTTTCAAATGGACTAAAATGTTATCCCAAAGAATTTAGTAGGTTGTCCTGTCCTACTAATTGTGTGTTTGTTTGATACCATGCATATTGGAAAGAATGTAACAAAGACATTGTGGAAAATATTGGATGGAAGGCATGACAAAGAAAAACTTGCCAAAATTTGTAGTGACATTCATGATTCCAATCATGCAATAAAAAATATCATTGAATCAAATAGCAATGGAAACCAGATTAATGCAAGTGCCCTTCCTTGGTTATTAACAGAGCAGCAAAGTAATGCCATAAAAAAAGTCATTTAAAAAATGAGATTTCCTACAAGATTTGTTGTGAATATAAGTAATCTAATATAAAAGAAAGGTGAATTTGGCCCAAGCCTAAAAATGCATGATTGACATACCTTCATCAAGGTACATCACGGTCTTTTGTATTTATAATATATTTGTGAAACTGCATTTAATTTTCATTGTATTACATTAGAAAAGAATGAAATGATTAGTTGACAATTGTTGCAATATGTGTTACCCCTATCACTCCCAAACAAATTTGACAATAATATAAAACAACTGATATGTGATCTTGCAAAAAATATGAGGTCAGCACTGATATTTGTTCAATATATCAAACAAGTAATATATTGTAAAGTCTCCTATTTATATGTTTTTATGTCTTGAATCCCTTGTAGGTGGTTGTCATCTAAAGAAATACATAAAGAAGATATAAAATATTCAAAGAAAGGAATTTGTCTAATAATATGTGAAATGCAAAAGTGTTTGCCTTAAACTTTTTTCAATGCACAAGAACACTACCTCATACACCAAGTTGAGGAGATTGAATTGTGTGGACCTATACAACTTAGGTCAATGTGGATGGTTGAGAGACACTTAAAATTTTTGAAGGGTTTGGTTTGACAAAGAGAACATCCTAAGGGTTCTATGATTGAGGGATATATGACATATCAAATGATGGTGTATGGTACTCAATGTCTTTCTAAGCTTGCAACAAAGACCCATATAGATTGCATTTGGGATCTTGACTCCATTAAAAATTTTGAAGGAGAGTACTTGGTGGGGAAAGGTAGATTTAGGAAATTGAAAGGTAATAAATTATGAGATGCTATTGTATTTAGTTAATTCTTAATCTTCAAAATAAATTGGTTCTAAGTCATCTATTTACTTTTGTACAGCTACCAAAGAGTAGGATGCAATACATTTTTTTATTGCAAATAATCAAAGATTGGATGACGATATGGATTGAACAATGTCAACATTATGGTCATGGATTAAAATGGGAATCTGTGTCTTCATTGTTTGAACAACCTCATTTTAATGGAGATCCCAATGTTACACTAAAGGAAATTGATTTAACATATGGTTTAAGAGATCTCCAAGTACTTATAAGTTTCTTAATCAACCGTATGTTTTTTAGTTCGTGATGGAATAATTTATACATGTTTGAGACTATTGTTGGTGAAACACCACAAGACTATGTTTTACAATGGTTATAAATTTTACATCAAATATTTATATGACACAAAGAGAACTTGTTATTCTACAATAAGTGCAGTCTTCTAAGTGACCAATATTTCATCTAGAAATGACTTACATCGTCGGCAATCTCAAATCTATACTATGACATTTTGGTTGATATACTTGACTATGACTTTAATTCCTTCAAACTAGTTCTCTTCATCATCAAATGGTATAGACTATGACTTAATCAAAATTATCCAAATAGAACTATTATTGAGAATGAGAATGGATTTTCAATGATTAATACAAGGTTGTTTAAGCCAGTTGGAGATGAGCCCTATGTTCTTCCAAGCCAATGTGAGCAAATATTTTACTCAGATATTCTACATAAATTGGGTTGGTCATTTTTTGTTAGACATGATCTAAGGTGAAGGATGATAAAGTATAATTTTATGGAAGAAGAAGATACTGAGGAAGAGGAAGAAGTGGATCATGATCGAGAGTTAGTCAATGATGCTCCTAATACAAATGATGTTGCTATTGATCATGATGATGATGCTTCTACTAATCACTATGATGAGGAGGAGGAGGATGAAGATAATGATGATGATGACAGCGATGACTAGGATAGCGGTGGTGACAATGTCGATGATGATGATGATCCTAATGATGAGATGGATGAAAAATAATATCAATGTGTATACAAGTAAACATTTTCTATTTTATTTTTTATTTTTAAATTATTAATACAAGTGAACATTTTAAATTGAATTTGGTGTAGTAATACAAATTTAACTATAATATGTGTTGGGACTAAGAAACCATCTTGTATTGCAGTTGCAAGGGATGCAGAGGTTGTTCCTAATGAGTATGTTGAGGTCCAAACCAGCAAGCAAGATGATGTGCTTGGACAAGGTAAAGAGTGCTACAATGACCTTTAAAATATTTAAAGTCCCAATTTTTTAAATTTAACCATTTTATTTGTTATTACAGAGGACCAACCTTTTCAAAGGACAGCAAGTGCACGTCTATGGATGAGAATAAATATTGACGACGACATGGATATACCTTTGGAACAATATAGGGAAGGACAAAAAAAGAGAAAAAGAAAAAAGAAATGATTCATGTGAACTTATGTAACTTATTTATATAAATTATTTAACAATGACTAATGTTTATGTATAAATGTTTTATTTATGTTCTATTGAATGTTCATGTGATTGTTCTAATGAATCTTTTGTTGCAATGTTAATGTGAATGTTCTAATGAAACTAATGTGTTAATGAATGTTATCATGTGATAATTCATGAATGTTACATTTTATTGATAGAATGAATGAATTTTAGATGTTAACGAGGAATATAGATGTTAGTGGGGGGGGTCAAGGGGTGGGACCAAATGAGCTTCTACCTTCACGTGGTTGGCCTTGATTAGTAGAGAATATTAAACTATTCTCGAAACCAACTATAGCTCAACATTAACCTATGATTCCATGACAACAAACTATGTGAATCTCTTGGTTTCAAGAAATGCATAATGATGCCATAATCAAACTCATTTATTTATGAAATTTAGTTACAGTGTATAAAGTATTCAAAAGAATGTCTTTCTATGGGATTGCCTCAAATTATTCCTCTCTAAGGTATTCTATTGTTTCTATTTATCTACAATCATGTTTGATTGCATTTTATAACTTTTGTTGTAAATTGGGAGACATGAAGAAGAAATAGAATAGTGGAAACAAATCATATTAGATCATTCTAAAGTATACATTGATTCATGAACTATTCTCATTATTTCTTTTGAGTGTGGTAATATGTTTAATAATATTACAAGGAGGAAGCAGAGGATCCTAACATGTAGTCAAAGATTTGTCTTCAAAACATGACCAAATTAGCAAAGGAGACCACCACAATACATCATGTACTTGAACCTATGTTTCATTTGTTTGATAGTGGGAAACACTAGTCCCTTTAGAATGGACTCACACTATATGTTCTATATGACATGCAATGCTTAATGGAGAAAGTAGGTAACATTTATATTTCAATTACTATTTCTAAATGCCAAGTTCACCTTTTCATTATAATATTTTATGATATTTCATTTTTTTCTACTGGTCAATTTGTAGGTCATTGCAAGGTTTGCACAACTCTCATTTCCTACCAAATAACAACACCATAATGACCACTCTTCAATTATAAATGCCTGGGTTATGTGTTGAGAAAAAATATAGATCTAATTTGGGTTTTGAAATTCAATTTACATCTTTTCAATCCAAATTCAATCAAAAGAAAATACATTAGGAAAATTTAGAATCTAATTTCTTACCCATAATAAAGGGCATAATTCTCCATCCACCCTTATAAGACTCTTTCTTTTGCACAACATAATCCTCATTTCTTGAATGTGATTCTTCCTACACTCTTAATGGGGATAGCTGAGTTGATATATTCATTGGGTCCATTACAAAAAATCTTCTTCTTGGGTATATAAAGATTATTGTTACACTTCAATTCATGAACAAATCATTAATATTCTTATCACAATGTTGGATTACTGAATGCAATCTTATATATTCATGCAAACTAAATTGTTACATAATATAATTAAGAAATAACATTGCTCAATCACTACCCATAATTTGTATCTACACAATCTAGAACAACCACCAATCAACCTTTCAAATTCTAAATTTGGTTGATGGCATTGCTAAATCAAATTTTGTGATTGTTATTCTCAAATTATTGCTACTTATTTTGAACATCAAACTCAATGTAACAAAATTGCCTTGTTAGGGTTTTGTCAAGAAACATATTTATACATATAAACTCTCTCTCTCTCTCTCTCTCTCTCTCTCTCTCTCTATATATATATATATATATATATATATATATATATATATATATATATATATATATATATATATATATATATATATATATATATATATATATATATATATATATATATATATATATATATATATATGGCCATTATATCAAAATCCATTCTTGTTTATACGAACATATTTCAATATATATATAAATAGCTATCATGTATATAGGGGCATGAAAGAACATGGCCACTATAAGGCCTGCATTTGATAAATACTTTGTACATAGGTGCTTGTCTTTATGCCTTCTCTCTATAGATTGAATTTGTTTATTTTTGTGAGCTTTTTCAAGGATTTGGACTAAATTGTCATATAGATTATGGTAAGCATGGAAGTAAAATTATTTTACTTTACTTAAGAAACTATAAATGTTTGGTATCATAGTGTCTTCTACAGGTATTTTTTTATTAAAATTAATAACTATAGTATGAGATGTAAAGAAGCTTTAGTTATGTGTTATATAATTAATATGTCTTTTTAATATCTTATAATAGATGATTGATTTTTAGCAAATATTTAACTTTAGTACAACAAATATGTGTAAGCTTGAAGAAGAGATGCACAACATTGTACTTGTGCCCTTTCCATATGATAATTTAGACATTTTCAGTCCTTGGCATACCACTTTCTCCATTGGCTAAGTACTAAAATAAGAGTACTGCATTTTGATTAATTTTTGTGATCTGATTTCAATTAACCTCTATTGAATATTAGTTTGATTTGTGTTATGTTCAATGAGCCTTGTCACAACATACTAATTTAGAGATGGAATATACATGCTTAAAAATTTCAAATCTTAGCAACCATAGGTGTAATCACCTAAAAATGGTCATTTAGACTATTAGTGATGAAGAGTTCTCCCCTTAATACCATAAACCATAATAGAAAACAAAGAAATAACAGCAAATGCAAGAACAAAATATGGACTTCTTATTTGTGCCAAAAATATGAAATTATAGAATTCACAAGTACAATATGCTAACCCACATGGGTGCCTTCATTACAATAATCTACAAGACAAGTTGTGAACTATCACCTAGATTTTTCCTAGACAATGTTCAGGCCTTTCTTAATAGCCAATTTTATGCTTCTTGAGAAGGTTCTAGACAATGAAACTTAGTACCTAGGGTCGACAGACCCTAACAATACATATAGAGTTGGCCAAATACATCTTTGACATTTATTTTAGGAATTTCAGGTAGCCCAACTTTGGAAGGCCATAACTCTTGAACCGTTGCTCCGATTGGCTATTATAACCACTTTTTGAAAATGCTAGCTCCTAATCTATAGGCTTGAAATGGTGCAAGCACCCTTCCATTGAGTTTTCAAATCTCATCCAGGCACTCTAAGGCCTCCAATGGTGAGCTTGAAGATTTTTTTGCAAATTGTTTCACCAAAAATATACAATAACTTCTTTGATACTTATGCTTGAGTAATGAAAATATTATGGTTAGCTTACAACTCTAAAATGAACCTTCTTGTAGAAAATGAGAACATTCCAAGTTCATATGAAAAACTTACTAAAAATAGAAAGTTCCCATAAATAGTAAACACCCTGTCTACTAGTCCTTATTAAAATAGAAAAGACTCAAAAGAAAATATTCTTAGGTGATGCAAGATTTCTCTTACACCCAGGATGCTCTTGCATCAGACACCCAAGGTAATTTGAGAAGTGACTCTGTCGCATCTCAAATGTTCAAAGGAAAATCAAGATGGTTAACCTCCTCCTTTGCTAGCCATGATGAATCCTCAATTGGCCTCCCTTTCCATTTGACCAAATATTCCTCACAAGTTATATTCTTGGTACTTTTGCCAACACGACTACCTAGTATCTCCTCAATCTCCTTTGCAGTCGAACTAGTTGCTAGAATACTCCACTACACTTCTACAACTTTATCTTCATCACCTCCTTCATAATACTCTATCAAATTTGAAATGTTAAATACTAGTGAAATATTCAATTCAGCAAGCAACTCCACTTCATACACATTTCCAAAATCATACCTTTTCACTATCTTGTACGATCCAAACTTCTTCATCTTCAACTTATTAGATGTACCCACTAGAAAATGCTCTTTTCTCAAAATTAACCATGACTTCATCTCCAATATGAAATTCCTTATACCTCCTTTTCACATCTTCCTTAGCCTTATACTGTGTATTCATCTTTATGATGTGCTTCCTCACCTCCTCATGTATGTTCTTCAAATGTTCAGCAAAATCTTTTGCTTCAGCTCTATTTATCTCATCTTTATCCAATTATCATAATTCAAAAGCATTTCTAGGACTACTCCCATATACAATTTAGAATGGTGATTTACCAGTACTCCTATTGACAAAATTATTATATGTAAATTCTTCTTGTGGTAAAATCATATCCCATCCCTTTTGTTTATCTCCAACCAAGCATCTCATCAAGTTTCCTAAATTGTGATTCATAGCTTATGTATGTCCATCAGTTTGTGGATGATGTACGATGAACTAGACTTCAAATCTATATTTAACTTCTTCCACAATGTATGCCACAAATACCCAACAAATTTGGTATCTCAATCTAAAACTATACTCTTTTGTAGATGATGTAGTCTGACTACTTCTCTAAAAAATAATTCTACTACATGAACAGCGTCACTGGCCTTCTTGCAAGGAATAAAATGTGCCATCTTTGAAAACTTGTCAACCACGACAAAAATAGAATCATACCCACAATGTGTCCTTGGTAATCCAAGAATAAAATACATGCTAACATCCTCCATGGCTTCTTTGGTATAGGTAATGGTTGATACAACCTTGTATTCTGCTTCACTCCTTTTGCATCTGACATACTCTGCAACTTTGTACAAACTTCTTCACATCTTGTTGCAATTGTGGCCAATAAAAATTCTCAACAACCAAATCTATAGTTTTATCTCTACCAAAATGTCTAGCCAATCCTCCACTATTCTTCTCCTTGATGAGATTCTCCCTCATTGAACTTCTTGGAATGCACAACTAGCTTCCTTTGAACAACATACTATCTTGGATCATGAAATTCAACCACTTTGTCTTGTCAAGTTTAATAGGTTTTTTCCAAGCCTTCCACACTTTACCAAAATTAGGATCATCTAGATACAAAGTACTGAGTTCCTTGAATCCAACCACCTCTATCTACATTTCTGTTAGCAAAAGTTATCTTCTACTAAGAGCATTTGCAACTCTGTTAGACTTCCCACTCTTGTGCTTCAAAACAAATATATAACTCTACAAAAACTCAACCCACTTTAAATGCCTTTGGTTAAAATTTCCTTGACTATTCAAATATTACAAAGCTTGATGATTAGTATACAAAACAAATTCCTTAGGACAAAGATAGTGTCTCCACTTCTTCAATTCATAAACTATAGCATAATCCTAATAATAAATAGAATATTTTCTTTTTGCATCATTCAATTTCTCACTGAAATAAGAAATCGGTCTACCTTCTTGGCTCAAAATAGCTCCTATTACAATACCACTAGCATTACATTCTACTTGAAACACCTTGTTAAAATTTAGAAGTGTTGAAACAGGTTGCTCGATAACTTTTTGTTTCAATAGATTAAAACTCTTATCTACTCCTATAGTCCACTCAAACTCTTTTCTATCCCCTCTCATTGTTTCAGTCAAGGGTCCACAAATACCGTTAAAACCTCTTATGAACTTTCTGTAAAAACTAGCCAGTCCATGAAAAGATCTTACCTCTATTGCACTCCTTGGAGTAGGCCATTCAAGGATAGTCTTCACTTTCCCTGGGTCCATTTTCAAACCTTCTATTAAGACTACAAATCCCAATTATACCAACTCCTTCTTTACAAAATTGCACTTTTTTAGGTTTATCAACAACTTTTCTTCCCTCAAATTATCAAACACCTTGAGAATGTGAATCAAATGTTCCTCCAATGTCTTACTAAAGATCAATATATCATCTAGGTAAATAATGACAAACTTACCTAGAAACTTCTCCGGTGCCTTATTCATGAGCCTCATGAAAGTGCTTGGTACATTGGTTAGTCCAAAAGGCATGACTAATCATTCGTACAGTCCTTCTTTTGTCTTGAAAGTAGTCTTCCACTCATCATCTTCTCTAATATGAATTTGATAGTACCTACTCTTCAAATCTATCTTTGTGAAATACTTAGCTCCACTCAAATAGTCCATAATATCATCCATCCTTGGTAATGGAAATCTATATTTTATTGTGATCTTGTTAATAACATGAGAATCTATGCACATACTCCATTCTTCGTTCTTCTTTGGTGCTAATATAGTTGGTACTTCACATGGACTCAAACTCTCTCAAATCAACCCCTTCTTCAACAACTCATGAACTTGCCTGTTCAACTCTTCACTTTCTATTGGTGTCATTCTATATGCTACCCTGTTTGGAAAACTAGCTCCTAGGACCAAATCCATCTAGTGAATGATCTACCTCATTGGGGGCAATCCATCAGGTACATTATCTGATAAAATATCATAAAACTCTTCCAACATATCTGCAACTTCTACAAGTATCTCCTCTACTTCTTCTTTGCTATCTTTTGGAATTATAGTAAAACACATATGTTCATGCTTCATACCTTTGAGAAACTCGTTTCCATCAACAAAACATATTTTGGTAGCACTGCATATGTCTTCTTGTTTCTCCTTCAATGTCTTCAACTTATGGTTCACTCCATCCTTGGTCAGAGCGTAGGTATTTGCTCATCCATTGTGTAGAGAATGCCTATCAAATTGCCATGGCCTACCCAACAACATATGACATATGTCCATAGGTATAATATCACAAATTACTTCATCCTAGCAGCTTCCAATCTTGAACTTCACCGAGCACTTCTCATTGACCATGACCTTGTGGTCATCTTGCACCCAAGCAATATGATATGGATGCAAGTGTTTCTACCTCTTTAGCTTAAACTTAGTGACCATCATCTCTAACACCAAATTTTTAGTACTTTCACCATCAATGATCACATTAGAACACTTATCTTCACATCTGTACCTTGTGTGAAACAAACTCCTTCTTTGATCAAGTTCATTCTCACCACTCAATAGAACTCTTCTATTAACTAGGACTTCTCTTTCAACATCTTTAGAATGTGATGATCTAGTATCTTCATCAACATGTGAAACTCTAGCCTGGCCTTTTGTTCTTTGATCTTTCCTTCCTTAGCACTAGGTACATTCAAACGCTCTATGCCCTTCCTCTCTGTAGTGAAAACATTTCCCACAAAAGCCTCATTTTCCAAATCCTTATCCTCTACCTCTTCCTCTATGATCTCTATTGTTTTGATCATGGAAATGATTGGAATTATTTCCCCTCTAATTTTGACTATTACTTCCAACCTCATCTTTATTCTTCTAATCATCATTATGGCCACCATAAGATTGTCTGCTAGATCTTCCACTACGACCTCTTCCACTATTCTTATTGTCAAACTTCTTGCTTAGTTTCTCCTCAACTCTTAGGGAAAACCAGTATGCCTCCTCAATACTATTCATTCAAACCAAACTCAACTTGTCCTAAATGCTTGGCCTTAACCCATTAAGATAATGGGTGACTTTCTCCTTATCAACTTCTGCATGACTGATTCTAATGAGAACTCAGTAGAACACTTTAGTATACTCTTGAATAGGTTTTCTCACTTGCTTTAACCCTTGTATCTTCTTCAACAGATCAAATTCATAATCCACAAGAATGAATTATCACTTTAATTTAGCTATCATCTGATCCCATCTAGTGTTTTTTCTCCTTTCCCTTTCTATTTTACTCTAATTGAACCTCCTACCACAAGATCTGTACATGTCCCTTCACTTTTTCCTTTGCAAACTTGACCCTATCTAGATCCTCAATATCTTCATACTCAAAGTACTCCTCTAGTTCATTGAGCCAATCGATTTGCTCCTCTGGCTTAAGATTTCCCAAAAATGTGGGAACCTCAAACTTAGGTCTTTTTCCAATCTTGGAGATGGACCTAAAAATCCACTCTTATTATGCATTTAGAACTTATCTCTGCTTCAATATTTTCTTCTACTTCATTCTCATCCTTGCTTTCACCTCTTACGAGAAGATTCATTCCTCTACACATCTATTCTTCCAATGCTTGTATTTGTCTTTGGAGGACTTAGAAACCCTCAGGTGTAACACCTACAACTCTTCTACCATGCTCCCTTCATGGAGGCATTTTTATGCTTCTATTGAAACCCTAGTGCAAACTGCTTCACAATCAATGATTTGTCTACACGCTCAGCCCAAACTACAATCCTAGTGTGAACTACCTCACAATCGGTGATCTATCCACACACTCAAGAACTCTAGCTCTAATACCACTATGAAGGGTGCTCCCCTTATTATGATAAACCATAAAATAAAACAAAGAAACAACAGCAAATGCAAGAACAAAATATGGACTTCTTATCTGTGTTGTAAATGCAGAATTATAGAATTCACAAGTACAATATGGTAACCCACATGGGTGCCTTCATTATAATAATTTACAAGACAAGCTGCAAACTATCACCTAGAGCTATCTTAGGAAAAATTTGGGCCTTTCTTAAATTGGCAATTTTATGTCGCGTGGGAAGGTTCTAGACAATGAAACTTAATACCTAGGGCTGACAGACCCTAACAATACATATAGAGTCGGCCAAATACATCATTGACATTTATTTTAGGAATTTCGGGTAGCCCAACTTCGGAATTCCAGAACTCTCAAATTGTTGCTCTGATTGGCTATGATAACCACTTTTTAGAAATGCCAACTTCTGATCTACAGGCTCAAAATAACACAAGCACCCTTCCATCAAGTTTTTGGACCTCATCTGGGAAATCTAAGGCCTCCAATGGTGAGCCTAAAGATTTTTCTACAAATTGTTTCACTGAAAATATACAATAACTTCTCTAATACTTATGCTTGAGTAATGAGATTTTAGGGTAGGCTTACCACTCTAAAATGGACCTTCATGTAGAAAATGAGAACATTTTGAGTTCATATGACAAACTTACTAAAAATAGCAAGTTCTCATAAATAGTAACCACCCTGTCTACTAGTCCTTATTAAAATAGAAAAGATTGAAAATAAAATATTTTTGGGTGATGCAAGATTTCTCTTACACACGGGATGCTCCTACATTAATTAGCCCCCTTCTCAGCATTTTGGCTAATTTAATTAATCATTTACCTAGACCAAATTGCTAATAATCAATTAATTTGATTATAACCCATAGTTTGACTATGCTATCCTATGTCCATTATTTGATTAAAAGAACATGTCCCTTTTAATTAAATAAAAGCCCCCTTTCTTCCAACCCACTTAAAGTGCACACATTAAGTCCTTTTTCTATTTTACAAATTAAAAGAAAGTCTTTGTGACTTTTATCCTATATGGGAAGTCAACTTATATTTTATTGGTTGACTTGCTTGTGCACATGGATCACTCCTATTTTTGAACTCCACCGTTGATCTTTCATCATCTTGACCTTGATCTCTACCATTTGTATGACTTTAAAAGAGAGAGAGAGCTTTCCCCTTCAAAGGATCGATCCACCTTTTGAGTATTGTTATTCTGTAGGTTTTCTAACAAGTTTCCTTGGAGCTTTGTGGAGAACCTCTCATTCCTTATCTCATTCTATCATCACCATTGCATATTAGTTTAGAATCATCTTGCATGTTAGTTTAGTTCTTTTTACAATAGTCTAGCTCACATAGCATAATTAACTTGGATATTGTAATCCTCTCATCTTGTTAACATAGCTGCACTTTGTATTTCATAGTAGCTTACTTCATATTTGCATTGCATTTTGAGAGTTCTCATTGTAGACACTTGCATTCTTTCTCTTGTCTCAAATAATCTCTCGTTACATGGTTTACTAGCAAGAAGAGTATCTCTAAGGCTCAGTTGAGAGCCTTTTTATTCTTGAAACACACTCTCTTGCACTCCATGGATAGGGAGCTCTAAGCTGATATCCAAGCATTTTGAACTCATGGAATCACTTGGATAGAATGGTTTAAAGTGTGACACAAATTGAGTGTACATTTTTGGTGCCCACTTTGGGGCAAAACGTCCTAGTTTTACTCTTTAGCTCATTGCATTTCTTACATTTTCAGCATTTTTGTTCAATTAACCTATGTTGAATATTAGTTTGATTTGTGTTATGTTTAATGGGCCTTGTCACAACATACTAATTCAAAGATGGAATATACATGCTTGCAAAGTTCAAATCTTAGCAACCATAGGGACAACCACACCAACAAAAGTTGCAACCAAAACCAGATGAGAAAGAGGAACCTCCAAGCAAGAGATAAGAAAGGAAGACACACATATCCCATTGAAAAACCAATAGGAAGAGTGGACATGACATTGCAAGGATCAAGGGAAGGATCTCTGGCGACACCATCAACAACAACAAGAGGAACTCAAACTGCGATAAAAGCAACTAGAATCATCACAACGAGTTCTTCAATCATGCAATTTTCTACATAATGTTGTGAGTTATTAAGCATGATTTTAAGATCATACTCGCAATATGTTAGTATACATTATTTAGAGGCAAGTTATTCTTAGCAAAGACACCACAAAATCACATTCAATGCTCATTGATTTTATGGGATACTTATATAATGCTATGTATTAAATATTTTCTATTGAAATAGGCTATTATAAAAAGAATTTTTAAAAATTTTACAACTTAAAATTGGATTCAATCTCTTCTCAATTGAAATATGCACAATGAATAATGTAGTACACCTTACATAATAAAGAAACTATAATGATAGAAAAAGAATTTTTATAAACATAATTTTATGGATTTCTATTAATGCAATTGAATTGGATTCTTAGTACATTGATTTTAAGTACCTCGGATATATTTAGTCTTATACTGAAAAAATGGTGTGATTGTCTTGTTCATATACTAGAGTTGCTTCAGAACACATTGGAGTTATAATTAAAGGTGTTAAAAATTTAGTTGTCAAAACAAAATGCAATCAAATAACGAATGTTGGTGCTAGGAATAAAAGGCTTATTAGTGAGCTACATAATAAAAGACAAATAGATTTAGAAGGAAATAGTTAGAGTAGACCTTGTGCAATTGAGGACATTTGCAATATTATGTAGACCTACAGGAGAGAAAATGGAGTGTGCTTCAGAAGGAGGAAATTTGTGACCCTTTGAAAGGACCTTATAAAAGTAATGTCAAGTAATAAAAAGGCGTGGTAAATTGCTTGGGAGATGTGTAGATAAGTAAATACAACACAATATCTAAAGAGCATGTCTAAGCAACCAATTAAAACATATCTTTTATAAAGAGAATGATGAAAAAAACTACTAAGTGTCCTATAAATTTTAGTATGTTGTTCAAACCTACACCTCATGTTTTATAAAGAAAATGACGTAAAAAAATAGTTTCTTTGTTAGAAACACATTTTACTATGTTGATCACACGTGTACATTATTTAGCGCAAGTCATGCAATTTCCTCGTTAGCCCCTCTCATGGAGATTGTGTTTGACGTTCTTCTAAGTTGTCTGATTGATATTGTTTCTACTCATGTGTTTCACAAATAGTGTTGCATTTCCATTTCCTTTCTATACTACTATAGATAAGAAGCCCAACATCGTGATTATCTCTCCATGTAGGAATCCATGAATTCAACATAGATTTTTTGTACAGCATTAGTTTATTGAGGACTTGGCATCAAAATAGGTGGACCACTACCAAAAGGCCACTTGGAAACATATGTCCCTGCCACGACTTCCAAAATTATATTTCTTATTCTATCATTACCCTTACAAAGATATATTTTGAGGAATATTGGAGGGACAATAATTGTAGAAAGCCATGACTACCAATTTGAATCCATGGGCACAACAATTTATTCCTTATGTAGTACAATACATGACTCTCCCTCCATGCTGGTAAATAGATTGTTCTTTCCAATGTAACTCTTAAATGCCCAAACCTGTAAGAAATAATTTGATACCAACAATTGGATAATCTATCATGAGGTTGATAGATTTCCTCTGAATTGAAAGGTATAGCTCCCTTATCAATGATATTCAATGAATTTTTTTGTTCCCAAACTAATTGGGTACATTCTTAACCCAAGAATAGAAGAGGAAAACCAAGCCAGCCCTAGACAAAACTAGCTTAGGCAGATTTTAGTTCCTAATCTTAGCCAATGCCAAGAACCCATATTTCCTATGACTTCTTGATACTGGTAATGCAATATGGATGCAGAGTATATGAATGAAATGAAGAAATGAAGATTTAATATTCATATTTCTACAATAGGAATACATGCAAATACTCTAATCTACAACACATCCATTATTTGACACAAGATGCAAGATAATGTCCAAAACCAAATATAACAATGCTCTGATTGAATATATTTAGAAAATAAAACCCAAATTCTTTGATTCAAAGAAAAACTCTTCTTTATTTTGAACACAACAAATACAATGCTCTAATTTCTATTTGCCTACAACTCTGGCCAAATCTTTTACAGGAATCAAAACATAAAACCCTTAAATATATGAAATGAAAAACATGACATAAGCTACTATCTCCCCTCTACTCCAGAAATACCAACTCTTGCAGAAAAGAAGAACCCCTTGCAAATGAAAAGGTTTTACAATAAGTACATTCTCCAACAATCGTTTGGTTTCTTCTTATGACTTTTCAGTTTTGTAACTGACTCTTGTGTCTTTGACTTCTGATCTTTTTCCTTTTGAAAACTAATATGTTTATTAACTTTCAAAGTTAATAATGATATTTATTAATATATTTAAATTATATTTTAACAATTAACATTTAAATATGTTAAATCCATATCAAAATCTTTCCTTTGTTGGGCAAACAGCAAAATACATATTGTTGCCAGGTAATAATGGGCCATGTTTTGGGGGGCATATCTTTTTCTTCAACGATTGGATAGAGCTCATTTTTACATATGTTTTTCCAAACTTGGTTTTTTGCATTTTGACCAAAGTAATCAGAAAAATAATCACTGAGTCAAAAGATATGAGCTACTAAATGCTGGTCTATATGACTATTGCAAAATCAAAATTGATAAGATAATGTTTCCAGCCACTCTTCTTTCAATGCTCTATAACCCAGATGTCTTCAATTTGCCAATATGTTATCTTCTATGCTTACCATGTTGATTCTCTGCTGAATTTTGAGAGTGATTTTTTGAAATGCCTATGAGGGAAAATCCTGAATGGAGGTCGAAAAGCATACCAAGTTCTCAATTTTCTACTTCTGTGTTGTAAGTGAAATTTTCACATTCTAGTAATATCTACACTTTGTAAATAATTAACAAGTAATACTTCTTCTTTTCTATCATGTCACTAGTTATATAACACTCAAATTCATTCTTGGTAGAAATCTGATTTTTGTCTTCTCTCTTTTGTGGAAAACTCCAAAATGACTATGAAAGGCATAACAGAAAATGAATTTTCCACTTCATATTTAATATCATGCTAATGTCCAAATCTTCAAGCGATAAATCATTGTGAGATTTTTATTCTTTTTTTAATCAATTAAGAGCTCTTTTCCATCTCTATATTATGGATTTGATGCTTGGTGGAAATTCCATTTTTTAGTGCAGAAAGCGCACCCAATCTTCAATTTTTCACTTCCATGTAGTGGGCACAATTTTGATGTAGATTGATTTATAAATTACTTTTATGAAGTGATCTTAATACTAGACCCCATGTATCTTGATTGTGGATTGAGATTTGCCCTTTCACTCCTCATGTGGAAAACTAAGCTTTGACTGTGAAAGGCATAGCAAAAAATGAGTTTTCCACTACGCTTTTCCCTTTGGTGGAAAATGAAACATTTGCTTCTCCAATGGAAAATTTGAAAATGACTACGAAAGGCATAACATAAAATGAGTTTTCTACTATGCTCTTCCCTTTGGTGGAAAATGAAACATTTGCTTCTCCAATGGAAAATCTAAAAATGACTACGAAAGGCATAGCAAAAAATGGGTTTTCCACTACACTTTTTCCTTTGGTGGAAAATCTTGAGTCGACTACTCCATTGTGAAAAATTTAAGAAGTGATTCTCCATGGTGGAAAAATGAACTTTGACTTCCATTTGCTTCCACATCTGCATATTTGGACTCATAAACAATTCAATCCTTCATAGAAACTTTCTTAGAATCAAGGAATACATTAGCTGAAATTTATCATGGGTGGCAACTTAAAAGTTTAAAAAATTGGGGTACTTTTAGTGCACCTACACTCTACACCCTATTCCCAATTACCCCTCCAATAGTGAATGCAACCTTTTTGATATCATACAATATTGTTCCAACTCCATTCCAACCATAGATAAATTATGTTTCACACATCATGAATTATATTCTAGCAATCTCTCCACTAATTTTCCCTCTCATGGGTTGCCCAATTCCTTTTCCTCCTATAAATACTCCCTTTCCTAGTGGAAGAACAGTGGAACCACCTAATTGTCTGCCTAATTCTTTGGTTTTCCCTCCTCATGAGGATCAAGGTTTGAAGGGTCCTCCTCCACAACATCATTGTCTTCATCTGCATATGTTATGAGATATTGCACATTTGGACTCAATTCAAAGAGATCACAAACATTGGTTCTAAGTCCATCTAATAAGAGGTCTAGATTACTATCTCACCTTGTACAATGCATAAACAATGAAGTGTACTCTCAAATTATTATCTCACTTTACCTACAATAAAATTCAAGTAAACATAGTATGATTAAGAATATCAATCCTTTAAGAATTTCTCAAGATAAGAAGTTTTGAAAAGCCTTACAAACTATATTCTAGGTATAAGTTAAACCTATTGCACCATGATTAGACGATGCAAAAGCATGACAATCAACATCACCCAAAATTAAATCTCATTTTTTTAATAGTCTAACAAGTCATCACAATTGTGATAGATTGGACTGATGGTATATTGTCTCAATATCAGCATTATTGTCAAACACTTGTTGCACTTGTGACAGATAGATCCAATGGATAGAAATTGCACCAATAGCACTATTGTCACATTCCATCGTAATTGTGATGACAGTTTAAAAATAACAGATGTTGTAATTGTGATGGTAGCCTATCACAATTATGACAATGTGATGGTGAACTCTTGGCCTTGGAACCTTCCAAGTTAGGATGGCTATTGGTTTTACAATTGTGATGGATGAGCTTGTCATCACAATTTGTGACCCCAAAACTTTAATGCCCATCTGATGGGAGCTAATTCTTGGTACTATCACTTGAGTGATGGGTAGCCATCACAATTGCAATGGCCTATCATCATAATTTAGGTCCAAATATAGTTATAATTGTATATTAACCTCAACATAGAGAAGAAAACCAATGAGAGGAAAGCATGAATCAATTTAATGAGAAAACTCAATTTAGACACAAAGGAAAAGTTGGATTAGGATACACAGAAGAAGGTGAATCATCTCACCAAGGAGCTCAAAAGAATAAAAGGCCTACTTGTAATCATTGTGGAAATATAGGACATATATCAAACAAGTGTTGGAGCAATGGTAAATCAAAGTTCAATGGAAAGTGTTATAGTTGCAACAAACTAGGACATAGAGCAAGTGAATCCATAGAGAAACCTAAGTTTGAAGAAAAGTGTTTTAATTACAACAAAAAAGGGCACAAATATTTAGAGTGCAAAACCAAGAAATGGATCCCAACAGAACAAATTGTCAAAGCTATATTTGGTTGGGATTACAATACATGGTGTAGATGTCACTATTGTGGTGAGTTTGGGCATATTGGAGCAAATAGCATAAAACATCACACAAGGAAGAGAGACACTACAAAGAGATGTTTTATATGTACAGAACTTGGACATCTTGCCAAGAACTATATGAACTAAGGAAGAGTTAAAGATGAAAATAAAACAAAGGTTGGCTATATCAGAAGTTAGATGAGGCAGTAATGGGTAAGGAAATATCCTGAGAATGAAAATCAGAGTAATGAAAGTTATGACAACCAAGTTAGTGAGTTGGGTGACTCAACCATTTCAACCTAGTTATTTATGGAGATTGTTGGAACTATGATTTAGAAGGCATTATCTCACATCAGTTCTAGGCAACAAGTAGAAGATCCATATCAGCATTTCAAATGCACAAGGATCATCCAGTTGGAATGAAAACTGAAGTTACCTTACTAAGCATAGTTAGGTTGCAAGACCTAACCAAGCTTGGATGTAGATGGCAAGTTAAAGACTCTACCAAGTTTGAAGTTCTTACCAAGTTGAAGATATCTTTTGAGCGATAAAGATTTAGTCGAGTTGGATAGCCTGTCACTGAGCCAACTATTGTATGATGCATTAATCTTGACTTGAAGATAGAATTTTGTTAAAAAGGGGAAATTGAAGGTTATTTTTTCACCATTATTTTCAAAGCAAGTTGAGTGAAGATAATTCCAAAGCCCCTAAGTGATTCAAAGCTATTTTGTCAAAATTCTTTCTAGCATTTGAAGTTTTATCAAGCAGTATGGTATCTTCTAGTGCAAAGTTAAGAAAGGTTTAGAGATGTTAGTTCGAGGAGTCAATTGTAAAGCTTTGGCATTCAAACTAAGTCTAGAAATTTTTGAAGAGCTTGACCTAGCTAGTGCACAATCATGAATCTCTTCCAAGGTACTACTTATTCATGATATTCGATCATATACCACTATTCAATTCAAGAGTTGGGAACCCTAGAAATGAACCAGGCATACAATGAGTTGTGTATAAATGGTGGCTTGAAACTCAAGCACAAGTATTTGGACATGAAAGGCTTAACACATATCCTACATATGCCAAGGGATTTCCAAGGGAAATGGATTAGGTTAATCCTTAGCCAAGTTCATGACATGTATTTTTGGTTGGATCAACCTATTTAGATCACCAAGAAGATGATTCATAGAATCACAAGGTTACCAATGATGAACAAATCAAAGACTTCCAAAACCCTAAGTTAGGTCAAATTGTCTAAAAGGACTCTTACTGAGTGAGATGGAAAAGGCATGAATTTGAGTGGTGTAACTGACATGAAGATCAAGTTCGATATCCATGTCATTGCCCACAAGATCTATAGCTCAAGTAGATTGAACAATGTTCCATGTGAAGTTGTTGACCTAGCATACAAAGTTGTGAAGAAAAACTTACCTTTTGACCTTGACAAGCTACAACTCAATAACCTCATCAAAAACATGGAAAGGATTCAGTTATCAAAGAACAATCCATGTAAGTTTGGATCTTTATTGACTTGTTTATTCTTTTATGTACAAAAGTTCTTTCCTTCTAAAGGAACTATGGTGTGGAAGAAGGATACACTAGTTTTGTATCAAACAAATAAATTAATATCAGAGATTAGTGATCATTTTGAAAGCATTATGAATCCTACTTTGAAACTTTCAAGGAGAAAATGTTGAACAGATATAGGATTCAAAAGAAATTAGTGGAAGACTATGAGAAAGATATTTGTTTTTTAGTAGAAAGATATTTGTTTTTTGGTAGATTGTGACAAAGTGTACATCGAGGCAATGAGACCAAGAGTAGCATGGGTTAAGCCTCTTGGTTATGAGGTTAACATAGATGGAATAAGAGATGTAATTGAGGCTCTTGTGAATGAACTAGTGGAGCCCAAGGTGCCATACTTTGGTACCTATGAGGAAGCTAAGGCTAGGATATCATTGGAGATCAAGCTTCCTCATGCTATGAAGAGAGGAAGAAAATTAGTGGAAAAGATTCTAAAGGAAACCAAGAAGTCCAACTCTCCTCTTCTATTGGCAAAGGGAAAAGGAGATGACATTGAGAAAAAGGAAGAAGTAGATCAACCTACAGAGGAAGAAGAATTCAAAAAGGAAGAGCCACATAAGAAGAAATGGAAGGTTATCATAACCAAACCTACAAATTCATCCCCTACAGTATTCACTAGAAGGTCTATAAAGTCTAGAAAGAAGTTGAAGTTGGGTGATGATGATGAAGAAGAAGATCAACAAATAACATTCAAGATATCAGGCCCCACCTTTGAACAAAAATTGAAGAGAATTCAAGATGGTGGAGGTATCTCTAATTTCAAATATTTTGAAGTATGAAACATGGACCAAGGCAAAGCAAAAACAAATTGAAGAAGCCCTAGTGGCTAAAATAGAAAAATAGAAGTACTCCTCAGAGGAACTGACAAAGTAAGCTCCTGATATCCCACTAAAGATAGTAACAAATCATTGGGAGAATGCATTAAATGTTGTTAGGGACATTAGAGAACAAACCTTGAGACAACTTATGTCAATTCTATCTAACAAGGAAGTGAAGGAATAATTGAAGGTGAATGAAACAAAGTTGACCCCCAGATTCAATGCATTCTTGATCCCATCAAAAGAAATTGAAGTAATGGTGAAGTCTAACACAATTGCATGGAAGAACATCTATGGTCTACACAAGCCTAGTGAGGAGGTTGTGCAAATAGATGATGAAGTAAATGTTGAGAAAGATGATGAGGAAATAAATGATGATGAAATTGATGATATTGATAACGTAAAAGAAGATGATGTAGGGGATCAAGAGGATCAAGAAGCAACAATAGGAGATATTCCTAAAATTTGGAATATTGAAAACTCACATCCTGAAAAGATAGTAGCAAAGGTAATAGGTTCCCTCCCTCTCTCTCTGGGAAAAGCCTTAGTACAATCCAGCTTAGAGAAGGTTGCTACTAAGTTAGTTGATGAAAACATTGCTTCACCAAGCACTCAACTAACCATTAGAGCAATATTACCAAGTGCAATGATGAGTGAAGCTTCCATCACTTCATCTACCAAGAAATAGGCTCAAATCATCTCAACATCATAGTAACAACCATCATCAATAAGTTTTCCTATTATAACTATTGTTGATACTATTTCTACTATTGTTACTTTACCAAGTGCATCTACAATGAGTGCAATGATACTTGAGGTTAAGCCTCAACCGAGCATTGATGTTTTGAAGAAAGAAAAGGAAATTATTCCTTTAGTTATTCATAAGGAAAAGGGTAAAGAGGTAGAATCCTCTATTGAATAAATTGCTCTAGAGGAGGACATTGTAGTACCAAATTGGGATCTTTCTAATCTGATTCCTGATCAAATGGATACCCTTGGTGAGCTATGGAAGAAGAAGGCCAAATAGAAAAAGCTTAGAGAGGAGAAGAAAAAGAAGAATCAAGTGATTGTAGACATCAAGAATATATTTGTTGATGCATTGAACATTGAGGTTGATGATAAACAACAAAATTGCATCAACTTCTTGGAAATATTATGATAGGCTAAGTTACTAAGGCTGGAGGGGTGAATCAGTAAGTTATAAAATTTAATCCAAAATTAGAAATTAATCCTTCATGTATATTTTGATCTAATTGCATGCATGAGAAACTAAAAACATTAAAGCATTCATAACATTTTTGACACACAATTTTGGTGACCCAGAAACCTTCCAAATAGAAAGTAAAATTGGGGTGGGGATGATACCCACAAGCTTTATTACTATAGTATAAAGTTGGCTTGTTAAGGCTTACAATGATCACTTCTAATGATCTGCCCTATTAGGAGCAATAAGGATTGCTAGGTCCACCTTGCAAAAAGAATTTATAAACATACAATGAAGTACGCACTCGGTAAAGAGATTTACACAAGATTGTTAAGTCTACCTTGTTAAAGGATTTGACCGATCCACCTATTAGGATGAAGCAATAGCTGATCTCTAATCTGCAACTTGGTTTGCTGAATAAGATTCCTCTAAGTGCAAAAAATCACCTTATTGTGATGGGTAAATCTTTGCTACTCCTTATAGTGCTTGTAGCCTTTGCAATTCACTCTTTTTCTTCTATAATTATTACATTACTTTCATGTCATGTCATATATTGAATGTGCCACAATACATTACATATATACCAATTCAATTTACAAATTACAAAGTTGGCCTCAATACAAGTTTACACAAGAATCACAAATTCGGCCAAAGTGTAGAAACTTGGGTTCTGAAGACTGGCATAGTGAGGTTCTGATACTTAGCATCCACTATCAATGCTTGGCATCATCATGCACTAGGTAAACAAAGAAGCTTGGTCCATACTAATCATTTCTAAGTAGTTTTGAACTCGGTATGCACTAGTGAATCGGTGAATACTATGAAACTCGGCATATAAACTAAATCACTTGATTCACACTACATAGCTCAGTCAATGCTATCGTTATGAACTCAACATAAACTGAGTCACTTGGTTAACACTGAGTAGCTTTCTTAACACTAGACTCACATCACATCAACTGTGAACTCAAAAAGCACTACACAACTTAGTTTGCACTGGTAAACTCGGCATGCACTGAGATACCCAGTTTATACTACTGATCATCACTATAGTAGTAATTACTTAGTGCAAACCAAAATCTATCCAAAGGACTCAGTAGCAACTGTAGAACTCGGTAGCAACTAAAAATGCTTGGTTAACACCATTAACTACTCAGTAGATACTTACAATCTAAATAAGTGTATGTCACTAATAACAAACATGACTAGAATGTCAACAATCTCCCCCCTTTGGCGTTAGTGACAGAAAAACTTATCAATCAAAATTGAATTCAAGAATGTTCAAGAACATCTTTATATCTATCACCTTATGTCTCCAATTTGGTACAATATACTATTTTTGAGATTTTTCAAAATTGTTTTTGTAAGAGACATATTTATGTACATGGTAATGCTCCCCCATACATAATATACAATATGCTATACATTTGATATATACATTTTTTCTACAATCTTTCAATCTTCTTCCCCTTTCTCCTTACATCTTCTCCCCCTTTTTGACATTAATGCCAAAGATTTATGCTATATATATATTTATACAGTAATGCCAAAATGTGACAAGAAATATGCATGTACCTTTAGGATAAGTGCCAAATTCTTGTCCTAATTGTCTTGCAACACCTTGCATGTGTGCAATGCAATCTGCACTTCTACTAACAATTCTATCATATGGTCTATAATGGAGAAGTTTTTGTCATGGATGAGCATTTTTGCATGTGCAATGTGCTTCTACAGTGCATCCATGTTTGGGAGAATCATGTTTTGAATGTCTATCAATGTTGATCTTATTATGGCCTCTTCTTTAGCAATTTTGCTTGCATATTTTTCTGAAATCTGATCTTGTTGAAGTGGGCAAAGTTTGAACTTGGGTCAAGTTGCAACTATTGTACACTTGCCTTTAGATCCTCATCAATCTTTGATAATTTATCTCTTATTTCCTTAGTGAATTTTGATGTATCACAAAGTTTACCAAAAAGTAAAGATACATTGATGCTGGAGTTCTCTAGAGAGCCTAGAATAGTCAAAATTTCTACTTGATGAATAGCAATTTGTTGAGCAATAAGTTCTAAAAATTTATTCTCAAACTTTTCTTAGCTTTCTACAACAATTTGTCCTGTCCATCCAAATCTTCATTATATTTTTGGGCTTCCTCTACTAACTGATACAAAATTGGTTGAGAAGTATCATCCTCTACGCCTAAAGCCTTTGCTAGAATATTCTTAGCATCATCTTAAATTCATTATTTCTTTCCTCTCTAAGCCTGTGTTGATTAGCTTTCCTTTGAAGAAGTTCTCCAAAAATATGCATCTGATTAGGATTGAGATTAGAGATATCCCAATTAGGAATGATAATCTCCTCGTCAAGAGCTATATCTTCTCCCTTCTCTTTTCCTTTTCCTAAAAATTTTGTGCTCAGTTGAGGCTTGGTCTCAACTATCCTTGCACTTATTACTTGCATGGTAGGAATGGAAACAATTGTAGAAATGGTAGAACTTGCTGAAAAAGTGGATACAACACTCATTGAGATAAAAACTAGTAGAAATATCTGATGTAGCCAAAATTGATGTAGAGGGAAGTGCATGATGCTCAATAGATGAAGTGCTTCGCACTTCTATCAATGAAGTACTGAGCTAGACAGGTGCAAAGATTGATTGAGTGCTCATGCTTTTAGTGCTGGTCAATCCTATTGAAGCTTTCTCCAGGATTGGTGTTTTCAATGTTTTGCTTGGAGAATGAGGAAGTGAGGCTATGATCACTACAGCAATCTTTATTGGTCAGTCTCCTCAGTATCTTGTACATCTGTTAAGTCTTCCTTGGTAGCTTCTTGCCCCTGTTCATCTTCATTATCTACATTATCAAAATGAGTGACTTCTTCATTATCAATCTCTTCATCTTCTCCTTTGCCTTCAATCAACAGAAGAGTGGAACTAGTTTTCATTTTAGCAATTCTCTTCTTGCCCTTGTTGACTGCCTAAGGAAGTTTGATTTATAGTTCTATTCTGGCCTTTGCCTCAGCATAGGTGCCAAAGTAAGTAGCTTTAGGATCAATAAGCTCATTTATTGATGCCTCAATTATGTCTTTGGTTTCATCAATGTTCACATCATATCCTAGAGGTTTTACCCATGCCATCCTTGGCCTCACTACCTGAATGTAAACTTTGTCACTATCAACCAGGAAACATACATCATCTTTGTAATCTTCACCTAACTTCTTTGGAATTTTGAATCTATTATTTATCTTCTCTTTGAATGCATCAAAGTATTTAACCATAATACTTGCATAATTCTCTCCCATTTCAGTAATATGTTCATTAATATGATAAAGAACGGGTACATCTTTTCTCCAAACTACTGTACCTTTTGATGGGAAGAACTTCTAAACATAGAAAAATAAACAAGTCAAGAGTGAACTAAACTTACATGGATTGTTCTTTGAATTTCTAATGCTCTCAATGTTCTTGTTGAACTGGTTTAATAATAACTTAGCAAGGTCAAGTGACAGGTTATTCTTGACCACCTTATACGCTAAATCAACTACTTCACAAGATACATTGTTCAACTTGCTCAAGCTATAGATTTTATGAGTTATGACATGTATTCCAAACTTAAATTCCATTTCAGTGAGATATCTTATCTTCATTCCCCTTCCATCCCACTCAACAAGCATTTTCTTCTCCAATTCAATCCCAACCTAGGGTTTTAGTCATTTTTGCCTTTTTCAACATGGGAAGACCAGTGATCCTATGGATCATCTTCTTAGATATCAAAATTGTCTGTTCCAACTATAGCTAACCATTGTGCACATGACTAAGGATAAACCTTATCTATTTTACTTGGGAATCCCATGGCATATGTAGAATGTGAATTAAACCTTTTGTTTCAAGATGTTATGCTCAGGTTTCAACACGCCATTAAGGTATAACTCCTCCAATGGTTCATCCATCTCTAGTGTTCCAATGTCTTGAATAGCACATTTGAAATGCGAACGAATATCATTGATTAACACACATCTGGGTTGATAAATACAATAGGGATAACTATGATTTTATTCATTTCCTTAATAGTGATTTGGGACAAGGGGGGTCCATGATCTGGAAAAATGCCTAGAAATTTAAAAACATTATAAGGAAAGGGGTTAGATGGAAGATGGGTAATGGAAGAACTATTCTCTTTTTTTGGGAAGATATTTGGATCTTGGACCACCCACTTTGTGACGACCCAAGGTGGAACACTTATATGGAGCAATGTAAGAATCTTTTTGGAACTCTGGTGGCGAATTATTAGAAGAATGATATGTGATTGGATCTTAAAAGGGTGAATGATAACTTGGTTGATCTTAATAAATGTCTGAATGTTGTCTTTTTAAGTCAAAAGGAGGATGATTTGATTTGGAAGGCATATCCCAGTGGAATGTTCTCTATATCATTAGCCTATGCTATTTCTTTTGAATTATATTAAGAACCTCATTGGGCTAAGGCTTGGGTGAAAGGCTTGACACCTAAAATTAATATCTTCTTTTCAATTCTTCTGTAGAATAAGATATTGACTCTTGACAATTTAATGAAGAGAGGCTTCAGCATAATCAATAGGTGTGTTCTCTACAAGAATGATTGTGAATCAGTCAACCATATCACTTTGCATTACCCCTTTACCAAAAAGCTTTCGAATAAGGTTTGTAACTTATTGAATTTGGATTGGGTGTTCCCTACTACTATTCAGTTGTTCTTTTCTAGTTGGAAACCTCCTTCCAAGAATGCCTTGATATTAAAACTGTGGGATTTCATTCTTCCTTATCTTTAATGGGGTATTTAGAAGGAGCACAATGATAGGATCTTTAGAGGAGTGGAATCCAGTTTAGATCAAGTCTTGTAAAACCAAGGCCCTTATAATAGAGAATTTTAAAACTAATGGTTCAAGACAGCAACCTCATAATGATTTGGAAGATTGGGTGTTCCATAAATGGAACCTAAGGAGTTTGTTTAAGGATAAACAAGAACCTAATCCAAGGGATAGCACTAGATGGGATAGCTCTCCATTGAATTGGTTCAAGATAAACTTTGATGGGGCTTCTAAAGGGAACCCAAGCATTGTTGGGAGTGGAGTTTTTATCAGGAATTATTATGGTGATAAAGTGGGTTGCATGGCTATTCCTATTGGCAGTCAAACTAATCATGTGGTTGAAGCCTATGCTACTCTTCATGGTCTTATTTATGTAAAGATTTTGAATTTGATGAAGGTTTGGGTGGAAGGAGACTCTCTTAACATCATAAATTGTCTTAATAAAATTACTCAGCCTTCATGGACTATTAGTAATATTATTTCTCAGGCTATTCATGTTATCAATTCTTTTGATATATGTATTATTACCCACAATTACAAGGAAGCTAACTGTGTTGTTGATTGGGTAGCTAACGTGGCTTGCTCAAGTGACCATAAAGTTATTTAGGATAATAATGAGCCTTTATTCGTTGATGGTTGCCAATTTATTGATTATGATAAATTGAGGTGTAAGCAAAAATGTTTTAATAATGATGATGTTAGATATTTTTAATTATGTGTTGATTATTCTCGGGGTGTGTTGGGTTATGATTTTTAGAAAGTTGAGCTTTATTTTGCATGAATTCTAGGTTGTTGTTACCATTTTGTCCTTCGATTGCGGTATTGTTTTTTGTAGTAGTGTGTATCAAGTGTTTTAAAGAGAGAAAGCCAGTGACATTGAATGGGGGAATATGGGAGGAAAAAGGAGAAGAGTGGAACCTGCAAGTTGCAAGGAGTGTATGAAGAAAATAGAGGTCTGGGACATTTTAAGGTGTGGGAATTTCACAAGTTATATGGAAAGTCTCAGACGTAATAATCGAGATCATTAAAACTTGGAGGGATGGCTCTATCATGGTTGGAAATCAATGTATGGAAGTGACTAAAGAGGTGATAGCAGAGGCTACAAGGTTGGATATGGTTGGCATCAACTTTTTTCAGGACATGAAGCTGTCGGACAGGGCCATTGATGAATTTATGGAGTTAGATTATGAGAGAAGCCAACTGGTGAAAATAGGTAATTCTTATTTCAACATGGCCTCTATTTTTTTGACCTTGGAGATTTGTGGTATTTATCATTATGGAGTACCTTACTTTGGATGGTAGGTTTACGAAGTTATATGGGTACCATTTCATGTTATCTAATCACTTTAGGCATGACGTGAAGATCAATTTCCCTTTTGTTTGAGGCAATCTTTGAGCCTTTCCATCTAGAAAATTCAAAATGATCTGAATGGAGAACATGTGTGTCATGAGGTCCTAATGCTTCTTGTTATGAATGTGTTAAAATCCAAAAAGGCTATAAAATCTAGGGTAGCTTGAAGGCTATGGATTATGACATAGAGGGCAATCTCCCGGAGAAAGGTTATGAATTGGATACTCAAGATGATGCAGAGGGGGGTTATGAGAGTCTAAAAAGAGGATATAGGTGTAGCTGTCAGAAGAAGAAGAAGAAGATTGTTGAAGGCAGTGACTCTGAGCATGAAAGTGATTTTGTGGAGGAAATGGTGAGAGATTCCAGTAGAAGAGGAGTGGGGGTAAAGGAAAGGGTTTCAAGGGTCACAATGATGGTAGGGCTTCTACCCCAATTGATGACGAACCTCTTGCTCATAAAATGGAGAGGAAGAGAAAATATTTGAGGCTTCAAGGGGAGAAAAGTCAAAATGATTTGAAGATTGTGGAGCCTGAGAAAGAGGATGAGGGGGATCACGAGAAAAATCTAGATTCTAAGGTTAAAACAGAGTGTGATTGGTTTTCCCAAAGGTTTTTTAGGAAACCCAGGGACCATTCTGAAGGAGATTGGCATCCTCAAACAAAAAATGCAATTTATTGGCAAGGAAGTGAAGCAGGTTAGCAAACTGGCCAGAGGAGAGCGTACCTTAGGACAACATATTGGCTGGCTCTTGGAGGTAATTGGAAATGCTAAAGAGGTTAATAACCTTATGCACAAGATTCCTCAGCTTGAAGTTAAAAATAGGGTGTTGGAGAAGGCTAATAGTGATAATCAGGTGAAATTTATTAGACTAGAAGCCAAACTGAATAATATTGAAAAGATGATCAAGCAAATGGTAGACAATAATAGCAAATCTCTAAAGGCTATGGCTGATAAGGTGGGCTATCTTCTAAAAAGGTTTGAGCATGAGAAATATTAGGATTCCCCTTCGGTGGTAGAGAACCAAGGTCCTAGTAAATGCATTGGAGCTCACTCTAAGAAGAATGAGGAAGTGAACAAGATGGAAGAGGTGAAGGCCACTATAGAGAATATACATATTCTAGTAGACTAGGTTGTTGACCTGACAAAGACTATTTAACTAGTCGAGTCTTAGTCTTTTGTTGTCTTTTGGTTGTCCTTCATAGCTTGGTTTTTGGTTGGCCTACTATTTGCTCTTCTTAGAGGCCTGTCTTTTGTTGATATGTGAATTTATTCTCTATTGTTAGATTTTTGCTTATCCTTTTAGACTTCTATTTTTTGTATAAGGTTTTGGGTCCTTTAAAACCTATTTTTACTTAATCAAAATAGTACTTTTGGTGGAATTTGTGACCTTGCTCCAGTCAGATCTAGGGTTTCTATAATGGCAGGAGTCAACTTAAAATTTGGTGCCTTCCATTCCATGCCTTGAACCAACATGTTTGAACCTCTTTTTTTTTTTTGCTGGTGGATGCTATCTTTGCTCGGTAGGGTTTGAGAGAATACAAAAACTTTGCGCAACAATTCACTCAAATTTCTTGAATGCTCTAAAGATCGCTCTAGAGAGATACTTCTTGAAAATTTATGGTGAGAAATGACATTGATTTCACACTTTTATCAAATTTCTCCTTTCAAACACCATAAATACCTAGTACAATTATTTTCTCAAATGACGAAATGTCATCCACTTCACTCACATTGAATACTCGGTAGTCCTTCATGACTTGGTAACCATACAAAAATTAGTTACTCCCGACCTTGCTAGGTAGAGTCTACAACCCAACCTTGCTTGGTAAGTATAGTAACTTGGTAGTGACTTCTATCTCTTACTTGGTGATCCCTTTGCATCTTGAATGTTGATATGGATCTTTTATTTTGTCAACTAGAACTGATATTAGATGTCTTCTTTAGTATCCTAGTTCCAATTCTCCTTTGAGAAATCAAGTGGAAATGGTGGAGTCACCCAATTCTTGAATAACGTGATCATCATTTCTCAAACTTGCATTTTCAGAAGATTTTGGAACCCATTGTTGTCTCATCTATTTTCTTATGTTATTAGCTTTTGCCTTCTTTTCATCTTTAATTCTTCCAGTATTCATACAGTCCTTAGTAAGATGACCAAGTTCTGTACAAATGAAACATCTTCTGGTAGTATCTCTTTTCTTCATGTGATGTTTTTAAAAATTCATTCAGATGTGTCCAAATTCTCCATAGTAATCACATATGCACCAAGTGTTATAGTCCCAACCAAATATAGCTTTTACAATTTGTCCTGTTGGATTTAATATCTTAGTTTTGCATTTTGATGAATTGTGCCCATGCTTCTTACATTTGTGACATTTGCCTTCAAATTTTGGTTTCTCTTTGTATTCATTTGCTCTATGACCATGCTGATTACAATTGTAGCATTTTCCATTGAATTTTTCTTTCCCATTGCTCCAACATCTATTTGATGTATGACCTATCTTACCATGGCGACTACAAGTAGATCTTTGATTCTTTTGAGCTCCTTGCTTGGATGATTCACCTTCTTTTGTATATCCAATTCTAGCTTTTCCTTTTTGTCTATAATGACTTTTCTCATTCAACTAATTCATGTCTACTTGATATTTCATTATCCTTTCATTGATTTTCCTTTCAGTGTTTGGATCATTCTACAATCTTTCATTCTCTAATCTTAGATTCATGATTTCTTCATTTGCATTGGTGAGTTGATTGATGAAGTCTACTTATTGAATGGATGGGTGCTAAATTTCATTGTTCTTTCCTTCTATCTCTTCTTTTATCTTGTTTTTCTCTTCTATGACTTCACACAACCTTACTAACTAAATTTCTTGCTCTCTTCTTAATTTTCTTACTTCTTCTTGAAGAGTATTATTCTTTTCCAATAGTTCTTTGATTGCTTCATCAGCTTCATCTAAATTGCTTGAATGGATGTCTTCAATTCTTTCTTCAATGTAGAGTGGATCATTCATCTGTATTGCAAGATCTTTTCTTCTTTTTAGGGATTGAGAGAGTTTCTCTTTTGCTTTCTTGAGTTGTCGAATAGCCAATTCCAAACCTAGCTTCTCATTATCAATAGCCTTGTCAAGTTTGAATACCTCCATTGCTTTTGATCTTTGCTCAAGTTGTTAAACTTTTCTTTGAGAACCACAAAGCTCTGATTCCAATTATTGGAAATATTATGATAGGCTAAGTTATTAAGAGGGGAAGGTTGAATCAGTTACTTATAAAATTTAATCCATAATTAGAAATTAATCCTTCATGTATATTCTGATCTAATTGCATGCATGAGAAACTGAAAACATTAAAGCATTCATAACACTTTTGACACACAATTTTAGTGACCCAGAAACCTTCCAAATAGAAAGTAGATCTGGGGTGGGGATGATACCCACAAGCTTAAGTACTATAGTATAAAGTTATCCTATTAAGGCTTACAATGATCACTTCTGATGAACTACCCTCTTAGGAGCAATAAGGACTGCTAGGTCCACCTTGCAAAAGGATTTATGAACATACAATGAAGTATGCACTCGGTAAAGAGATTTACACAAGACTATTAGGTCTACCTTGTTAAAGGATTTGACTGATCCACCTGTTAGGATATAGTAGTAGTTAATCTTTGATCTACAACTTGGTTTGTTGAATGAGATTCCTCTGAGTGTACAAATCACCTTGCTATGATGGATAAATCTTTGTTGCTCCTTATATTGTTGGTAGCCTTTGCAATTCACTCTTTTTCTTCTTTGATTATTACATTACTTTCATGTCATGTCATATATTTAATGTGACACAATACATTACATATATTCCAATTCAATTTACAAATTACAAAATTGGCTTCAATACAAGTTTACACAAGAATCACAAAGTCGGCCAAAGTGTAGAAACTTGGGTTCTGAAGACTGACTCGGTGAGGTTCTGATTCTTGGCATCCACTGTCAATGCTCAGCATCATCATGCACTTGGCATACATAGAAGCTCAATCCATACTAATCACTTCTAATTATTCTTGAACTTAGTCTACACTAGTGACTCAACAAATACTATGAAACTTGGCATATAAACTGAATCACTTAATTCACACTACATAGCTTGGTCAATGCTATCACTACAAGCTTGGTATAAACTAAGTCACTTGGTTAACACTGAGTAGTTCAATTAACACTAGACTCACATCACATCAATTGTGAACTTGGTAAGCACTACATAACTTAGTTTGCACTGGTAAACTTGACATAGACTGAAATGCTTGGTTAACACTATTAACTGCTCGATAGATACTTAAAATCTGAATAAGTGTATGTCACTATTAACAAACATGAATGGAATATCAACACAACTTGTTGAAATTTCTCACAAGCATATTGAGGAAATGGATGGACAAGATAAACTTCTACAGAGGGCAAAGAGAAAATTTGAAAATAAAGTTTGGAGAAGGTAGCATAGAGGATAGCTAATTATCAAGTAGAATTATCTACTATTCTCGCAACATTTGGAATTTATGTAAATAATGTTGTTTCATTATTTATGAAACTAGATGATACATCTAAATTCACTAAGGAAATAAAGGAAACATTATTTAAGATAGATGTTGACATGAAGGTAAGTGCACATCAGTTGTCACTTGTTCCTAACTATAGTTTTGCACATTTTGTAAAAATTAGATATATGTGATATTGCAATCAAGATTTAACTGTGTGATTTTGAGTCAAACTCATTGACCCATGTTTCATGAGTAGTTATTCAACATGAATCCATATCTCATGAGAATAAATGGAACACTTAGCACTCATTGGATCTAGGTGATGCTCACAGGGGTGAAGCACCAAGACTTCTCGGGAAGTCCCAGTGCTTCACCCCTATGAGCATCACCTAGATCCAATGAGTGCTAAGTGTTCCATTTATTCTCATGAGAGATGGATTCATGATTAATCACTACTCATGAAACATGGGTCAATGATTTTGACTCAAAATCACACAGTTAAATCCTGATAGCAATATCACAGTTTGACTTGCTATGGAAATTACCTCCTACTTATCAATTAAATATCTGATAGATCTCCAGGCAGAATTATTGAGGGAAGAAGATAGGATAAGGGCCACACTAGAAGAAATACAAGGCATAATACTTCCCAACATGGATGCAATGGAAAAACATATTGAACATACAAAAACATTGATCCATGACAATAATTTCTCTATAGCTAATCACATGATGGAACTATTAGTGGAGGTACAAATAGCTTTGCATGCATCAAAAGTTTTGCAAGAGAATTAGGACAAGACAATGTTCATAATTTTGAAGATACACAGTGATTTTCTTTCACATTTTGGTGTTATCTTTTAGTTATGCATATTTTTGGCATTTGTGTCAAAAAATGGGGAATATAGAATGTATATCATATGAAAATTAAGAAGGAATGTATATGGGAATGTATACATACAAGAAGGAAATACATGTATAGTATGAAAGATGAATATACAAAGCAAAAAATGTGTTTAAAAAAACAACTTGGAAAATTAAAAAAATAGAGTCAGAGGGTACCGAGTAGCGGGAGACAGTAGTCAAAACTGAGTTCCAGACCCAGACAAGTTGATAGGGGGAATTTTGACTTGAATTTTGAGTTTTCAGTATTTTTGTATGATAAGTGTTTTTTTCACTAATGCCAAAGGGGGAGATTATTAACATTAAGGTCAAACCATTTGTCTATTAGTGACTTAACACTTAGTCAATTGGTTACATTACTACCGGACTCTACAGTTGCTACCAATCTTATCATACTACTAGCAATGCAAACCAAGTGTTTCAACTACTACCAAGCCAACCGGTCTGATTGTAGTTCATGTCAAGTTTCATAATTTCTACCAAGCACCTAAGATAGGATATAGTGCTAACCAAGCTCTGTAGTGCCTACCGAGATCATAGTGTTAGTGAAGTGAATAAAGGTAGTGTTGACCAAGCATTTCAATGTCAACTGAATCTACCAAGTTCTTCATTATTTGTTGAGTCATCTAATGTTGATCGAGTTCCTATTAACCCAAGTGATCACTATGGACCAAGCATCAATGTCAATTGAGTGCCAAAGTTTATCAAGTGTTGTAAGTGTTGCAGAGTATTAGAAAATCACCTGAGTGGTCTTTAGAACCCGAGTTATAGTAGGTAGCCAACTTTGTGAAGATTATTTGAATTTAGTATTGTAGCCGACTCTAGAAGGTAATTTATTGGATTGGTATATATATGTAATACATCTTTTCATATCCAATGAGATATAACATGGAAGTGAATGAAGAAAGCAGTATGAGTGTGAATTAAGAAGGCTACATGAAGTATAAGGAAAAGAAGAGTATTATCTATTACAATCATGTGTCATTGTATTTCAAAGGAATCTCATCCTAATAGGTACATCAGTCAATCTTCCAACAATGTGGACTTAACAGTCTCATTCTAAATCTCCTAATAGAGCGCATACTTCATTGTATGTTGTAAATCCTTTCACAAGGGGGACCTAACAGTCCTTCTTTCTCCTAACAGGGCAGATCATCAAAAGTGATCAATTGTAAGCTTTAACAGGTTAACTTTATACTACAATAATAAAGCTTATGGGTGTCATCCCCACCCCAATTTTACTTTCTATTTTGGAAGGTTTCTGGATTACCAAATATTGTGTCGAGTGTTATGAATATTTTATTTCTTTTAGTCTTTCATGCATGCAATTAGATCAAATTACACGGTGAATGTTTAATTGGTGAATTAAAGTATAAGATCTATTAGTTCCTGATTCAACCCCCCCCTCTCTTAATCACCCAATCTATAATAAATTTCCAACAAGTCTATATGCCCTTATGCTCAATGAATTAGTAACCTTGTTTGTTTTCCCTTTCTTGTACTTAAAGGTGAATGTTAATCTTGTAGGATTTCTACCCACTTCTTATGTTGGTGACTCAACTTATCATCTGCATTCAAGAAACTCAATACATGATTGTTTGTGTAAGCAATAAATTATTTAGGTAAAAAATAATACATCTATTCATTTAAGGCTTGAACCATTACATATAGTTGAATATCAGAGGAAGAGTACTTCCTCTTAGCCTCATTATTTTTTTCACGCAAAAAATGCTATTGGACTTCCTTCTTGGCTCAAAATTACACCTATAGCCATATTGGTTGCAACACATTCTAACATGAATGTCTATCTTCTTGAAATAAGGTAACACCAAGATATGATAATGTACCATTAGATCTACTATCTCTATAGCTTCCTTTGCAACTTGAGCCTCACATTTTCTCTCCATATCTAGACTCTCCTTGGGACCTTTAGCTTGGATTCCTTCATCCAAAACCACCACTTCCTCTGAAGTTCCTTCCTCCTCTACCTCTTTTATTCTACTCATCTTTTCTTTTCAGATTCTCTTCTGCCCTTAGGGCCAATTGAAAACACTTGTTTATTGTCTCTGGTTCTAGGATGCTAATTTCATCCTGAATGCATATTCTTAAACCTTTAAAATGTTTGGTTGCCTTGTATGATTCTTCCTCTTGTCTCGACCACCTGAGACTTAACCTATCACAGCCGATTTTTCCTTATCCTGATAAATTGGCATTATTTTTTCCACTTGGATTTGTCCATAATTTTATCTTTTATAAAATTATTGAATGAAAATTATTTTTGGTGGAGTCTTTGTAATGCAAGAATTAGTTATAAATTATTGCAGACCACTATCTTTTTATTTATTTTTATGCATTGGGTTGCTAGTGATTATTGCGGAGTTATGGGTGACTCAGGGGGAGAAAATGATGATGTGTAGCCATAATGAGAGGGATGATGGGCTGAATGAATGGCATAAGTCTATGGGTTTTTATGGTTTTAATGGGATATTTCATGTTTAAGATGAAAAAATGTTTACTATAATGCTCTATATAAACCTATAAATGCCTTGTTTTTCTATAAGTTTCATGACATTATATAGCTTCCTGGATATACTAGTATGGTTAAAACTTTATAGAGAAATGGGATTATATGTGTGTAAACTATAGATGTGCATACCTTTTTCCTTTCTTACTTTTAAATGTGTAGGTTCCTAATAGCTATGTATTGTGACCAAGGATTGATGTATGCATTATATGTCTATCATAAATTAATGGAATGAATATGTGTTGTGAATAATTAAAAGTGTACTAATTGATTACAGGAATAAGTCAAAAGAAGGAGGGAATATGAAGGAGTTAATAGCATTTTTATGTAGCCACCTGATATTTATGAACTGTTGAAGATCAAGTCAGCTTAACTACCAATTGTTGCACAAATTCAGAAGTCATTATGTCTTTTATTTGCTAAAAGATTCATTCCATCAAGATGTGTACCATGATGTTGTAATTCATTACATTACTAAGTTCTCGTTGTTGAAGCTAGATCTTAGGAGGTTAGTTTTTTGTAGTTGATTTAAATAAAGTTGTTGAATTCAGACCTTGGATATAGCTTAGTGGAGTTTGTAACTGCAATAGCATTTGTCAGATATAGACTATCATTTTCAATTTGTATTATTCTATGAGTTGATATCTATAAGAATTTGGTATAGCTCTGATACCATGTAAGCATTTGCCTAACGGCAAAATTCACCCAGGAACTAAGAACTCAAACACAAGCACAACTGTAGACCAAAAATGGACATGATCAATTAATCAAAGTATGTCCTAATACATTGCTCTATTTAGTATGTGATGAATGTACACACTAGGAGTGCCTATCTATAAAGGCCTCTCAGGAAGCACCTAGAATGTCTCTAGAAACAACTAGGAGATAAGATAAGCATTGACATCTAAGCACACACCTTATCCAACATTCTAGATGAGTGGATAAGATTAGAAGGTTGTAAACACCATGTGCTTAATTAGTGTGCTAACTCCTATGTTGTAGACAACATGTGCATAAAAGAGGTGCAGACCCCTATGTTGTCAACATGACAACTCACAAGAGTACACAAACTCCTAGGTGAAAAATAAATAAATAATAATAAATATGCATAAACCTAAGTAAACTTAAGTAAGTGTAAATAGTAAATACCTATTTACACAAACACCCCCCCTTAAGGCCCTTAAGCTTATGACTACTAGGATGAATGCAAGATGGGTCCCAGCTACTAGGCCATGTTAGGTACCCATGTACATAATGAAAATGCAAATCTCTCATAAAGTGAAGAAAGAGGGAAAACCTCATGGGAAAAACCCTCTCCCAAAAAGAGAGATGAAAGAAGGATGCATGGATGGATGGAGTGATCAAGACTGCCCAATTACAACATACATCCAGTATATACAAAAAAGAAATGGAGAAGAACAAAACCCCTAAGAGGAAAAAGTCCCCCCCCCCCCAAAAAAGAGAAGAAAGAGACAAGGTAGTCCCCCCCCTAAAGGTAGTGTGTCAATCAATGAGAAATGCTCTAACATAGAAGCTAATTCATGACCTTTGAATGATGTTCCTCCCTTTTGGAAGAAACAAATGTAAGGGTATAAAGGAGATGTGTCCTCTGTATGGAGAAGGAATCTCTAAGATGAATGGAGAAGGTATAAAGGAGATGTGTCCTCTGTATGGAGAAGGAATCTCTAAGATGAATGGTGTCTCTAAAACCTGTTCAAGTGTTCCTATGTTGATGTCAATGATGGCTTCCTCCAAAACTACTGAGAAGAAGTGTAGATCAAACAAGGAGTGATTGTGAACCTATCTCAGGAAACCAATAGTCTTCTCAACAAATGAAGAGACCTCTTGCAGATGATATACATAAGTATCCACAATCATGCCAACCTGGAAAGATTGATCATGTAGAGCATGGACTTGAGGGTCAGAGTGGGCCCTCACAAGAACTATAAAAGAATCATCCTTAGCAAAGAGAAGTGGTAGATCATCAAAAAAGTCTTCCATATCTATTGTGTGTGACTCCAAGAACAAAGCTAAAATGTTTGGCAAGAAATCATCACCTGGAAGACCATGTGTACCCTATAGTGCTAAAGTACATGAATCTATTATTGTGGCAAAAGAAGAAGTATCTATCTCAAAAAGAAGATGAATATCATCAAGAATGTCTCTCACATCTTCAATGTGAGACTCCATGAACAAGCTTGCAAGGGTGGGAAGGAGGTCTTCACATGAATGTAGTATAGGAAGAAATAAAGTATCCTACTGCATTGAATCTGAAGCATCTGTGGCTGGAATAGGATCAATAGGAGCAATAGGAGTTGGAGGTGCGATCTCATATGGAGTTGAAGAAACCATAGTGGAGTGACTGGATGTAGAATATTCTCTAGAGATGGAGGATCACATGGATCTCCATATGTTTCCCAAATAGACAACCAAATATCATAAGGAAAATGTGCCAATCTAAGAGGAGCAAAAGATTCCTTACTCATACTGTTAGATAGAAAGCAATGAAGGTTGACAACATATGTCCAATTAAAATGTGGTGGCAATGTAGAGAGATAAGGAAGCAATTTTTGATGTCTTCTTAAATGATCAACTATCAAAGTACTCCATTTGTGATAGTTCCTTGTTGTCAACTGTGGTCTAATACCAAACTAAAAAATCTGACAAGACTCCATGAGATCAATCAATGAACCTCCAAGAAATCAAAGAACCCCCCTAATGTATGATTTAGGCACTTGATAGCCACTTGCCAATTTAGGGCATATTTCTAAAAGTAGTATTTTTGTCCACAGAACCTATAATCTAATTATAGATCTAGAAAGTAGACAAAAAAATGCACTTTCAAAAAAAAACAAAACCTGATTTGGAGTCCAGATGAGCTTGTACTAAGCATTTTAAGTGGCAAAATTTGGGATTTGCGAGTTGCAAAAAAATTCAGGAATAGAGATGTCAAACCACTTGCACCAATGTGTAGATCATGAAATTCTACTCCAAAACAAAAAAAAATTGCTCACAAAAAGGAGTCTATATGAGCGAGATATCGCTATTTGAAAATCATTGCTGCTGTTATTTTTTCTGAATCGTCGTCGGGCCTCCAAAAATCAAATGGCTCTAGATTTTACCTCAGATGTCCGATTTGGATGAAACAAAATTTGATCTGGGGGTTTTTTGACCTTCTGAATGTGATGCAAATATTTGATTTGCACCAGCAAGCTTCAAGCTTCACCTACAAAAAATCTCTCCTATGGCCCTATGGCCAAAAAAATTATAGAAAATAATGCAGATCCAAAAAAATAGTAGAGATGCAGATGAAAAAAATGTAGATCTGAAAATCAAATGTACAAATCTGAAATGATCATACCAATTCTGAAAATTATTCCTTCAAGTGCCAGTTTGCAAAAAAATTTGCCTCACAATCGACTTTGGCCTAGGGTAGGCCACTTTATAGCTAATTTTTACTAAATCAGCATTCTGGACACAATGACAAGGTCAGATCTGGCTCTAGACACTCCCAATTTTTGTGGTATTCTAGAGTCAGGCTATGGTGACGAAGCAAGAATGGTCTTGAACGGCTATGTGATGAGAAAATCTCCAATCGCTCTGATACCATTTAAGAATTTGGTATAGCTCTAATAACATGTAAGAATTTGCCCAAGGGAAAAATTCACCCAAGAACTAAGAACTCAAACACAAGCACAACTGCAAACCAAAATTGGATATGATCAATTAATCAGAGTATGTCCTAATACATTGCTCTATTCAGTATGTGATGAATGTACACACTAGGAGTGCCTATATATAAATGCCTCTCAGGAAGCACCTAGAATGTCTTTAGAAACAACTAGGAGATAAGATAAGCATTGAAAACTAAGTACACACCTTATCCAACATTCTAGATGAGTGGATAAGATTAGAAGGTTGTAGACACCATTTGCTTAATTAGTGTGCTAACTCCTATGTTGTAGACAACATGTGCATAAAAGAGGTGTGGACCCCTATGTTGTCAACATGAAAACTCACAAGAGTGCACAAACTCCTAGGTGACTAATAAATAAATAATAATAAATATGCATTAACCTAAGTAAACTTAAGTAAGTGTAAATAGTAAATACTTATTTACACCAACAATATCAATACAAGTTGCTATTGTTGTGTTTTAGTATTTGAAATTTACATATGTAGTTGTTCACTCACCCAAGGGGGGCCACTTGGCGAGTGAACCTAGTTGGTAGAATTAGCTTTCATTGTGATAGGATTAAGTTAAAACTTTGTTGTTCTTGCAGCCATTGGTAACAAAACCAATAGTTGTTCCTATAGCAAAGGCAAATAGTATATAATCTTATTTGTATTTCATTTCTATTGGTTAGCTAAAAGTTTCTTACACTTGCATATAGATTAAGTGTTTATGTTCTTTGTTCTATATGATAGAAATGATAGTTAAGGAGCTTTAAATTATATACTTTGTGGATATAATTTCAAGTTTATGTCCCCGATTGATTAAGTAAATGGGTCTAAAGAGTAGTTTTGGATGTTATGTTGGATGTACAATCCATATGCATAAACCTTAGTTTCTATTCAATCATTTTACCAAGTATTTTTGGCATTTTTGTTAGGGATGGTGTCAATTTAAAACTTTTATCAGGATTATTTTTAGGAGTTTCAATGCATAATCATTTGTTCAAAGTTTCATTTAAAGTTCAACTTAGTATTACTTTATCTACATGCATAGGTGAAGAGACCGTCTTGTGATATTTCTTCCTCAAAATGACCCATTCCAAATAGAATAAATTGTGCACCCTGAGCAAGAAGACCAACACCCTAAAGAAGATCAACCCCTTGAAGAAACCCAAGTTGTTGCAAAAGAGCCTGTTGGTGCCTAAATTAGTAGATTAGGTTTCCTATAGAATGATGATCCAATTATGGAATTCCTAATTTAATTTTGCAATTGATAGGTTCCACTCAAATGAATGTGAACCTCTACAATTATGGTTGTACAGAACCAAGGCTGGTAGGCCCATACCTCACACCCTAGAGGCTTTTTAGAGCAGATAATTTGAGGATCTGGGTATTTTATAAGATTTTAAAAGTTGATAAAAGTTTGTAGTAAATGATTTGTTGATATTTTTCACTTGGATGTATGTCCCTTATGCTATCAACATGAAGACTCAAAACTATAATCTATAGACTAGTGCCTTAACCGATGGATTCTTTATCATTATTTTATTAATCATTCACAATATTTAACGTAACCATCATAGACAAATGATAAATCCCTTTGAGATAAATTGTTATCACCTTAATGATGTATGAATTACTAAAATTCTTAAGAAAATTCCAATACTTAATCTTATTAAATTTAAATCCCCTTAAGAGCCCAATAAGATAGCAATGCAAATTAACTAGTCAATACAATATTATAGTTTTCCAAACACCAAAATCCCTTAATGCATTCAATCAATTGGATAGTCAATTAAAAAAACTTGTAAATTTGATTAGAGGAAACAAAATTAAAGATAGGTAAATGATATCACCAAAAGACCAATCAAGCACATGAATCCTTGTATTGAACTTGAAATACTTTCACCACAAATTATATGTGTTGCTGGTGCATATAGATGACAAAATTCAGAGTGGACAATAGAATTGGTTTCTCTCTATAAAACTATATAAACAATGTCTGGTAATGAAAAACTATCTTTTCCAAATTTGGACCTTATAATTATAGACATTGAATTGGTTACAAAATGAAAGGTTATGACCCTTTGTTTAAAAAATTTGAAATTATCGACTAACTAATAATCAACTATCGAGTAAACAAAACAAGTTTATAAAAGAGATTCATAATGTTGAATTTGATGATGATTCCTTAATGAAATTATTGTATTGTTTAATTTGTTCATGATATTTATCATCTTCGAGCAAATTCGCATCATTAATCACCTCTCGGGCTTTAATTTCAATCTCAAAAGAATTCTTCATCTGCTGGCTTATTTTTGTCATCTCTGGGTCATCATTTGTTGCTACTCCTAGGGCCTGGACCTACATCACATGGCACATTCCCATCCATGTCCCCTAGTCAATTGTATTTCATTGTGCATCATGCCTTGATATAATACCCCATATTCTATCACCAATTCTTCAAACAAAATGAAAAGTGGCTTTGAACTCTTGCAAATATGCAGTGTGATATTTGAACAATTTTTCTACTTCTTGTATGTCTTCATCCTCTACAAGATTATTCTTTTCCTCAACCAAATTTCTTGTATATCTTATTATGTTATAAGGTCATAGGTTTATATGCATTATATAGATCCCAAACGTGCCCTAATCTAATTAGCAACATTCTAAAATGGTTTCTCAATACTGTGCCAAATATCTCTTTGTGAATCATAGACATGTCCTTCAGTTTTTTATTTTCTTCTTATAACCTTTTCAATTCAACCCTCAAAGCATCATCAGATGACTAAATCATAGGTTGCACCTGTGACTTTCTTGATTTGAGCATGTTTTCATGCAATGCTTTCCAATTGTCTCTCTCAAATGTCATTTGCTTCATTTGGGCTTGATTAAACAAAGCCATGTAAACTTGCATACCTATTGCTTTATTAGGGTGTGTCATGCCTACCTTTAGTGTCATCAAATGTCCAAAAGTATGGTCTATATCAATAATATGTGGCCTTTTGTGTGGAGGGTATAAAACCCACAATAACATTAATCTTTCATCTTCTACAAACCTTGAACTAGTAATTACATCTTTGACCCCTTGCACATCTAACTTTGCATCTTATTTCCCATATTCAATTAGACTATCAAAAATTTCAGAGGCACTCAAATCCCATCCAAGAAAAACCATGATCCCTATTTCATTTTAAAATTATCTCCCTCTATAGTCAAAATCATGTGTTCTACTTTCCTCTTAATATCCTCCAAATTTGTCATTAGCTCCTATTCATTTTTTGAAAAGATGTTCTTTAGATTTAATGAAAGCATAATCACTTACAAATTTACTACATTCAAGGATTCTCTTATCCTTTTCAATATCTACCTTGTCAAGCACTTGAATATCATGTTCCAAGGCTTGAAGTATTGGCCTATCCATAGTCCTTTTTATTGGAACAGGGGAGTCTGGTATACTTTGAATGTCATCTTTAAATTGTTCCTTTGCTTGTTGTCTTTGCTCTTCCAATTCTCTGTTTTGATCTTGAATCTTTTGTTGTACTTTCATCCATTCCATGTTCTTAAAGCTTTCTTCATACTCAATACCCTGCTTAATGTAATCACCCAACTTTTGTGATTTTCTACAAGCATGAGTATATCCTTCTGGATCATAATGACTCCATGGATCCATAGTCTATACATGATACTCATTTTGCAACTTCTCACCAATCTTATCATAAGATTCTTTGGCACAAATAGTAAAGTCTCCAAAAGACAAAGTGGCTAGGATAAAAATTTATTTTCTTTACTTCCCTCTAAAATGTTGTTTACTGTACTCAAACATCTTCCTTACAATCTCTAGATATTCAATCTTTTCAAGCACTAATGTTAGCAATCTGAATGGTTTCCCTTCAAACCCAAAAACTATAAAACAAGTGAAGTAATCATCGACATACCAATCTCCCCAATTATGTTTGATCTTATCTCCCAACCCATTGTCTTTAGGTCTCAGGAATCTCTTAATATTAGAGCTAATAGACAGAAAAGATTGATCTCCAAATAGAGTGTATAGAGGCTAGACAAAATGATCCTCAAAGATGAGGTAGCAAAAGGCACTGTATCTATAATCTCATACTGGTGTCCACATTTGAACTAGCCTCTCTTCCCCATTAGTTTCCCTCACATTTAATTTAAAATTTGCACCCCACGATCCTCTTAATTGACCATAGTACAAAATCATATGCATAAGTAGAGATTAATGCCCAAAAGTAGGATATTTAACATCATCAAAATTGACAAAAGAGGTATGAATGTTATCAACAACATACTCTACATAATCATAAGGTTTTGGGCTCTAGCATTTGAATGTCAGATGCTAACACCATAGGTCCAATCTCCATCAAATTAGGAACTTCCATTCCTCCTACTTATCTTCAAGATTGATATGACATGAGTATGTCTTGAACATATTGATATTAAATAAAGGTCCATCTATTGTAGTCAAGGGCTTTTTGACTATTTTGTGCAACATAAGTTTCCACTACATATATGAGATATCTGATCTCTCATATTCATTCTTCAATTCTATGAATGATAAGTTTTTAGTGAGACTGTTTGTTAATCTAAAAACTACATTCAAATAATTAATTGATATCTCCATGAATTTATCCCTGGCATTATCATATATGCATCTATCATTAGCATTGTATTTGTTGATGGTGACCTTAAGAAACTCCATATTCACAATTACATTAGTTGTTGTCAGCTTCCCTAAATTCATCTCCCAAGGATGAAAAATAGGTGCCTTATAGTTTATTCTAACTTAGTGATAAAGAAAAATCTCATATCCCCTAGTCCCAGTCTAAATATATCCAACTTCACTATATTTGTCCTCTATTTTGTCTGGAGAATCGAACTTCTTCTTCTAGACTTTGGCCTAACAAAATCCAATTGCTCAATTAAATATTCATTCAATTTTATAGGTGGGACTTCATCATCTACTTTTTGCTTCTTTTATGCCTTTCCCTTTTTCACCTTCTCATTTTTTCTCTTTTGTGTTGAACTGGAGCTTTCCGTGTTTCTTCTCTAAAATTCCCTCTATAATGATGTTCTATAAAGTTTGTATGTTAACAAAAAATCTAACAGCTTTCCTTTGAAAGTTTGTGTACAAAACTAGGAATGATTTCCCTTTTATTACAAAACATCCAGCATTCATGCATTTAATCTCCCACATGAATCAAAATCATAAAGCCTTTTTTGATCATTGGAACACTGCATTGACTGTCAAAAGTCACTTCATATAATTACCTTTGCACCTTATAAAATGTATTCAAACATTCAATCATTGTAACTCTTACCAAAAAATACATGCATACCTCTAATCGATATATTTCAATTCTAAAAATAGAGAACTATTTTTATTTTTATGTTTTATCACTATAGCAATGACAATAATTCTATTGCTTATTACTATACTAAAAGCCATCTGTCTACTATCTCCAATAAATGTTCTCACTATTAGATATGGTGATCAAAACCCTCAATCATCGATACAAGTTTTACATTATCGCTATAACATACAATGATATGCCAAAGCTCATCACTAATCACTATATCTCTATTGCTCCAAATGTGATCCGCGATAGACCTATTGCTATAATACATGGTGATGCACTCTTAACAATTTACCTTTTTTTTTTGTATACTATAGCAATCATTTAACTTCATCACTCATCGTTGTAGCACAACTTGTCTTCTTTTGATCACTAATAACATTGATCATTGTATCCTATAGTATCAATCTTCAATGTATCACTAATTGCCAAGACTGAAACCTTATTACATTGATTAGTGATAATTACTGAAAGTTATAGCTATTGACATTAAGGTCAAATCATTTGTCAATTAGTGACTAAACACTTATTCATTTTTTCATAGTTTCTACCGAGCTCCATATACAGAAAGAATAGTCTCTTGAGCATAGCAGAGTCTACCAAGCTTCAAAAGTAGATATCAGTTGCTACCGAGCTCATTAATGTAATTGATGAAGATTTTAGTGCTAATTGATCTCTATAGTGTTTACTGAGTTTATCAATGTCTACTGAGTTTATCAATGTCTATTAAGATATAGTGTATTAATGAAGAAAAATGAAGGTAGTGTTGACCGACCTTTAAGTTCAACTGAGACTACCAAGTTCTTCAGTATTCATCAAGGTACCCAATGCTAACTGGGTTCCTACTACTCTAGAATGATCAATGTGGACCTAATAGTCCTTATTGCTCCTAACATGGAATATCACTAGAAGTGATCAATTATAATATTTATCAAGCTAACTTTATACTACAATACTAAAGCTTGGGGGTACCATCCCCATCCTAGTTTTACTTTCTATTTGGAAGGTTTCTAGGTTACTAAATATTGAGTCAAGTGTTATGAATGTTTTACTACTTTTAATCTTTCATGCATGAAATTAGATCAGATTATATTATAAAGGCTTAATTGGTTATTTAAACTACAAGTTTTATTGGTTCTTGATTCACCCCTCCCCCTTTCAGTTACCTAGTCTATACTACATTTCCAATAAGTGGTATTAGAGTATTGGTTCTTACATCAGAAGTTTAGTAACTTGAAAAAATATCAGAGGCAATGGAAGAATATAGACTAGAGAAAGCTATTGAAAATGAAAATTTGGATCTATAATTAGCCATGGAACAATTCAAGAAAACAAAGGAGCAGCTCTTTCAATCCCTAAAAAGAAGAAAAGACCTTGTAGCACAAACGAATGGCAATCCCTACATTAAAGAAAGAATTGAAGATATTTGTCAAGATAGAAGTTCAGATGAAGCTGATGCAACAATCAAAGATCTACTTGAGAAGAATTTTACTCTTCATGAAGAAGTTAGAAAGGTTAAAAGAGAACAAGAAATTCAATTAGTCAAAATGTGTGAATTCATGGAACAAAAGGACAAAGCCAAAGAAGAAATAGAAGAAAAGGACAATAAAGTTCAACTGCTATCTCTTCAGCAAATAGATCTGACTGATTAACTCAATGACATAAATCAAGAGATTATCAACTTGAGGACAAAGAATGAAAGATTGTAGAATGATCTTAGCATAGAAAAGTAAACCAATGAGAGGGTGATGAAATATCAAGAAAGCATGAATCAATTGAATGAGAAAAGTCAATTTAGATAGAAAGGAAAAGCTAGATTAGGATACGCAGAAGAAGTTGAATCATCTCGGCAAGGAACTCAAAAGAATAAAAGACCTACATGTAATTCATGTGGAAATATGGGACATACAAAAAAATAAGTGTTGGAGTAATGGTAAACCAATATTTAATGGAAAGTGTTACAGTTGTAACAAACTGGGACATAGAGCAAGTGAATGCACAGAGAATACTAAGTTTGAAGGAAAGTGTTTCAAATGCAACAAACAAGGGCACAAATCTTCAAAATGCAAGACCAAGAAATGGAACCTATCAAAACAAATTATTAAAGCTATATTTGGTTGGGATTACAACAAATGGGATAGATGTCACTATTGTGGTGAGTATGGGCACATTGGAGAAAATTGCATAAAACATCACACAAGGAAGAGAGGCACTAGAAAGAGATGTTTTATCTTTACAAAACTTGGACATCTTGCCAAGAACTGTATAATCCAAGGAAGAGTTGAAGATTAAAAGAAAGCAAAGGCTGACAATATCATAAGTCAAATGAGGTAGAAATGGGTAAAGAAGTATCCAGAGAATGCAAGCCAAAGTAATGAAAGTGTTGATACCCAAGTCAATGAGTTGGGTGACAACCATTTCAAACTATTTATTTATGGAGATTACTAGAACTATGATTTGGAAGGAGATATCTCACATTAGTTCCAATTAGCAAGCAAAAGATCCATATCAGCATTTTAGATGCACAAGGATCATTGAGTTAAGATGATAGCTAAAGTGATGTCTTAGATCTTATCGAGCATGGTCAGGTTGCAAGACCTAACTAAGCTTAGATTTAGATGGTGAGATTAAAGTTCTTGCAAAGTTGAAGAATCTATCGAGTTGAAGACCCTACCAAGTTTAGAGACTTTGCCAAATTGAAGGTATCTTCTGAGCGATGAACACTTAACTAAGCTGGATAGCCTATCACTGAGATAACTATTGTATGATGCATTAATGATGAATTTAAATTCAAAATTTTGTTAAAAAGGAGAAATCAAAGGTTTTTGTTTCATCGCAAATTTTCAGAGCTAAGAGTGAAGAGTACTCTAGAGCCCCCAAGTGACTTAGAGCAATTTCATCGAAGTTTACTCCTACATTTGAAGTATTATCGAGTACTATGGCATCTTCTAGTAGCAAAGTGAAGGAAGGCTTGGAGATCTTGGTCTGAGGTGTTGACTTTAAAGCCCCTGCATTCAAATTGAGTCCAATGATTATAGAAGAGCTTGACCCAGTTGGAGCTCAATTGCAAATTCCTCCTAAGGTACTTCTAATTCACAATATTCATTCGTATTATCACTATTATATCCAAGAATTAGGAATTCTAGAAATGAACCAGGCATATAACGAGTTGTGTGTGGATGGGAATTTGAAACCTAAGCACAAACATTTGTAAATGAAAGGTTTAACACATATCTTGCACATGCCAAGAGATTTTCAAGGAAAGTGGATTAGATTTATTCTAAGCTGAGTTCATGACATGCATTTATGGTTGGATCAACCAATTTAGATCACCAAGAAGATGATTCATAGAATTATAAGGTTGCCTATGCTTAACAAGGAAAAAACTATCAAAACCCTAGGTCAGGTCAAACTAGTTAAAAGGACTCTTGCTAAGTGGGATTGTAGAGGGATGAAATTAAATGGTGTAACTAACATGGAGATCAAATTTGGCATCCATTTTATTGCTCACAAGATCAACATCTCGAGCCACCTGAACAACATTTTGTGTGAAGCTATTGACCTGTCATACAAAGTGGTGAAGAATAACTTGTCTTTCAACCTTGTCGAGTTGCTATTGAACCAACTAAGCAAAAATATGGAGAGCATCTGAGTTTTGAAGAATAATCTGTGTAAGTTTGGATCACTTTTGACCTATTTGTTCTTTTATGTACAAAATATTTTCCCTTCCAAAGGAACTATGGCATGAAAGAAGGATACACCTATTATATATCAAATTAATGAATTCATATCTGAGATGGGTGATAATTTTGAAACATTTATGGATGCATATTTTGAGACTTTTAAGGAGAAAATGTAAAGTAGATACCAAATTCCCAAGAAGCTAGTGGAAGACTATGAGCAAGGTATATGTTTTCTTGTGGATTGTGACAAAGTACATATCTAGGTAGTAAGGCCAAGAGTGGCATGGGTTAAGCCTCTTGGATATGAGGTTACCAGTGATGGTATAGGGGATATAATTAAGGCTCTTATAAATGAGCCAGTGGACCCCAAGACACCATATTTTGGTACCTATGAAGAAGCCAAGGTTAGGATTTTATTGGAGATCAAGCTTCCTCAAGCCTTGAAGAGAGAAAGAAAGAAAGTTGAGAAAATCTTGAAGGAAACCAAGAAGACCAGCTCTCCTCTTTTGCTAATAGAAGGCAAAGAAGATGACATTGAAGAAGAGGAAGGAGAGGATGAACATGCAAAGGAAGAAGAACTTGAACAGAAGAAAAAGGGGAAGGTCATCATAACAAAACTTTTCAAAACCTCTCCTGCAGTCTTCACAAGGTGATCTGCAAAATCCAGAAAGGAATTAAAATTGTAGGATGAAGATGAAGAAGAGGAAATAGTCTTCAAGAAGTTTGCCCCTACCTTCAAAGAAAGACTAAAAAGGCTGCAAAATGGAGGAGGCATGGTAGATTTCAAATTCCTCAAGTATGAAACAAGAACTAACGAAGAGCAAAAACTAGTTAAAGAAGCCTTAGTGGCTAAGACCGCAAAATGGAAGTACTCTCTAGAGGAATTGACCAAGCAAGTTCATGATGTCTTACTGAAGGCAATTAAACCACAATGGGATAATATAGTAAACATTTCCAAGGACATTATAGAACAAACCCTAAGAAAACTTATGTCAAGTTTATCTAATAAGGAAGTGAAGGAATCCCTAAAGAAGAATGAAGAAAAGATGACCCCTAAGTTCAATGCATTCCTGATCCTATCAAAAGACATTGAATTTGTTGTGAAATCTAACACAATTGCATGGAAAAACATCTATGAATACACAAGCCTATTGAGGAGGTTATGCAAATAGATGATGTCAAGAAAGATAATGAGGAGATAAGTGATGATGAAATTGATGAAATTGATAATGTGGATGAAGAGGTCATTATTGAAGAGGATGAAAGCGATCGAATTACAAGTGGAGATCTTCCTAAAATTCAAAGTATTGAAGATGCAGATCTTCAGAAGATAGTAGCAAAGGTAATGACCTCCCTTCCACTCTCTTTGAGCAAATCCATGGTGCAATCTAGCTCAGAGAAGGCTACTACCGAGTCAATTGAGGTAAACACTATTTTACCAAACATCTAATTGATTGTTGGAACAACTCTACTAAGTGAAATGATGAATTTTATCACTTCATCTACTAAGCAATAGGCTCCAATCATCTCAACAAAATGACAAATCGAGTCCCAACAAGGTACTACAAGTATTTCTACTATTAGTGTTGTTTCTACTACAATTTATATTATTTCTACTATTATTTCTACTATTGCAAGTGCAATGATAGTTGAGGTTAAGCCTCAACCAAGCACAAAGGAGTTGAGAAAAGGAAAAGAGATTTCCTTATGCTGAAAAGGGTCAAGAGGTAGAAGCCTATAATGAGGAAACTGATCTAGAGGAAGATATTGTAATGCCAGATTGGGATCTTTCCAATCTAACCCCTGATCAAATGGATACCCTCGGTGAGCCATGGAAGAGAAGGGCTAAACAAAAAAAGCTTAGAGAAGAGAATAAAAAGGAAAATCAAGTTTATGAAGATATCAAAGGCATATTTATTGATGCACTATACATTGAAGTTGATAAAAAGCAACCAATTTTGGATCAACTTGTTAACATTTTTTACAAGTATAATAAGGAAGTGAATGGACAAGAAAAACAAGTCACCCAATTCTAACTAAGTTTCTACTACTCTAGAGTGATCAATGTGGATTAAGCATCAGTGTCAAATGAATGCTAGAGTTTTTTGAGTTGATAGTGTTATCGAGTGTTAGAATACCACTCAAGTGGTCTTTAGAACCTTAGTTACAATAGTAAGCTGACTTAGTGAAGGTTGTTTGAATTAGGTATTGTAACTAACTCTAGAAGGTAATTTATTGGATTAGTATATATGTAATACATCTTATCATATCCAATGTATCAAAGTGAATCAAGCCAAAATTAGTATGAGTGTGAATTAAGAAGGCTACAAGAAGTATAAGGAAAAGTAGAGTCTTATCTATCATAGTTAGGTGATCATTGTATTTCAAAGGAATCTCATTTAGAAAACCGAGTTGTAGATTAGAGATCAGTTACTAATTTATCCTAACAGGTGCATCAATCAAATCCTCTAACAAGGTGGACTTAAAAGTCTTTTCCAAATCTCCTAGCTAAGTGCATACTTCATTGTATGTTGTAAATCCTTTCACAAGGTGGACCTAATAGTCCTTTTTGCTCCTAATAGGGAAGATCACCAGAAGTGATCAATTGTAAGATTTAACAGGATAACTTTATATTACAATAATAAATCTTGTGGGTATCGTCCCCACCCTAATTTTACTTTCTATTTCGAAGGTTTCTGGGTTACCAAATATTGTGTCAAGTGTTATGAATGTTTTATTGCTTTCAGTCTTTCATGCATGCAGTTAGATCAGATTATATTATGAAGGTTTAATTTGTGAATTAAAGTACAAGTTTTATTGGTTCATGATTCAGCCCCTCCCCCTCTTAGTCACCTAATCTATACTACATTTCCAACAACAACGACATCCTTCTTTTATCACTCATCGCTATATCCACATTATGTCTTCCCCATATAGCGATAAACCTAGATCACTATATGACATAGCAACACCTCAGCAAGTTTTTGAAATTGACCCTAGTGTCATCACTATATGATATAGTGATGCCAAATGTTCCATTGTTGTAGCTATAGAAATATGCACAAAAATTAGGATATCTCTCAAAATTTCAATAAGATCATAATTTGGATCAATTAGTAGGGATTGTCATGTGATAAGTAAGCCCTAGGAGTGAAATTTGAAACATGAGCCTTTGACTTTAGATGGTAAATTGTAATTTTTTGCCAACACAAAGAAATGCAGTAAGTGATTCTTTTATTTGATCATAATCATACAATCAACCTAAGGCAGGAAAATGGTAAATAATTAATAGTAAATACATAACGATCAAAGCAAGTAAAAGGTGAAGAAATTTTTGTAAAATATTGAGTTCCACTAGTGGCTCTAATTGGGGACATGCACCCATTGTGGGTGCATTGAGAATTTAATTATCTCTGGAATAAGTAGACCAATGATTAGACTAAGAGAGAAAAAACAACAACATAAACAAAACAAAACAAAACAATAAAAAGAGAAAAAGGACTAGGAGTACACTTTATTTTCAAATTTCAAAGAAGAAATTTTTTAAGTATTGACCATGAGTAGATAATTCTTGATCATATCCATCAATATCCTGCAAGTAATAAGAATCCTCACCATTTTTACCAGTGATAACATATGATCCAAGCCACAAGGCCTCAAATTTTCCATGTTTTCCTTTGTCTTGGTTTTCATTCCATTTTAAGACCCAATCCCCTTCCTAAAATTTTTTGCATTCTAGTCTTTTTTCATGTAATATCTTCACTTTCTATTGCTGCCTCATATTTTGCTCATGAGTTGTCCTCCTATTCTCTTCAAGTTCAGCTAATGCATTCAATATTTCATCCAATGGATCCAATTCTTCCACACCCTCTTGATTTATAAAATTATAAATATGTAGTAAGTTATGTAATGGCATTCTTGCTTGCTTTCCATATACCATTTCAAAAGGGGGGAAATCAGTAGATCTCTTAACTGTTATTCTATCTGCCCATATAGCCAAATTGAACTTGGAGTCCCATGCCTTTTTATTCTTATCCAAAATTCTCGACTTAAGTATGTTATTATTGCTAGATTATGCTTTTCCATTCCCTTGTGGGTGATAAGGAGCAAAGTAAGATATAGTAATACCATAAGTTTTATAGAATTCAGCGAGTTCTTTTTCTCTAAAACACATAGCATTGTCAAGAATACTTTGTGAGGTATTCCAAACCTACAAATAATATTCTCCATCAAAATTTTCATGACTACCTTATGAATAGACTATCTTACTGGAATAGCTTCAACCCATTTTGAAAAATAATTTGTTGCAACTAAAATCCATCTATGTCCTCCACTTGATTTTTTTTTAATTTCACCTATAAAATCAATTCCCCAAATTTGAAATGGTTCTCCTAACTGCATAGGCCTCATGGGTAAGACAACATTAAACTTTAATTTTCCAAAGAATTTTTGACATTCCTCACATCTTCTAACAAAATCATAACTATCTTTAAATAGTATTGGCCAAAAGTAACCAACCCTTAGAATTGTATGTGTAGTAGTTTTAGTAGAGAAATGGCCTCCACATACTCCTCTATGCATTTCAAACAATAAATTTTTAGGCCGATAAGGATCCACACAAACAAGTAATATACCAACTCTATTTTTCTAGTAAAGGTCACCCTTAATAAGAACATATTTTTCAGACTGCAATTTTATAGTTCTTTTCTGACTGTCTGTCTTTCCTTCTTTAAAACCCATAGTTCTTAGGAAGAAAAAAACATCAGTATACCAAGGAAATCTTTCAATACTTATTTTACTATGATCTACTTCAATATGATTCACTTGATTAGCTTCTAATTTTGATTCTTCCATTAGTCTAACCAATCCCTATCCTTCAACTAGTTTAGTAATTTGTATGTCTATATTAAATTCTTACACCTAGTTAATCCATTTGAATATTTTACTAGTAACTTCAGATTGCTTAAAAATGTCTTTAACAACAATATTAGGAACATATGCCAGTATTTGAGCACTTACCAAGTATGGCCTACAAAACTTTACAACCTTTACTAGGGCATAAGCTTGTTTTTTAGTCATATCATAGTTTAACTCATATGCTTGCAAACTTTTGCTAAAAAATGCAATGGGTTGCTCATGACCATCCTCATTTTTTTATAATAGGATAACTTCTATAGTATGAAATGATGCAAAGGGAAATAGTTGGAATGGTTTAGAAAAATTAGGGGACCTTAACACGGGAGCCTCTTTAATAGCCCGTTTTATATCTCCAAATGCTTTCAGGGTTTCATCATTCTAGGAAATCTTTGCATTTTTATTCATGATTTTAGAAATAGGCTTGACTAATTTTGAAAAATTTGAAACAAATCTTCTAACCAAATTAAATTTTCCAAAGAATGATTGAATTTCCTTTGGAGTTTTTGGAACTTTTATCTTATCTATGATAGCAACTCTCTCTGAGAAAATTCTTACCCCTTCTTTGGATACAATATGACCAAGCAACTTTCCTTTTGTAATAGCAAAAGGACATTTTTTAGGGTTCAAAGACACTCCATATTCCAAAGCTCTTTCAAAGATTTTTTTCCAAATGTTTACAATAATCCTCCACTTTCTTAAAAAAGGTTGTGAGATTATCTTGGTATACTACCATGATAAAATGAATCAAACCATTAAAGGCTACATCCATAGCTCTTTGGAAAGTAGTCCCTACATTTTTTAATCCAAAAGACATTCTTGCATACACATGAGTTCCCCATAGTGTAGTAAATGTTGTCTTGTATTATTCCTCCTCCTTCACCTTGACCTAGTTATATCCTCAAAATCCATCCATCATGGATAATAATTCATTCCCTATAACCTCCTACAACAATGCTTCCATATTAGGGAAAGCATAGTTATCTTTAAGAAATGAGATATTTAGGTTTCTAAAGTCCCCACACAATTTGATATCACCATTGTTTTTTCTTACTAGGACCAAATTAGAAACTTGTATTGAGTGTCTAATTGATTTAATTATCCTAGCATCCCTCATTTTGATCAACTCCTCCTTCATCTTGGGAGAAAGAGTAGGATTTATAGGCCTTTTTCTTTGCCTAAAAGGCTTGGCATCATAATTTAATTGTACTTCATGTTGCAAGAGGTCTTCTCTATAAGCTTTAAGGTCATCATATGACAATGCAAACACATGTATGTATCTCCTTAATAAATTAATGATATCTTGCCTAATCTTAGAAGTCAATTTCTTCCCTATAAACACTTCCTTAGGGGGCATTCAATCCCTAGATTTATTATTTCAACATCTTTTTCATCTTTAATAGTAATCTTATCTTTTTCTTTAGCATCTTTGTTATTGAATACCCTTTCGAGTGCTACAAATTCTTTAGGAATTTTGTTGGTTTTCAACTGAATGATCCATTTACCAAATAACATTTATTTCCCATTAAATTCTTCTACAAGATTATTAAATTCTATAATTTGGTTTTTATACCTTTCTTCACATGTAAGAGAATTGATAATGTCCCTATCATCTTCAAACACTTTCCAATTGTGCACATTATCAAAAAATGTTGCCATATTCTTTACTTCTATCTATGTGATATCTGTGTAAGGAATACTACCTTGTCTAACTACCAAATTAGCCAAAAAATCTGCTAAAACATTTTTAGATATGTCTATCCAAGTTATATTAAATGCATCAAATAGTTCAATAGTACCCATTCTTCATTCTTGTATTGCTTTGTCTTATCCTTTTCTATAGCAAATTTATTTCTAACTTGAGACACAATTAAGTCAGAATCACCAAAGACATTTAAGATTTTAATATCATTTTTATTTTCTATCCTTAATCCTAATAGAAAGGCTTTATATTCAACTATAATATTGTTAGTACACTCAAAAGATAACAAAAATGAACACTTGAAAGTTTTACCTTCAGGAGAAACAAATATTGTACTTGAACTATTTCCTTCTTTGGAACATGAGCCATTAAAATTTATCCTCCATATTTTCTCATGATCTATGAAAATGCATTCATAAATGGCACCCACCTTTTGTAAATCTTCCTTAGTGATACTTACTTTAAAATTGTGTATATCTGTATGGCAAAAACAAGTCACATAATCTAGATTTATGTATTCCACCAAATATGTTGACCTAAGTTCACTGTCTATCTTGACATTATTGCCATTCACTAGGATAGTTGCATAAGATAAATCCAATTGAATATTTCCTCATACTAAATTAGACCATTGTTTAGACAAAAGCATACCATACATAGCAGGAACCTCCACTATTGTAATATCAGTTTTATAAACCTTTTTAGGACAAGAAGGTAATCTAAAATCAATATCTTTTATAACTCCCACAACAGGGACAGATCTATTATACATGGCATAAAATTTACCATAAGGAATATCAACATCTAGATTTGAACTTTTCATCAGATCAATAGCCATAGTATTAACAACTGCTTCTAAATCAATCATGTAATTTTTTACCAATTTATCATTTATGAGCAGATTTAAATAAAATATATATTTTTTAGGTGTCTTTTGAGCATCTTCTTTTTCTTCTTTATGACTTTGTACTTTAGATATCAATTTAAAGCTTATTTCTTGTAATGTGGGAATATCATAATTTTCATTAGGGGAACAATGAATTTTACTTGAGATAAAGCTTGAGCTATGAAGGAATTATTGTTGGATACAATTGTCTAATTGTGTGTTGCCTTTGATGTTACACAAATGTCATATCAGTTGTTTGTCTATGCTTACCAAGCTCACTTGGTTAGAAAGATAGTTTCTCTTGTCTACCGAGCATTCCTGGAGATTACTTTGCAAAGACAATGTCTATCGAGCTCACTCGAGTGTCGAAGGAAATTATAGCTAGAAGCAATGTTAACCAAGGTCTCATGGTTAATGAAGGAAAGTTGGTCAAAGTTAGTGTTCACCGAGTTCACTCGGTTGCCAAAGGATTTTGCAAGTTCGCAGTGTTTACCAAGCATCTGTTGGTCAACACAGGAAATCTTTTTAGGATCAGTGTTTACCAAGCAAGGTCGGCCAATGAAGGATTTTGTTGTTTTGGCATAAGAAGTTTAATTATCTTAAGTAATATTTCTAGCCAATTGAGGTAAAAATTATTGGTTATTATAAGTTGTAAATGAGCTGACTTGATAATCTAGATGATATATATTAAAGGTCAAGTTGAGTTTCTAAAGTACGAGCAAGTGTGCAAGTGTATTGATTGATTAAGGAGGAAAGTGTGTGAGCGAACTTGAAGGATGGTCAGCTATCCTTGTGGAGCAACAAAGTAATATTTGATTAGGAAGGATCTAATATCAAGAAGAATAGAGATCTATTATCATCAATTCAGTTGCATCTCAATTAGGTCATTTCATTGTTACTTTCTTACCATAGTAGCAGTGATTCCAAATCTCTTAATAGAGTTGGTTTAACAACCAGTTGTAAATCCTCTAACAAGGTGACAATTCCATTGAATTATTTCAATACCTCTTGCTAGGCCACTCCTAACAGGGTGATTAAATCCTCTAACAAGGTCACACCTAATAGTGTGTTTTGTAACCTTTAACCAGGTTGGCTCCTAAGAGGGCTCACTTCAAAAGACTAAAATTTTGTAACTAGTTACACTGGTGGTTTTTCCCATATTGGGTTTCCACATTAAATCCTAGTGTCTCATGTGTTCATGTTACTTCTTTTATTCTTGCAAGTTAATCACTGTGAATTTTTAAGTTTGGTTAAAAGTAAAACATACTCTGCATTTATCGAGTTATAGCATCTTTCAGTATGTTTACCGAGTGACAACAATAATTAGTTTTATTAGACATCTAAGGAATCTATGAGAAATGTTTTTGTGCTAACTGTTTCACACCCCCCCACCTCTTAGTTACTCCATCTACATTTCCAACAATTGGTATCAGAGCTTTTGGTGCTTGTAGTAAAGGTTTCAAGGACCTAAGCTAAAGATTAGGATGTCTTATAAGAGAGAAATTCCAAAGCTTAATAGAGAAAAATTTTCAGCATGGCAAGGACTCATGAGACTTCATTTGGCTTCCATTGGTGATTCAGGATGCAAATATTTTGATGAAGAATACACAACTCCTACTGGTACATTATCTGTTGGAGACATTGCTGAGAAAAAGAACCATAATACCATGATGATAGATATTGCATCTACTCTTAGCTATGAGGAATTTGATGATATCAAGGACTACAAAACTGCTTTTGAAATGTGGAACAAACTTAAAGAAATTTATGGTGGTGATGACAATGTGAGGAGAGCCAAAGTTGAAAGCCTTAGAGGATAGTTTGATCATATGAGAATGAGAGAAGATGAAAATGTTGCCAAATATGTGGAAATAATCAAAGCCAATGTCAGTGCAATCAAAGCATCTGGAGGAGAAATCAAGGAAGAAACTGTTATAAGTAAAGTTCTCAGAACATTGCTTCCTATCTATGCAATTAGAGTATCTTCTATTCAAGAAAGGAGATGTGAGAAAAATCATAAGATAACTTTGGACACCTTAGTGGGAAGATTGATAGCCTTTGAGCTAGACAATTATGATAATTATGTTCCAGCTTTCAAGAATATTGAATCTGCATTTGCGTCCAAGCTTTCACTTAAGGAGAAAGGAAAGAAAATAAAGGACATTTAGTCAAAAAGTGAAGAAGAATTAGAGGAAAGTTTTGATAGTGACCTTGAAGTTGTTGAAGCTCTACTTGCAAGGAAATATTCTAGAGGCAGAGGAAAATACAAAGGTAAAGTTCCCTTAATTTGTTTTTCATGTAAAGAAGTTGGTCACATTGGTGCCAGGTGCCCAAACAAAGATAAGGATGAAAAGAAGTCACAAGTACAATTGCAAGAAGGATTTCAAAGGTCATAAATAATTCAAGGACAAAGGTAAGAAAACTTGTTTTATGGCTAAATATTTTGATAATAGTGAAGATAAAATAGTTTACATTATTGTGAAAGATGAATCTGATGATGAAGAAGATAAGATGGCACTTATCTCTCATGTGAGAAAAAATGATACATGGAAAATAGATAGTGGATGTTCACATCATATGACTAGTGGCAAAACAAAGTTTGAACATTTTGAAGACTATGATGGTGGTAGTGTAAAGTTTGGAAACAATGAACCTCGTTGCATAAAAGGGAGAGGTCAAATCTCATTAACCAAAGTACTTGTATGTGACAATGCCTATTGGGTTGAAGGACTAAAACATAATCTACTAAGTGTGGCATAGCTAATCAACATTGGATTCAAGGTGGAATTCATGCATGGAAAAGCAAGACTTTTGGATGACAAAGGGAAACTGATTGGATCAGGCAAACAAACAAAAGGCAACCTATTCTATCTTGATCTTGGTGATTGCTCATGTTTTATTGCTCCAGTTGATGAAAGTTGGTTATGGCACAGAAGGTTGTCATGTAAATTTTGATAACATGGTGAAAATAAGAAAATTTAGGAAAGTAAGAGGCATTCCTAGTTTGAAGAAACCAGATGTTGGTTAATGTAAGAATTGTCAAATTAGCAAAATGGGAAAGACTAGTTTTAAAAGCAAAAACTATCAATCTGAAGATATGTTGGAAATTGTGCATACTAATTTGTGTGGACCTATTGGAATAGAAAGCTATACTGGAAAAAAAATTCTTTATTCTTTTTGTTGATGACTATTCAAGAATGATGACTGATATGTATCTTAGAGAAAAGTCTGAAGCATTTAAGAAATTCAAATGGTATTTGGCAAGAGTAGAGAAAGAAACAAGGAAAAGACTGAAATGCTTAAGATCAGACAGAGGTGGTGAATTCATCTCCAATGAATTCAATAACTTTTTCATTGAAAGAGGAATCAAAAGATAGGTATCATGCCCTAGAACTCTTGAGCAAAATGGAATAGCTAAAAGGAAAAATAGATCCATCATGGATTGTGAAAGAACTTTGATGATTGAAAAGAACATTGCTATCAAATACTAGAAGGAAGCTATCAGCACTGTAGTTCATACCTTAAACTGAGTACAATTGGAGAAGGACTCATATAAAACTCCCTATGAATTATGGTATGGCTACAAACCCAATGTAAGTTACTTGAAAGTATTTGGAAGAAAATGTTATATCTTGAAAAAATTTAGAAAAGGAAAGTTTGATGTGAAAGGTGATGAAGGTATATTCTTAGGATATTCTTGTAGAAGTAAGGCATATAGATGTTTGAATTTGTCTACTCATAAAATCATAGAAAGTGCACATGTGAGAATTGATGAGTTTGCAAAAAGGACTAAAGAAGAAAGCAAAAAGGAACTAGAAGATTACAGGAGATTTGTTTACATTGAACCTAATACATTGCCAGACACATCTGTCAATAAAGAGGCTTCTACTCCTGAGTCTTCTATAGTCATTGAGTTACAAGAAGTTCAAATCGAGTCACAAGGACCTAAGTCATAGTCTAAAGCTACCGAGCCAATGCCTATCGAGTCTAAAGGACTCGAGCCACAAACAAAACAACCAAAGCCAGAAGTTGAAATTCAAAATGAAGATAGTGGAATTCAGTCAAAAGGCAAAGAACCTATATTAGCCAAGTATGTCAGAAGGCATCATGCACCAGACTAGATTACTGGAGATAAATCAGAAGGTACTATAATAAGAAATAAGCTAAAAGGTACATGTTTACTTGTTGATTTTGAAACCAGAAATGTTAAAGATGCATTGGAAAATGAAAGTTGGATTAAGGCTATGAATGAATAAATAAAGAAAATAGAGAATAAAACTTGGACCCTTGTACCTAGGGCTAAAGATAAAAATGTGATTGGAACAAAATGGGTATTCAGGAATAAGTTGAATAAAGATGGTAAGGTATCAAGAAACAAAGCTAGATTGGTATGTAAAGGCTACTCTCAAGAAGAAGGCATTGATTATGGTGAGACTTTTGCTCCTATTGCAAGATTGGAAGGTGTTAGGACCTTACTTGCATATGCAGCACATAAAGGATTTAAGATATATCAGATGAATGTTAAATCTGCATTTCTCAATGGTATTCTTGATGAAGAAGTCTACATTGAACAACTAGAAGGTTTTGTTGATCCAGACAGAAGGGACATGGTCTTCAAATAACACAAAGCATTGTATGGTCTGAAACAAGCTCCTAGAGCATGGTATGAGAGGTTGCATAACTATCTTATACAGACTAGTTTCTAGAGAACTAATGATAACAACAGTTTGTACATCAAGGAAGGACCAGATAACAAGATTGTATTGGCAAAAATATATGTGGATGATACTTTATTTACAAGGAATGATGATCTATGCAAATAATTTTCAGAGAAAATGAATAAAGAGTTTGAAATGTATGTTTGGTGAGATTAAGTTCTTTGTTGGATTGTATATACAGAAAAGCAAGAATGGTATCTACATTACTCAGTCTAAGTATATCAAGGAGATACTCAAGAAGTTTGGTATGGAAGATTCTAAACCAATTGGAACCCCCATGTGTACTGGATTAAAGCTTACCAAAGATGATGATTCAAAAGAGGTAGGTCAGACCTTATATAGATCAATGATTGGAAAATTACAATATGTGGTTCATACAAGACCTGACATTGCTCTTGCAGTTGGTATAGTAGCAAGATTCTTAGCTAAACCCACAGAAAATCATATGATGACAATCAAAAGAATCTTGAGGTATTCGAAAGGTACTGAAGATTATGGTCTATGGTATAAACTTGGAGGATATCTGAACTTGAAAGTGTTTACTGATGCTGATTGGGCTAGAAATCTAGATGACAGAAAGAGTACAAGTGGTGGAGCATTCTTTCTTGGTAAAAGATTGGTATATTGGACAAGCAAAAAGCAAAATTGCACATCCCAGTCCATAGTAGAGGCATAATATGTTGCAGCAGTAGTGAATTGTTCTAATATTGTTTGGTTTAAATAGTTGTTGGAAGGCATGAAGGTTGAGATCAAAGAACCAGTTGTCATGTTTTTTGATAATGCAAGTGCAACTAACATATCTAAGAATCCAGTGATGCATTCCAAAACCAAGCATATTGCTATAAAATATTATTTTGTTAGAAAATTGGTGTAGGACAAAGAAATCATATTGGAATATGTGCATACAAAAGAACAGATTGTAGACATATTTACCAAGCCATTACCTAAGGATGCATTCTTGTATCTAAGAGGTAAGCTAGGGGTCATTCCCCTATCTAAATCTCACTAAGTAAAGATTTAGTGATGCATCAATAGGAACTAATTTGAAGATCAATTAGTTGATGTTGCATAATCAAGAGAACATTGCATATGAATAAGTACTCAAGGTACATTAATACTCATTTGGTATGTGTTTTCTTTGGCATGTGTTATCAAAGAGGGAGAGTTTACTGTCATATCTTTCTGAAATTTGTTTGAAGAAAGAAAATATGTAATTCCTTCACAGAGGGAGATTACTGTATATGAAAACCTTGTGGTATAAATATCTAAGAGAGAAACTTTCCATCAAATAAAATCTTGTTTTCAAATTTCATTGTGCTATGACATGTTGTGTTGCCATCAATGCCAAAGAGGGAGATTGTTGGATACAATTTTCTAATTGTGTGTTATCTTTGATGTTACACAAATGTCATATCAATTGTTAGTTTGTGCTTACCAAGCTCACTGGGTCAACAAGATAGTTTCTCTTGTCTACCGAGCATTCCTAGAGATTACTCTGTGAAGACAGTGTCTACCAAGCTCACTCAGGTGTCGAAGGAAATTATAGCAGGAAGCAATGTTAACCGAGCTCTCATGGTTAACGAAGGAAAGTTGGTCAGAGTTAGTGTTCATCGAGTTCAATCAATTGCCAAAAGATTTTGCAAGTTCATAGTGTTAACCAAGCATCTATTGGTCAAAACAAGAAATCTTTTCAGGATCAATGTTTATCGAGCAGGGTCAGCCAATGAAGGATTTTGTTGTTTTGGCATAAGAAGTTTAATTATCTTAAGTATTGTTTCTAGCCGACTGAGGTAATAATTATTAGTCATTATAAGTTTTAAATGAGTTGACTTGATAATCTAGATGATATATATGAAAGGTCAAGTTGAGTTTCTAAAGTATGAGTGAGTATGCAAGTGTATTGATTGATTAAGGAGGAAAGTGTGTGAGCGAACTTGAAGGATGGTTAGATATTCTTATGGAGTAGCAAAGTAATATTCGATTAGGAAGGATCTAATATCAAGTAGAATAGAGACCTATTATAAGCAATTCAGTTGCATCTCAATCAGGTCATTTTATTGTTACTTTCTTACCATTGTAGCAGTGATTCAAAATCTCTTAACAAAGTTGGTTTAATAGCCATTTGTAAATCCTCTAACAAGGTGACAATTCCATTGAATTGTTTCAAGACCTCTTGCAAGGCCACTCCTAATAGGGTGATTAAATCCTCCAACAAGGTCACACCTAACAATGTGTTTTGTAACCTTTAACCAAGTTGGCTCCTAATAGAGCTCACTTCAGAAGAGTGAAAATCTTTAACTAGTTACATTGGTGGTTTTTCCTATATTGGGTTTTCACGTTAAATCTTGGTGTCTCATGTGTTCATGTTATTTCTTTTCTGCTTGCAAGTTCATCACTATGAATGTTTAAGTTCAGTTAAAAGTAAAACATACTCTGCATTTATCGAGTTGCAACATCTTTCAGTATGTTTATCGAGTGACAGCAACAATTAGTTTAATCAGACATCTAAGGGATCTATGAGAAATGTTTTTGTGCTAACTGATTCACCCCCCCCCCCCCCCCCCCCCCCCCGCAACCTCAATTACTCCATCTACATTTCCCACAGTTATAGTCAAGAAAATTCTTACTAACAGATTTCTTGTCATCTATTGTCTTTGTAAACTTTGGTTGCTCTTCCTACTTATTAATATTCTCCAAAGATAAAGCAATCTTGAAGGCTTTTTGTAGGGTGGTAGGATTTTCTTTCCTAATTTCATAGTTCATTTTGTGATCCAAAGCATCTAAGTAAAAGTCCATAAGAAAAATGTCAAGTGGCCTAATGTCTCTTGGCACCTTATTTAACATTTTATTGAATCTTCTATTAAATTCAAGTATAGTTTCATTTTGATTTTTCTTGATACTAGTTAATTCATGTGACACAAAAGAAGGATCATTATGGTTACCAAAGTGTTTAGTGAGTTGACCAACACATTCCTACCAACTTCCCAAAGACCCATCAAATAAACTTCTATATCATTCTATTGCATCTTCAGTTAAAGATTGGACAAATAACTTCATTAGGACATCCTCATTAGCTCCACTCATTTCCTTGATTACTACCTTCAAATTTATACAATGAGTTTCAACTGACATTGCCACATTCCCAGAGTAATTCAAAATTGGAGTTATTAAATCATTTGATATGGGATTAGGAAATCCAAATATGCTATAGAAATCCAACTATCTATATCACTCTAATGGGAAAAGAGCCCTAACATTCTGATTGAACCTATTTTGTTGTCTTTTTTTTTTGCATGTTCTAATTATAGTTCATATTTATTCCTCTAGGTTGCCTATTATTGTGCATATTATTGCAATTGTATGCATTATCGTTATTCTAATTATTTGCAGGTTGTCTTGAATTTCTATCAATATCTCTTCTTCTTTCAGCCATATGTGGATGATTACCTACCCTTATCCACATCATTTTCTATTCTATGTCTAGGATGATTATCAGGGAATCTATGAATACCATTCCTACCTATTCCAAGTCTTTCTTCTTCTCTCTTTGGCCTAATTCTTTATGCTTATGAAGTAACACATTGATCCTTGATTATTCCAATCAATCATAGGACCTCACTAGGTTACTTTTTAAAGCTCTTACTGCTCTCTTAGTCCTCATGAAATTTGTAACTTCTTTAATCATTTTGCCTGCTTTAGCATCACCTTCTTCATAATCTTTAAATTCATCATCTAAGGACTAGTTTTCTAAGAGGGTTTCATGAATTTGAAAGAAATTAGTCCTTCTTTGAAAAGGGACATGTTCTTGAAATTTATTTTCATTCTTGAGATTATTTTCTTCTTGGACTTGAGTCCCATTAACTCTATCATCAGGAGAAAGGTCTGTCAATTTCTTAACCACTTTTCCACAATTTTCCAATATCATGTTTGATACATTCACTACTCTTCTATTATGCTTCTTAGGAGTATATTCTTGATGTTCACCATTGTGTGTAGATCTTCTTCCCCATATAAACTTTATTGATACTCTTATGAAAACATCCTACTTTCTAACTACCACTAGCTAATTGTTCGTATACCTTTTAATTGTAGAGTTGCCACCTCTATTACAGAGGAAATTTTAAGATTTATTCTTTTGGGTTTTATCTCTCTAGTAGGGTGCATAAAAAATCCTTTCTCTATATGCTTGATCTTGAGAAACCAATAACTTTTGGGTTACTTTACAATGCTTGATTGTGCAAACAACTCCCTAGTAGAGTTGCCAATTTTTTGGTGTGCAAATTAGTAGAATATATTTCCTATAGAATGTTGGTCCAATTATGGGAATTCCTAATATCAATTTTCCAATTGATAGGTTCCACTCAAAACAATGTGAACCTCTACAATTTTAGCTCTACAGAACCAAGGCTGGTAGGCCTATACCTCACACCCTAGAAGCTTTTTAGAGAAGACAATTTGAGGACCTAGGTGTTTTAAAGGACTTTAAAAGTTGATAAAAAAAATTGGTTGTAATAATTAAACATATAAATGATTTATCAACCTTTTTCACTTGGATGTAGGTCCCTTTTGAAATCAACATGAATACTGAAAACAATAATCAATAGACTAGTGCCTTAACCAATGGATTCTTTATCATTCTTCTATTAATCATTCACAATATTTAATGTAACCCTCATAGACAAACAATAAATCCCTTTGAGATAAATTGTTATCAACTTAATGATGTATGAACTACTGAAATGCTTAAGAAAATTCCAATACTTAATCTTATTGAATTTAACTCCCCTTAAGAGCCCAAAAAGACAACAATGCAGATTGACCAATCAATACAATATTACTATTTTCCAATCACATAAATTTGTTAATGCATTCAATAAATTTGACAGTCAATTAAAGAAACTTGTAAATTTGATCAGAGGAAACAAAATGAAAAAGATAGAAATGATATCACCAAAAGATCAATCAAGCACATGAATCTATGTATTGAACTAGAAATACTTTCACCATAAATTACATGTGTTGTTGGTGCATATAGATGACAAAATCTAGAGTGGAAAATAGAATCGATTCCTCTCTATAAAACTATATAAACAATATCTGGTAATGAAAATCTATCTTTTCCAAATTTGATCCCTATGATTATAGACATTGAATTGGTTACAAAATGAAAGGCCATGACCCTTTATTTACAAAATTTGAACTAATCGACTAACTAATAATCAATTGTCAAAGTATACAAAACAAGCTTATAAAAGAGATTCATTATGTTTAATCCGATGATGATTCCTCAATAAAAATTGTTGCATTGTTTAAATTGTTTCTGATATTTATCATCTTCAAGCAAATCTGAATCGTTGATCACCTCTTAGCTTTAAATTTAATCTTGAACATTTGCTCCATTTGATGGATTATTTTCATCATCTCCATATCATCATTTGTTGTTAATCATGCATCACATGACACATTCCCATCCATGACTCCCAGTCAATTGTATTTCCATTTGCATCATACCAAGATAATACCCCATATTATGTCACCAATTCTTCAAACAATGAAAAAGTAGCTTTGAACTCTTGCAAATATGTAATGTGATCTTTGATCAATCTTTTTGCTTCCTCTATGTCTTCATCTTCTGCAAGATTATTCCTTTTCCTTAACCAATTTCTGATATGTCTCATTATATTGTAAGGTTGTAGGTTTATATGTATTATATAGATCCCAAACCTTCCCTAATATAATTAGCAACATTCTAAAATGATTTCTCAATACTATGCCAGATATCTCTTTTTGAATCATAGACGCATCCTTCAGTTTTTTTATTTTCTTCTTGTAACCTTTTCAATTCAACCCTCAAAGCATCATCATATGACTAGATCATAGGCTACACCTATGATTTTCCTAATTTGAGCATGTTTTCATACAATGCTTTAAAATTGTCTCTTTAAAATGTCATTTGCTTGATTTGGGCTTGATTAAACAAAGCCATGTCAACTTGCATACCTGTTGCTTTATTAGGGTCTATCACCCCTACCTTTAGTGTCGTTAGATGTCCAAAAGCCTAGTCTACATCAATAATATATGGCCTTTTGTGTGGAGGGTATGAAGCCCACAATAACATTGATCATTCATCTTCTACAAACCTTGAACTGATAATTACATCTTTGACCCCTTGCACATCTAACTTCATGTCTTATTTCCCAAATTTAATTAGACTATCAAAAATGTAAGAGGCACCCAAATCCCATCTAGGAAAAACCATGATCCCTATTTCATTTAACAATTGTCTACCTCTAGCCAAAGTCATGTGTTCTACTTCCCTCTTGATATCCTCCTTCGAATTTGTCATCAGCTCCTATTCATTTTCTAGAGGGATATTCTAAATACTCTGCCTCGATATTTTCCCTCTATAATTGTATAGAGCAACAATGAATTCTTTAGATTTAATGAAAGCATCATCACTCACAAATTTACTAGATTCAAGGATTCTCTCATCCTTTTCAACATTTACCATGTCAAGAACTTGAATATCATGTTCCAAGGCTTGAAGCATTGGCCTATCCATATTCCTTATTATTGGAACATAAGTGTCTGGTATACTTTGGATATCATCTTTAAACTGTTCCTTTGTTTTTTGTCTTTGCTCTTCCAATTCTCTATTTTGATCTTAAATATTTCATTCTACTTCCATCCATTCCATGTTCTTAAAGTTTTCTTCATACTGAATACCCTAATAAATGTAATCACCCAACTTTTGTGATTTTCTACAAGCATGAATATATATCCTTCTAGATTATAATGACTCCATAGATCCATAGTATACATGTGATACTCATTTTTCAACTTCTCCCCAATCTTATCATAAGATTTTGTGGCACAAATAATAAAGCCTCCAAAAGACAGAGTGGCAAGGATAAAAAAATTTTTACTTTTCTTCCCTCTAAAATTTTGTTTACTGGACTCAGACATCTACCTTACAATCTTCAGATATGCAATCTTGTCAAGCACTGATGCTGGCAATTTGAATTGTTTCCCTTCAAACCCAAAAACTCTAAAGCAAGTGAAGTAATCATAGGCATACCAATATCCCCAATTATGCTTAATCTTCTCTCCTAGCCCATTGTTTTTAGATCTCAAGAATCTCTTAATATTAGGGCTAATAGACAGAAAAGATTGACATCCAAATAGAGCGTACAGAGGCTAGACAAAATTATCCTCAAAGATGAGGTAGCAAGAGGCATTGCATCTATAATCCCATATTGATGTCCACATTTAAATTGGCCTCTCTTCCCCATTAGTTTTTGTCACATTTAATTTCAAATTTGCACCCCACAATCCTCTCAATTGACCATAGTACAAAGTCATATGCATAAGTAGACAATAATGCCTAAAAGTAGGATATTCAACATCATCAAAATTGACAAAAGAGGTATAAATGTTATCAACAACATACTCTACATAATAATAAGGCCTGGGCTCCAGCATTTCAATGTCATATGCTAACACCATAGGTCCAATCTCCATCAAATCAGGAACTTCAATTCCTCCTACTTGTCTACAAGATTGATTTCTCATGTCCAAGTATGTCTTGAACATATTGATATTGAAAGGAGGTCCATCTGTTGCAGTCAAAGGCTCTTTGAATATTTTGTGCAATAATAGTTTCCACTGCATATATGAGATATATGATCTATCATATTCATTCTTCAATTTTGTGAATGATAACTTTTTAGTGAGACCGTCTGTTAATCTAAAAACTTCATTCAAAGAATCAATTGATATCTCCATGAATTTTTCCTTGACATTATCATATATGCATATGTCATTAGCATTGTATTTTTCGATGATGACCTTATGCAACTACACATTTACAAATGCATTAGCTACTATCAGCTTCCCTAAATTAATCTCCCAAGGATGATAGATAGGTGCCTTATGGTTTCTTCTAACATAGTGATAAAGAAAAAACTCATATCCCCTAGTCCTAGTCCAAATATCACCAACTTCATTGTATTTTTCCTCTATTTTGTCTAGAGAAGTGAACTTACTTCTTCTGGACTTTGGCTTGGCAAAATACATTCGCTCAATTAAATCTTCATTCAATTTTCAGGGTGGGACTTCATCATTTTCTTTTTACTTCTTTTATGCCTTGCCCTTTTTCACCTTCTCAATTTTCCTCTTTTGTGTTAAACTGGAGCTTTCCATGTTTCTTCTCGGAAGTTCCCTCTACAATGAAGTTTTGCAAAGTCTATATGTTAACAAAAAATCTCATAGCTTTCCTCTGAAAATTTGTGTACAAAACCAAGAATGGTTGCCATTTTATTACAAAATATCCAACCTTCGTGCATTTAATCTCCCACATGAATCAAAATCATAAAGCCTTTTTTTATTGTTGTAATATTGCACTGACTGTGAGAAGTCACTTCATGTAATTACCTCCATGCCTTATAAAATATATTCAAACATTTGATCGATGTGATTCCTATCAAAAAATACATGCATCCCTCTTATCGTTATATCTCAATTCTGAAAATAGCAAATTATTTTTATTTTTATGTTTTATCATTATAGCAATGATGATAATTTCATCACTCATTGCTATACTAAAATTCATCTATTTGCGATCTCTGATAAATGTTCTCGCTATTAGGTATGGTAATCAAAACCCTCAATTATTGATATAAGTTTTACATTATTGCTATAACATACAATAACATAGCAAAGCTCATCAATAATCACTATATCTCTATTGCTCCAAATGTGATCCATAATATACCTATGGCTATAATACATGGTGATGCCTTCTTAACAATTTACCTCTTTATTGTTGTATACTATAGCGATCATTTAACTTCATCGCTCATAGTCACAGCACAACTTGTCTTCCTTTGATCATTGATTACATTGTTCATTGTATCCTATAGTGATATCCTTCAACTTATCTCTAATCACCAAGACCAAAACTTTATTACTTTGATTAGTGATAATCGCTGAAATTCATAGCGACATCCTTCTTTTATCACTCATTACTATATCCACATTATGTCTTCCCCACATAGAGATGAACCTAGATCGGTAAATGACATAGTGATGCCTCACCATGTTTTCAAATTGACCCTACTATCATTGTTATATGATATAGTGATGTCAAATGTTTCATCACTATAGCTATAGCGATATGCATAAAAATGAGGATATGCCTCAAAATTTCAATAAGGTCAGAACTAGGATTGATTAATAGGGATTTTCATGTGATGAGTAAGCCCTAGGAGTGAAATCTAAAATGGGAGCCTTTGACTTTAGATGGTAAATTGTAATTTTCTACCAACACAAAGAAATGCAGTAAGTGATTCTTTTATTTAATCATAATCATACAATCAACCTAAGGTAGGAAAATGGTAAATAATTAATAGTAAATGCATAATGATCAAAGCAATTAAAAGGTTTTTGTAAAATATTGAGTTCCACTAGAGCCACCATTTGAAATCATGTTGCAACCTATCATGTAAATATCCCTTCACCCTCATCTAATGAATTATTAGGCTTGAATAACCTTTTTGTTGCCCTTGTATATTAGGTTAACCCTTTAGCCATTGTCATTTATCAGCAATGACACCTAGAATGACTCAGCCAACATTTCCAATTCCCATACCTGACCTCCAGGATAACAATAATCTTTAAAATATTCCTATGTCTGCACTTCCCAAGTTTTATGGCTTAATACTAAAGACCTAGAAACCTTTCTCTTTGAACTAAACATTATCTATAAAGGGTATGACTATACAACTGATGCTTATCAACAGAAATTGTTTCCCTCTACTTTGAAAGAGGCAGCTCTAAGATGGTTCATAGGTTTAGGAGCTAATGTTGCAATGGACTAGGATGGAATGAAGAACGTGTTTCTTGCTAAATATAAAGATTATTGTGGAGGGAGTATGGGAGCATATGATATATTCAAGATGCAACAGAAGGAAGATGAGCCTCTTGAAGATTATGTTTCAAGATTCCTTTATAATTTACAAAGGAATACTAAACATTAGCTGAATGAGTCATCTCAAAAGCATATTTTCTTAAGGGGTGTAGAGGAAACTTGTGTGCAAGCCCTAGACTTCATGGCTAAAGGAGATATTACACAAAGTACATGGGAGGATATCAAAAGGTACTACAAGAATTGCTCATGGGCTAATGTTAAGAAAGGAAGATGAATTCATTCTAATTCCTTGAAGAATGGTGGAGTTAGTGTCAAAAATGGATCTTTCAAATTTTCTATCTGATTTCAAGAAAGACATTATTAATGATGTTGCAACCTAGTTGGATGCTAGTTGAGTGTTGCTCTCATTGTCAAGAGAAGAAGTAGAATTGCAAGTGTAATGGTTGCTAATTTAGATACTTAACAACAACATATGTCAGTAGAGTTCAAAGCAATTGATGAAATGGAGATATACTATACATTTCTTAAAGGAGACCATGGGCTTAGAGATAAGGTATGCCTGAAGACCCTCTCCAAAATTTTGGGAATTTTAATGATCAACGGCTGAATCCAAACTTTTTAAACCCAAATCACTAGAATCCTTCTTGGCCTCATCACTCTCAATCTATGTGGAAAAACCAATCTTGGAAAAAACCTCCACCTGACCAATGGAAATGATCAAAATAGTAAGCCCCTCCACAACAACAAACTTGGCAACAGCCTAATAAAAATTGGCAACCACAATCCAATCAATAGCAAGCCCCATAGAATAATTAACAATAGTCATCTCAGTGGTCACCTAATCAATAGTATAATTCCCTGCAACAACCTTAGCAACAAACTTTAACTCCACCTCCTCCTATAACCAATAACCATCCACCAAAACAAACTTAGTTACCTACTCAGCTAACACCAAATCCAAATAATATGACTACTCAAAAGATAATGTATTCTTCTAATGATATTCAATAAAAAACCTATTCAAATAATGATATACACCTTAGGTCTAGAAAAACTCTTCCAAATCCTAAAAGTCTAGTAATTATAGAGGTTACTTAGAGGAAGTCTCGAATGAAGAATCCCTACCTATTCCATTACAACCTCTTGTAGCTAAATCACCACCATTTCCACAAAGACTTTTTCAATCATCAATTCCTCCTTAAAATCTTATTGTAGGATAATTTCTCACTCAATTGAAACAAATGATAGTCAAAATAGCATTTCTAGATGCCCTTAAGGAAACTCTAGCATATAGTAAAGCTATTAAAGAAGCCCATATAAAATAACTTAGTAGAAAGTGTAAGGACCCTAAAAATGTCCATGTTATGGGTCAGTTATCTGGCCTTATGTTGAATAAATCAATAGTCCCAAAATATTTTGATCTAGAGAGCCTTGTTGTCATAGTACACATCAATGGAGTACAGGTACAAAATGCTTTGATAGACTTAGGTGCATCTATTAATATTATGACTAGGGAGGTACTTCTCCACCTTAATATCATTGGTATTAGAGAAACCCCTACCATACTTCATCTTGTTGACAGTTCTACAATTAAACCTAATGGCATGATAGAAGATATCATGGTTACTTTGGATCCTTGGGAGTATTCAATGGATTTTGTCATTTTATCACCTAAAGAAACTGTTGGTGTTTTTAAACTATTAAGTAAAATAATACTTAATACCAAGATAATAAAGATCTCAATAACTTAAGGATTAGCTATTTCCTATAAAAAGTTATTTGTCCTTCAGATCTGGACCCAACTTCAACAAAATCATTGTTACTAAAATTTTCCATATGCGTAAAATTTTAAGTATACATGCAATAAAAGTACAGAAATGTCATTCATTTCATTTCAAAAATGGAAAACGTCCTTGTGTTATTCATTTTCAAATATACATTTGATGTTTTCAAAACAATGAAATAAATTAATATTGCTGGAAAGGAAAAGATCTCACACAAGCCGTGAGTATAGCTACTAAGTGTAGACACCTAAATTTGATTACACTGCTTTAGTAATCCTATTTAGTTATCTCTAAAGGCATCATTAATTAAATTCCTATTTAATTAATCCTTTGCCATCCCTAGCTGATTAATTTAATTAATCATCTATAGTCCTAATTGATAAATCAAATAACCTATTATTTATCAATTAAATCCTTTTCTCCTATCTAATTCCAAAAATCCCCATTTATTAAATAAATCTATTTAATAAATAAAATCCTCAAATCTAAAAACCCCTAACCTATCTCTAATCCTCCATTTAGCCTAATCCACCCCATCCACCCATACTAACCAAGCTTAGCCACTAACTCACCCAACATCATTAATACCATCCACTTGCACATCTCTAACATCCCTAATCTAATCCTAAACCCAAGCCTAATCCACCCCCTAATGTTGTCACATTCCCTAAACAAGTTTAAGACTTTCCTAAACCAAATCAAAGTCTCCCCTCAAAAATCCCAACCACCAAGTCATGAGTGCTATTACAAAACATAAAAGACTCTTACAAGCCCACTCATGACTCTTACATCCATCTTCCACACTCTTCCCTCTTCCACACTCATTCCTCTTACATCTCTCTTACATACTCAACCCCACTCATCATGCCTTTAACCAACCCTTTACCCTACCCTCTCACACTCATCCTCCTTGTGACAAGTGTCACCTTCCCATTGGTGTTAAACAAGCACAATCCATGTGCTCCCCTTTGAGTGCATCTTAGCCCTCCTTAACCATCTCCCCATCCTTGCATCTAAGCCCTCCATCCCTCAATCCCTTAGCCTATAAATTGAATCCAATCCCAAGCCATTCAACAACAATCTTTGAGCTAAAGTTACCATGCTATTTTGAGAACCAAAGCCATCAATCTTACCCTTATAATGCCAAATTGAGAGCTCACAAAGCTACCAATTTGCCATTACCCACCTCCATTGAAGCAGCTTTGAGCATCTTGAGCATACATCCACATCAAAGGACACATCTACAAAATCAAGAAATCATGGAGTGTTTTCTCTTGTGAGTTTTGCACTTCTTGTTTGCTTTTCTTTGTCTAAACATATATGTGAATTTAGTTTTGGTTTGTGAATGTTTACTTTATTGTTAATGTTCTTTGCATACTAAATCTTGTTCTACATTTTGGCACACCCAGTGCATACTACATCATCTAAAGTCTAGTCTCTCCTCTTCTTATTCGAGACTGGGGCAACCTTGTTGCTAAAACATCTTCCTCGTGTCTTCTTCACTCGAACTTCTTTGAAATAGTGTTGTCTCAACACTATGTCAAAGAGGGGCAAAATGTAGACACCTAAATTTGATTACACCGCTTTAGTAATCCTATTTAGTTATCTCTAAAGGTATCATTAATTAAATTCCTATTTAATTAATCCTTTTCCATCCCTAGCTGATTAATTTAATTAATCATCTATAGTCCTAATTGATAAATCAAATAACCTATTATTTATCAATTAAATCCTTTTCTCCTATCTAATTCCAAAAATCCCCATTTATTAAATAAATCTATTTGATAAATAAAATCCTCAAATCTAAAAACCCCTAACCTATCTCTAATCCTCCATTTAGCCTAATCCACCCCATCCACCCATACTAACCAAGCTTAGCCACTAACTCACCCAACCTCATTAATTCCATCCACTTGCACATCTCTAACATCCCTAATCTAATCCTAAACCCAAGCCTAATCCACCCCCTAATGTTGTCACATTCCCTAAACAAGTTTAAGACTTTCCTAAACCAAATCAAAGTCTCCCCTCAAAAATCCCAACCACCAAGTCATGTGTGCTCTTACAAAACATAAAAGACTCTTACAAGCCCACTCATGACTCTTACATCCATCTTCCACACTCTTCCCTCTTCCACACTCATTCCTCTTACATCTCTCTTACATACTCAACCCCACTCATCATGCCTTTAACCAACCCTTTACCCTACCCTCTCACACTCATCCTCCTTGTGACAAGTGTCACCTTCCTATTGGTGCTAAACAAGCACAATCCATGTGCTCCCCTTTGAGTGCATCTTAGCCCTCCTTAACCATCTCCCCATCCTTGCATCTAAGCCCTCCATCCCTCAAGCCCTTAGCCTATAAATTGAATCCAATCCCAAGTCATTTAACAACAATCTTTGAGCTAAAGTTACCATGCTATTTTGAGAACCAAAGCCATCAATCTTACCCTTATAATGCTAAATTGAGAGCTCACAAAGCTACCAATTTGCCATTACCCACCTCCATTGAAGCAGCTTTGAGCATCTTGAGCATACATCCACATCAAAGGACACATCTACAAAATCAAGAAAGCATGGAGTGTTTTCTCTTGTGAGGTTTGCACTTCTTGTTTGTTTTTCTTTGTCTAAACATATATGTGAATTTAGTTTTGGTTTGTGAATGTTTACTTTATTGTTAATGTTCTTTGCATACTAAATCTTTTTCTACACTAAGTTTCTTTTATAAGGAAATACACAAATAGATACATATGAATGAAAGAAAGAAGAGTAGAGATAACCAATCATTGCATGTTGCTTTGACTGGTTATGAACTCTTTCCCTAGTGTACTTGTCTAGCTTCAAGTTCAACGATCTCCAGTAGCTGCAAAAAACATGAAAGCAACTGATGTTAGATCCCGAAGGATCTAAGCAATGACTGCCTATCTCAACAACTACACATACTCTATATGTTGATGCATCTCATTATGAAAGAAAATCAGCTAAAAAAAAAAGTTATTTGTGAGTGTCACGAGCCCGTGCTCGAACCTCATAGAATATTATGCTACAGGATTACAACAATAAATAATGGTTGCTATCGCAAATTTCAAACATGTTTACTACTACAAGAAAGCATGAGAGATAATCAAGGAAAAATACTTCAAGCTATACTGAAAAGTTTCATTGCAAATTCAAAACATGTTGCTAAAGTGTTTTAAAACTTCAAAGACAAATGTATTCAGCAAAAGGATGTACAACTACAGCACAAGAAGACAGGAACTCATATTAATGCAATTGATTATAATGGTCCTAGTTACAAAAATCATTGCATGTGTTATTTCATAGAGTTAGATATTCTTTTGAACCTCTTTTCCATCAACACTTTGGCTAATATTCAACTTAGTAGCCATAGGACTATATAACAGGTGAAACAAACAATAAATAGGAAAGCATCATTTCAGCATACATATATCCTACGATTGAAGGAATATTATTTAAAGCAAATGAGGACCTACATTTAATATGCCAAGACATAAATGTTGCTCACATGTATAGAAACATCCATAAGCATACACTATTTGAACTGAAATAGGAGGGTTGTAGTGGACAGCCTACTGAATTAAGCCGATGATAAATCATACTCCTTAGCTATAGTTGCTACATCATATTGTATTGATATAAAGGAAAAATTTCATCTAGGGAAAGTTAAACACCTTTCTTATGCACTGATAAATGATTCTTCAGAAGAGATTAAAGTGCATTCAACTAGATTTTTTATTATTAAGAGCCTGAACCATCGTAATTTGGAGATGTCAATTAAGAAAGGAATTTGAGCAACTCAAGTAATGAATGAACCTATTTTAGAGGACAAGAAAAAGTGCAAAATATCTATTTATGATGGTCTTTCTTCAGAAAAGGTTTCACAGGGACTATTCCAATGCTGAGGTAGATGGAAAATACATATCCAGCCTTCCATCTTAGGTCAGTTGGCCATTAACTCCGATTATGTACCCATGTACATAGTATCCACCAGTCATTTCATTCAAGCAATACATTCTTCCTAGAGGCATGATATCAAATATTGTTTTTAGCTTCAAAAAAACAAAAATATTCTACATCAAAGCCAGTACAGTACAACAAAAGCCAGAGTAATAGGCTTGATAAAAATGTTGTAAGGGAGATTTTGAAAAGAGTTTCAGTCATAATACAAAATCCTAAACAGAGAGGTAGTATTAATTTCCTACACTGAGGAAGGGCTTGCAACAGAAAATTGTCCTAAAATTAGAGAAGTTTGTTATAGGTGGTGGTGAGCCATTAGATGTTCTAATGAATGGCTTGATGCAAAGGGTTTAACAGGTGTGTATGCTCAATTTCTGAGAGGAATTTCTTTTAAATACTAGCAACATTTCAGTGCACATAATATCTTCAAATGGGAAGATCAACTTTACAACAACACATTAATCTTGCAAAACTAGAAAGAAAAGGAAAAAATATATTTATTGCTCTCCAATTGAAGAAATAGAGAACTCAGGTTCAGTACAGCCATCAAACAAAATAAAATGAAAACAAGTGCATTGATAACAATAAATGTTCATCATTTCATTACCAATGAAAATGGTTCCAACAAAGAACTATGAGTTTAAAATGACAAATAATCAAATGGAGTACTAACTAAGTCGGCTTTACAAAGGAATTCCATGAACACTCTTTCAAAATTATAAGCAAAGGAAAAGTGAAATGTTGTTGTAATCTACAGAAACCCATCTGGATTTGCAAAAAAATAACAACTTCAATACCTTTTATGGTAGCTTAATCTTAGCACATAGCAAATACATTACACAACAAAAAATAAAAATAGTTTGTATGCATATAAGTTCCATAACAACCACTAGATTTGGAAAAAAGAGGATTCGCTACCTAATTATTAGCTCTTTTTAAAAGATTGATCTCAATGAAGAACTAAGATCAAGTCACCTATTCCTTAAGTTGTTAAAAGTTGTTCTAAAGATCAGTAATCAGATGAATGTTGGTACCATTCATGGGGATGCTCAAGCTTTTAAGCTTGACACTTTTCTCAAACTAGTTGATGTCAAAGGAACTAGCTATTGCACTTTGTAGTCCATGAGATAATAAAAGTTGAAGGTGCCAGTGTTGCAAGTGAACAGCCTGTAAACAATTTTGCATCTGATAACATAAATGATAAATTGCACACTCTGGGTATAGAAGTAAAGAGTTGGAATGATAATGAAGAAGAAATGGTTAAACTTGTTGTAATCATAGTAGAACCCATGTTCAAATTTTTAAAAAAATAAACCCAGGTAAGCTGAAGTGTATAGATACCACATGCACAGTAAATACCATGGTGGTTCAAGCAAAAACAACCCATTCGGGTTCTCAAAATGCAACTTACAGGCCGCTGTATGTAAAAGAAAACCAACTCTCATAGATAAGTAAGCAGCAGATACAGCAAGTGTTCATGGCGACAAATGAAAATGAATTCATGTGCAAAAACATATATGCAAAATGGCAAGTGTTCATAGCAGCATCTAGAATACAAATGGAGTTGAAAAGTGTTATAAGATTCAACAAAACAAAAGAGTTGCAATAACTTTCTTACCTCCATAGTCAAGAAAAAAGTAGACCCAGATGTAAAATGGCAGCCATGAACTTCCACAAACCCTCATCTCTCCTCTCCAATATTCGACATCTCCAAAACATAAGAAATGAAATGAGTATTAGGTTTTTTTTTCAACCCTTTTTATGCCCTATGTAGTTTTCCATAATATTTGAAGTTCGCGAGTAGAAATATCATGGGATTTTTATCCCTTTTTCTTATTTCACATGAAACAAAGTGCGAAAGGGGCTTTTATTAAGACTAGATTTTATTCTTTTGCATAATATGTCACATTGTATAAGAAATAATATTAATGTCATTTAATATTATCTCTTTTTTTAAAATGCAAAAAAAAATAAAAGAGGGGAGTTTTAATTTTAATTTTTTCTTTTGCAAAAGTATTACTGTAAAAGAGAAATATTTAAATGACATAATTATAATTCATTGGATTTTTTTTTTTTATTAATGCAAAAGGAATAAAATGGGTCATCTTGTTCCCTTGTTATGGTCTTTAAGTTTTAAAATCAGTTGGGAACCTTTAGAGCAAAAATAGGCTTTATGGGTCGAATTTGACCTTATCATAACAATTAAGTGACATTTGCTAACTATTAAAGCCTTTTTAGAGATATTTTAAGTGATTCATAGGGTGCTTTGTGACTGGATGGAGCTTTGTTGGCAAAAACATCATTATTTCATAAGGTTCAAAGGCCTGATTTGGAGGTTATCTTTCTGCATATGACCCAAGGAGTTGGGATTGTACTTATTGAGTTTGTTAACTCATTTTTGGAGGAGTTCTGATTTTATTATAGAGTTTTTGAGACCTCATTCTGAGTCCTAACCTTTATTGCAGGGTCTATAATTCAACATTTTGGAGATATAATACCAGTGACAGCAGTGTGATCATGCTCTATGGAGTTCATTGTTAAGTATTTTCCTTTCTGCAAATTATGTGTGTGTCTTTTGAATGACTTGATGGTTTAACTTGTGAATGTTTCACTGTTCCTTGTCTTTATGTCTCATTCTAGCACCTTTTTGTAGAAAGGTAAGTTTTCTTGCAGGTTATGATATGTGTTTGTAGGTGAAATTAATCAAAGTGAGGTGTCAGTTTGTCCTCCTTTTATCATTTCAATACTGAAACCTTATCATAAATCATTTGTGCAAGTCTTTACAGGAAGAAGTGTTTTATTTGCATTTCATATAGTTACATAATCCTCTCTGTTATGTGTTTGTTACATCTTCATAATCACTTTTGGTGTATCACCTCCTTAGTTTAAACTTTAGGTTTTAGGTTTGCTTTTAGCAGTTTCTTACCTTTTCCCTGCAAGTTTTCATTGAGTTTTAAGAGATTTTCATTGAAATATTAAATAGGAGCCGGCCTAGAACCCGGAGGTTGCATTTCATTACCGAGTCTCACATAGTGAAATGACTTCCATGTTAAGTAAGGGTTACTAAACTTTTTCAGTTCAGTTTAGGGTGCAAATCCTAAAACTTAACAATCATAAAATATTTTCTACTCTTTGGCTCTACAAAACCAAGTCATGTGCACCTAAGGGATAAAAGATTTTCAATCTAATACTACATACATGTTTCACTCATTCCATGACATTTGACAACAATACCCATCCCTTACAGTAGATTGGTCACAATTCTTCTTAGATTTATAGGTAACTATGGACAATAGCAGCTAACTAAGACTCAAAAATTAAAACATAAATAAGTGCTGACCAGCTTTGAAATTCTTCCAACATTTAAGTAAAATTGATTTGATTTGATTTTAAGCTTGATGCTTATTCATGATTTCTTCATCTATAAACAGATCAGTGCCTTATCCTTTGGGGTTTAGAGTCTATCCAATTTCCAGACCTAATTGACTGCATTACAATAAATGTTATCAGCAATTCTTACTAAAAACTCATTCTTATACACATCCTTCCTACTACCATGGAAATCCTATCAATTTCACTAAAAAATTTACTTAATTCATTGAATTAAAAGCAATAGTGAAAAGACATACAATTCAAGTTGAGTGCATTCAATTAAACAAGCTTTGCTTATACAATCTCAAGACATCTAAGTAATAACAATGGAGACAAGATTCAAGAAGAAAAGATATGGAGACAGTTCATCTTTATATTAATTTCCTTTGAAAATTGTATTTAAATTGTAATAGAACTCAAAAATGACTCAAGATAAGACATAAAGATCCTGTAATATCAAGGTATTCTTAGACATTTGCGAAAAAAATATATCATAAAGTCTGCATCAATAACATTGGACTGAACAATACTTAATAGTGCTAAAATTGTAAATGACTCAGACAATTTCTCTAGCCTTGGGATCTCACTTATGGAGGGTGAGATGCAACAAGCTCCAAGCATAGAGAGCTAACAGTTGTCCTTAAGACAAAAGATATTTACATTTGTTGCTATCATAAAAAACAAAATTTGTGCAACAGGAAAGCTTTACATTATAATATTCTTTTGGTGGGACCACTTTCTGTTACACCTTTTGTTATTATGACTCTTTGGAATATGTATCCATTAGTTTTGTTAGTGATGTGTCTGGATTTGATTACTACATATTTACTTCAATTCATGGCTCTCCATTTACATCATCATTTACTGATAATACAATCATTAAATGTGACTCTTCAGTTGCTATGTCATCAATTGGAATTTTTGTTCTTATCACTGAGGGTGATTGTTCTATTTTGTCTTCTTCTACTGAGGTGTCATTTGTGTGACTCTCTTCCTGGCCCACACCCTCTTTTTCTATTTCCATTTGTTTTGAAGATACAATGTCTTCCCTCCAATTGTTGAAAATTGTATCATCGGGCCAATCAAAATTTAAGATTTCACCTTGCTTTTTTATCACGAAGCCTCTTATTTTGTCTATTTCAACAAATTATTTTCTAATGGTATTCTAGAATAGTTGTACTTTGACAAATTCTTCATTGGTCATTGCCCACAACACATGCCCATTTTCATTAATGACTTCGTTCATTCTGTGGCATAGTAAATCATCCAATGCTTTCCCCCACTCTTCCTTTTGTTTTATTTTATCAATCTTTTTGAGTGCACTAGGAAAAAGATCAAATTTCTTTCCTATATAGTTAGAAAGGAAAATCTTTATTCTCTTTTGAACGGCAACCTTTTCTCATCAAATTCTGTCTGATTGTTTTTTATATCAAAAGTCTTCTCTATTTGTTCACAAGATAAATTGATGACTGAGATACATATAAGAGTAATATATTTATGTATTTCAGTCCATTTTTACACAATGGGCTTCAGGGTATCTTCATCTCTTCTTATCTCATTCCACATATCTAGGATCCCCACCAATTGGTCACAGAATGTTGGCTAGTCAATCTTATCTACTAAATATAAGATTGTTTTTCTGAGTTTTTCTTCATATTGATTATTCAGCTCAACATGCAATTCCCATAACTTATTCTTTTCTTTTTCAAAGTCCTCTGTAGTATAAAAATTAGGCCTTTGTGGAGTATTAGGCAACTCTATAGTTGGAGTTGATTTAAATGGCTTAATTGGGAGGTGAGGGTAAACAATTCTTGGCCTTCTAGATTCTATGACCTTCCTCTTTCCTAGTAATTTATCCATTTGAGATACTTGAGTTTCAAGCTTATGTATCCTATTTCCTCTTTCCTCATATGCTTTTAATATTTCTTCAAATTTTTCATTAATTTATAGGAACTTACATTTTTCTTTTTGAGCAACCACTGAGCTGAAATCCACCACTTCTTTAGTCATTTTGGTCACTTCTTCGCTATCCACTTCATCAGCTTTATATACTGTATGAGTATCGATATGCTCTGCATTGGAGATTTCTTGTATCCTAGTTTTATCTCTTTTTTTAATGGACCAAATTACCAATGCTTGGCAGTCATTGCTATACTTCACTCCTTTATGCACCTACAAGATTTCCTCTTTTGTTTTATACTAGACATCCTTCTCTATTCTAACAGAGTCAAAAATCATAGTATTCACTATGTCCCACTTAGGTAATATCAAAACACCTGACTCTTTCAATAATTGTCTTCCCCACTAGGGGATCAATTGTGCAAATTCATCAAAGAAATTAGCCTTAACCTCTTCCTCAATCTTAGAGTCCAACTTACTTGGTTGCTTTGCTTCTATTGATTTGCATTTAGCCTCAAAATTGTCGATGTTTCTTCTCCATAAAAATTGTGCAAAAGCTCTAGATTTTACAAAACTCTCATCATCAATGAACTTTTGAGAGGCTTGTGCATTATAGGGTCTATCCCCCTACCTCTATAGTCAGCAACAGTAAGGTCAAAGGATGGCATAGGAGGCTCCTTAGGCACTCCTCCTTCAATATCAGCAGTTGTAACAATTGTGTCCCCTTCCCCTCTAATTTGCCTTAGTTGTTCTCATAGAAATGCTTCATTATCTATTCTAAGTGGAGACTGGGATGGTGAGTATTCTCCTACTAGAGAGGATGATCCTTGTTCTAACTTTGGTTTCTTGGGGGCACTTGTGTCAGATGGGCTTTCTGATCTTGGCCTCTTGTAAGGGGGGATATACTATACATTCTGAGCCACAATATATCCAGCCCTTCTTTGCAATGTATACTGCCCTAGAGTTACAATCATCCTACTCTTTAATCTTCTTTCTACCTCAACAACTCTATCTAGATATTGCTTTGTAATAACACTTTTCTACTAATTCAAGGTTTGCATAAATATAGCAAAGTTATTCATTAACATATCCATTTTGGCCCCCAAATATTTCTTATCTGCTAAAGGATTATATGCGGGCTCAAAAGCAATTATAAAGTCAAAGAATTTACTATAAACTATCCACTTTTCTTTTCTGACTTCCTACTCTTGTAATGAAAACACATTTCTGATGACATCCTCTAGGAAATACACAATTTGTGTATGAGCCTTAGCTTTATTTCTTTCCCTAAGGAGGTCATAGAATCCCTCTAGATCAATATAGCGAGCATGTGATTGGGCCATTTGATATTTATCCAAAAAAAGTTTGTAGACCTCTCCATACCTTCTTAACAAACACAAAATCATGCACAACAGTGACCACTGGGAAGAATGTACCTTTGGCTTTTCCTAGCAAATACCTTTCATCAATTGACCCAATCTGCCATAATAATTCTGCAATTCCTATCTTTAAAAGCACCTGGTAGGGTAGCACATGGGGTTTTTCCAAGAAACCATAAACTCTAAAAATAGTAGAAATAGGATATGGGATGATATCCCCCCAATTATGACTTACCAATAGCCCCTTAGCATGATCCTTTGGTCTTATCAGTTCTAATACCCTAGGGTTGTGGTATTTTGAGACTATCCACCCTTAATAGAAATCTAAGCCTTGAAGCAAAATATCTATCAAATCTAACAAAACTGGCATCTGTGACCTCCCATGTCATGTCTGCGCTCCACAAATGTACTAGGAGCTTCTCTCCATCTCTCTCCAATTCCAATTTTATCTCTTTGGAGAAGAAAGTAACCCCTTTATACAGACATATATACATCAACAAAGAGTACCAGCAAAAAGGCCTATTAACCTTACCTTTTGCTATTCCAATTAAACCATTATGAATCTCCTCAACTAAAAAGGTAGCAAAATCCAGAATTGAACTTAACCCAAACTGCAGAGTTTGAGCTATGATAAGAACAATAGAACCTTGAATATGATCTTGCTCATCCATTCCAAAGATCTTGCAGAGAGAAAAATATAAAGCCTGAGCCCGAGGATTAAAATATTTTTTCAGCAATTGTTCAGGGGTGTTCAATGTGACCAAATGCAATGACCCAATTTTAACAAAATGTTGTTGTAGCGGTCCTCCTCTTAGGTATACCCTCTATGCATCATACCTAGCTTGAAATTATTCCAAATCAATTTTCTCATGGACAACATGGTTATGGTTGAGCTTGAACACTTCTCTGATCAATCCAAATGAAACCCTAAAAAGGTTTTCCCCTACATGGTTTTTTACAATTTTGGTAATTGGATCATATTTTTTAGCCATATCTATTAACAGGCCACTATCAAAGAAGACTCCAAGGACAATTAGCTTCCCTATATCAAATTCCCAAATGTTTCTCATAGGAGTATCCAAATTTCCCTTTGCGAACCATTTCTTGAAAAGCTCTAAACCTCCCACTAAAACCGTTGCATCCCTCAAATAATTTGCCTTATCATAAAAGCCCTCACTGACATGTAACCTAGGGTTTTTAGGAATGAATTCTTTACACTTAGTCAATTCATTTACTAATAGAGGTAATTGTTCTAAAAAATCATCATGGATAGACCTTTTCAAATAGTTTACTTTACCAGAAAATTCTTGATGAGGAGGTATTTTCTTAGTCTTACCTTGGCACGGTTATAATTTCTCAACTTTCAAGAGTTTCAAACAACTTACCCACCCTTTTCCTACTAATTTTTCTTTGGTGAATTTACTCTGTAAATCACTGAAAAATCGTAAAGAATTTTGTGCCCTAGCTCTGGAAACACTTGCACTCTAATAATTTTGCAATTTTATAGCTCAATAATGGTGAATTTCAAATTATATCATAGCATTAATCTCACACAAAGTAGCATTGACCAGAATTAATACTGCACAGTCACAAATTTGCTCCATATTATAAAATTTGAATTATAACTCTTGATCCTCAAGCATCGACGACCTTCTATAAAATCTAAAAAGTTGCATTAAAGCTTTTATAAAATTTGCCATGCATTGAACAGGTGCATTCCCACATTACTTAAACCTTGAGCATTTTCATAATGCGATGAAACATTGACCATCAATCTTCCAAAGATCAACGATCATGAAAGATCATTATAACTTTGCAAATAAAGCTTCAAAAAAGTGGCCCTATTGGTACATTCATCTCTAGCCTAGCAAGTACATGTATTATCCTACCAATTATTGTGTTCCATTTCATTACTCTTTTTCACCCTAGTGTGACTTGACAACCTTTTAGCAATAGGTCCCACTATACCACGTGGCGTGCAGACACTTCCCCACTTTGTTTAAAGTTCAATCAATTTGGTAATGTAGATAAGTGCTATCTGTTGATCTATCCAAGATCAACAGTATGATAAATCTTGCCCTTTTTTAGATCCAGTCAACCATGTTAACCAATAAATGCATTATTTTGTGCCAACATGTCTAATAGCTACCCAAAGTACATAAGTCATTATTACCTTTCAAAATTGTGGGCCCATGATATCATCACATGCCACATGTCAAAGAGGCACTTACCTACATTAAAAAAAATTCATTTACTTTCACATTGCGGACATGTGCTACCCGTTGATCTTCTCAAGATCAATGGTATACAACCTGTGTCTTTTGAACTGCGTGAAATATCCTTTGTGACACCATCAAGGATAGGTGTCACCAAGGCCCTTCCCCACTTTGGTTAAAATCCTTGCATCACGATGAAGTGGTAATATGCATGTCGTTGATCTTTCAAAGATCAGCAGTTCAATGACATGATAGAAAAAAGCAACTCGACTACATGGCTCAACCAATGACATCACTGGAAAATTAAACGTGCACTAATAATTCTAGAAAAGTTCTGACAAGTAGTGAAAAAGTACTAACAATTTCTAGATTTTACAGTGCAGTAAAGGCTTAATGTCACCAAATGCTACGTGGCACCAAGGTGCTTGCCTGCATTACATAAAAGTCATACAAATTCACATTGTGGGCATGTGCTCACCATTAATCTTAGAGAGATCAATGGTTGACCAAAACAAACCATCACAGTTAAGATGCTTTGCAAAACACTTAAGAAAGATAACCATAGTTAGAGCATGCTTAAAGTGAAAAAAGTTTATTTCATGAAATTAATAAAATGACCTTGGGAAAAATGAAAACTTAGGATAAGATTTTCCCATGCAACTTCATTGAAATATTACTTTTGATTAATTTTGAGGGCTAGGGCAACAAAACAAAGGTTTATGAAAAAAAGTTAAACATAACACTAGGGTTTTTCAATATTTGGTACAAAAATATTATAAACGGTGAAAAACTAGGCCAAGATTAACTTTAGGAGGTTATCCATTATCCTAGGATGACCTTGGTTAGCCATAGAAGATTGTTGCATTGCTTGTAGATTGAGGGAAATGACCATAACTAATAGATCCAATGTTAAGAAGTTGGCCTTATATTCTCCCACTAAATCACTCTTGCAAGATGATCAAGTTGTGTGGCTTAATTTAGGAGATGGTGAACCTAAGGTAAAATCATTAATTTAGCTCATTATAATTGAAAAAAACCCCTTAATGCTTCCTTACAATGATGATGATGTCCTCGTAGCCATCCTATTCAATGAATATGGTGAAGATTCCACTTTGTGTATTGACCAGAGTTGTTCATTATAGAAAAATCTTCCTCCTAAAGATATACCCCATTTTCTTGCAACCACTAGTTACCTTTATACCTTGTTACCTCATGAAATTAAGTCTTCTAACTTCAATGAGTTAGCCATGGTTGATAAAGTCACAAGACTTGAAGTTAGCCTAGGAGAGGAGCTTAATATCAATAAGAGTCTTATTCCTAACAATTTCTAAAGTACACTTAAGCTACTACAAGAAAACTAGAAAGTAGTTGCTTGGAATTACATAAACATGAAAGGAATAGACCCAAAACTTTGTACTCATAGAATTTTCATCACACTTGAATGTAATCTGTGTTGACATTACAGTCAAGTTTGTTTATTAGTGATACACACACTTAATCAAATGGTTATCAGCTAATGAGCTTATCTTGCAGTTTATAGTGTTAACCAAGTAATTCAAGATCTACCAAGTTCTAAAGTTGCTATCGAGTTCCAAAAATAGTATTCATTTCACACTGAGTAGTATCTACCAATTTGGTGATTATTAATGTAAATCAAGCTTCATAGTGTTTACCAAGTTTCTCAATGCAAACCAAGTTCTCCAGTGTTTACCAAGTTCACAACTTCAGTGACATGAATCTAGTGTTGACTGAGCCAGGATGTGTCAACCAAGTGATTCAATTTATATCAAGCTTGCAGTAATAGTGTTGACCAAGCTATGCAGTTTCAACCAAGTGATTTAGTTTATATGTCGAGTTTCACAGTGTTCACCAAGTCACCAGTGTAAATCAAGTTTAGACTACTTGGAAATGATTATTATGAACTGAGCTTCTATGTCTACTAAGTGCATGATGATGTCAAACGTTGACAATGATCACTGAGTATTAGAACCTCACCTAGTTTGTCTTAAAAACTTGAGTACCAGCAGTTGCACTGACTTTATGTATTTTGATGGAACTTATATGGTAGCCGACTTTGATGAATTGTAATTTGGATTGGTATACATGTAATGTATTGTATCATATCCAAAGAAGCATGGTATGAATAAATAAAAGAATTAAGAGTATAAGTGTGACATAAGAAGGCTACAAGTAGTATAAGGAGCAGCAAAGATTCATCTATCACAGCAAGGTGATCATTACACTACAAAGGAATCTCATTCAAAAAATCAAAGTTGCAGATAAGAGATCAGCCACTAGTTCATCTCAATAGGTGGAATAGTTAAATCCTTTCACAAGGTAGACTTAACGATCTTTTGTAAATCTCTTTGTCGAGTGCATACTTCATTGTATGTTTTGTAAATCCTTTGACAAGGTGGACCTAGCAGTCCTTATTGCTCCTAATAGGGAAGATCATTAGAAGTGATCATTGTAAGCCTTAACAGGCCAACTTTATACTATAATATTAAAGCTTATGGTTATCATCCTTAACCCAATTTTGCTTTCTATTTGGAAGGTTTCTGGGTCACCATATTGTGTGTCAATGCTTTAAGAATGTTTTAATGCTTTCAATTTTTTATGCATGCAATTAGATCAGGATACATATGAAGGATTAATTGGTTAAATATGAATAAGTTTTATTAATTCCTAATTCACCCCTCCCCTCTCAATAACCTAGCCTATCTTATATTTCCAAAAATCCTATCAGATAGCCCCAATGAAGAGTTGATCCAGGATTACGTGATATTGTAAAAATTGAACTGCAAAAACTTTTCAATGCTAGATTCATCTATCTTATTTTTTATAGTCAGTGGGTCTAACCTTTGGTAATTGTGCCTAAAAAGGTGGGTAAATGGTGAGTATGTGTGGATTATAGAGAACTTAATAGAACAACTAAAAGGAATCATTTTCCTTTACCTTTCATTGATCAAATTCTTGACAATTTGGTTGGGAAGAAGTATTTATCTTTCTTAGATGGATTCAGTGGGTATAATCATATACAAATAGCACCAAAAGATCAAGACAAGACAAATTTCACTTGTCCCAAGGGCACATTTACATATTTAGTAATACCATTTGGATTGTGTAATGCTCCTCTTACCTTTCAACGAGAAATAATAAGTATTTTCTCTTATATGTTCACTAACTATATGAAAATCTATATGGATGATTTCATTGTATATGGCTCTACTTTTGATGAAGGTAAATCCAATTTGGATAAATTTTTGAAAAGATGTCAAAAACATAACCTTCCATTAAACAATGAGAAATGTTATATGATGATGGAGGAAGGAGTTGTATTAGGTCACTACATTTCTTCCAGTGGCATTCAAGCTGATCCTCAGAAGATAGAAGTGATTAGAACTTTGCCTACACCTACAAAGAAAAAGGATGTTAGAACCTTCCTAGGTCATGTTGGTTACTATAGGATATTCATAAAATATTTTAACCAAATAGCAACCCCACTCTATGATTTATTAAAGAAAATGTTTGAATTTTCTTGGAATTCAGAACATGACAAATTATTTCAGCACCTTAAAGATGTCTTGACTAAAGCACCTATACTCAGAGGTCTCAATTGGAACACTTCATTCCATGTTCACACCGATGCTTCATATTATGCTATAGGATTTGTGTTAGGACAAAAAGAAGGGACTCTAAAACATGTTATCTATTATATCAATAAAAATCTGCAAGGAGCAGAACTGAACTACACTATCACAAAAAATGGAATTGTTAGCTATGATTTATGCTCTTAACAAGTTCAAACATTATATCATTGGATATGAAATATGTGTGCACACTAACCATGCTACAATCAAGTACCTCATGAATAAACCTACTATTTCAGGAAGAAAAGCTTGTTGTTTATTGCTTATATAGGAATTTGATATAAAAGTAATAGACAAACTAGGAAAGGCTAATGTTGTGGCAAATTTCCTTTCAAGATTGTAGGTCTCTGATGATCCTACAGTTATTGATGATAATTTCCTAGATGAACACTTGTTCTCTTTAATAATACATAATCCATGGTATGTTGATATTACCAATTATTTTACTATAGGTAGAACTCCAACTCATTTCTCTCCCAATCATAAAAGACTTCTAGCTAAAAAGAGTTTTATTTTTTCTTGGATAGTTGGTTGCATGTTTTATATTGGACCTAATCAAGTTATGCACAAATGTCTTAGAGAAGATGAAACTTATGATATCCTATGAGCTTTCCATGATGAACCCTATGGAGGACATTTTGTAGCTAAAAGGGCATCATTCAAGATCCTGAGAACTAGATACTATTGGTCGACTCTACACAAGGATGCAACAAAATATACAAAGAAGTGTGACAGATGTCAATGTATACGAAGACCAACAAAATTAGATGAAATGACACTACAACCACAAGCAGTTGTTACACCATTTGACAAATGGGGAAGAGATTTTTTTGGACCAATTGATCCTCCATCAAAAGGTAAATCTTGTACTTTGGTCTATATTGATTATGTTACTAAATGGGCTGAGGTGAAACCTATAAACATGTTAGGGATAACAATGGTGAAAAAATATTATATGAGTTCATCTTTACATGATTTAGAGTCCCTCGAGAATTAGTGACTGATCAAGGTGCCCAATTTACTTCAAATATGATTACTGCATTCATGACTTAATATACTATTTGGCATGGTGAATCTTCTCTTTACCATTCACAAGCTAATGGATAGGCTACAATAACAAATAGAGAGCTCAAAGCCATCTTAACAAGAATTTTTCAAATACATAAGAAGGACTAGGTAACCAAGCTTTTATAGGCATTATGGGCATATAGAACAATATGGAAGAAAACAACATGACTTACTCCTTTTGAATTAGTCTATGGAAAAACAACCATGATATCAATTGAGTTTGAGCACAAAATACTCTGCACTACATTGGACCTCAATATAGATCTCCATGTTGCTCAACAAGATCACATCCTACAGTTGAATGGACTTGATGAGTATTAATAATCTATGTTTTATAATATTGAATAAATTCAAATGCAATGTAATAAATGGCATGATAAATTTATTAAGGATAAGAAATTTAGTGTGGGTGACTAGGGACTCCTCTATGATTCAAAGTATCAACACAATTTGGGAAAGTTATAAACCAAATGGTTATGACCATATGAAATTGAAGTAGTCTATGATAATGGAGCAATATAGTTGGTTACAATTGATCCTATTCGGTTCCAACTTCTTGTCAATGGGCATCGACTCAAAATTTATAATAAACTACAGACCAGAGAAGCCTTTATGTAGTAGTTTTCTTTTACAAGTTCTCCTACAGTAATGGTACCTAAGTCTCCCACAAAGAATTCCTCATTAATTTGACTTTGATCAAAGTTCATAATAAATCATCTCATTCTCCATAATAATTGCATCTCACCCTCATTCTCTCTCACCTATCCATCTTATTTTTCTACTTCCACAATAGGTATGCAATGATACAATTTTTCAACCCATTGCACAAGTTCATACCATGCACTTTTTTTTCCCATCCTTATTTATCTCCTTTAATTTCATGTATTTAAATTTTTATGACATTTTCATTCTTTGCTCACATTGCAAGGTTGGGCCTATTTTATTTTATGTTTGGAGGGGGGGGGGGATTGTATGTGTTACATTTTTTTTTTTTGCATATAAATCTTATGATTATTTGATAAGTAGAATTTTGTACTTTGAGTAATTATTTGAAGATATGCCATATCATTCCATTTACACTTATCAAGTCAATGAGACACTTGCCTCCTTTTTGGAAAGTATGTACATAACCTACATTTATGGAATAAAATGAGGATGAAAGGTAAAAGTTTAATGATGAAATGACATTATTATATGGTAGGTTGTTTTCCCAAAAGATTTAAACCTTTTTGTTCTTCGTTGTCTCTAAAAGCACATGCTTTGCAAATCTTGAATTTGTTTCTCTATACCTACATTTGTTCTCTGAGTGTGTAAGTTTACATTTTAGCATTCTGCTAGTATAACAATAGGGGTTGACTTGATACATCATGAACCCATAGTTCATCACATCATTCTCCAAGACAATTTTTGTCATCCACTATTTGAAAACCATGGTTAGCTCCAATATTTTTAGAAGCTCACCGCTTGGGATGATGGAGTTGCTTTCTAGTTTATGAATTCATTGAGTAAAGGGGTAGCCATGGTAAAATGGCTCAAGGTCAAATGCAGTCAAGAGATAACCTTTGAAGTCTCAGGGTTTCCATTAGAAGGAGAATTTTTTTAAGAATATATGGATCCATGTAAGGCGAGGGCCCAATTCACCTTACACATAGATGGGCCATTAGAAGTGTATTGGAAGCAAGGAATGAGGAGGCTTTCTATAAAAGAACCCTATAATTAGTGTGCCCTTTATATCATGAAGTACATTACATGCGAGGTTAGGTATCAATGGTTGCAAGGTGTTCCTTTCAAGCTCCTTAGTTGTTTAAGGCATGATAATAGACATGTCAACCTTCTGCACTTCATGTTCAACCTACTAAAGAAATGGGTTGTATATGTGCAAGAAGGTAAGCCTAACCCAGTCTCATTATTTTTTGATTAAATTGATAGTAGAGTGGACTTTAGGATGAATTTCTATTGTTGATGGACAAGTTAATTCCAACATTTGGGGGACATAGGGGTTTGGGATTAAGAAGAAGGGGTTGCTACTATAACTAGCACTGTAAAAATTATAGAGCAGAATGTATCTGATGAACTCACATCTAGGTAGAAAAAGAAGAACATAGTAGAGAGATCACCATCCTTCTATAAAATGGAAAAAGGTAAGGAAAAAGATGTTCAAGAAACCCCCACTTCACCTTAATTCAAAGCTATATAAAAACTAGGTCTTCTACACATAGGGTTGAAAGTGAACCAGTTTAGGAGTAAGAAGTTAACCTATATCACACACAAGAGTTAGGAGATGTTCATGACAATGTTGTCACTCCCTCACCCTCTGTTAAGAGAAAGGAAGTTTAGAAGGAGACTCTTGCAACACATGCTAAAGGGGGATCTTCAAAGAAAAGGAAGAAGGTGTCTAAAATTCTTGTTGAAACACTTGTGAGGAGGAGTGAGAGGATTTCTAAAAATTATGTTTCAATAGATGCCCCTGTAGATAACATTCCTCAAATCAATATCTTTAAAAATGATGAAGAAATTCTTGAGCATGATAAATCAAAAGAATTAAGAAAAGATTTAGGAAGTAAACCATAGAATCCTAGCAAGTACTAGGAGGATGTTGTTTACATTGGGGATGACAGCAGTGATAGTGATCTAGAGCATGATAACTTCGTGATCCAAAGGAAAGGAAAAATCTCTCACGTTGTATATTAATCTAAGAATGGTGGTGTTTTTGTTTCTAAAAATGAATCTATAGAACCTATAATTAATGATCCTCAAAACTTGGATAAAGGTTTTCCTATAGTCAATAAATATAGACAAGAAATTTATTAAGGAAATAACTATTGAAGGATTGGAGACTTTAGTTCAGGCTTCAAAAGAAATGGAAGAAGACTCTTCATTACAAAAACCACCTCCTAAAAATATTGAAAGAGACATTGTGGTATGGAAAGGAGAATCTACTACTAAAACTCTTATTGAAGGAACTGATGGTAATAATGATTTCGAGTGGGAAGATGTTAACAATTAAGGATCAATTCCCCCACTTGACCTCTCTACATGATTAGCAATAGGAATGATTTTATACCAACAATTTTTTACAAAAAAGGCTATGTGGTTAGAAGAGAAGGGATGCAATGAGTTATTAATAATCAATATAGTGAATTATTGGATCAGGAAGACAAGATTATGGTTTTGGAGGAAAAAGTCACTAAATTGACTACTTTGATTATTGAACTTCTTCAATGTAGACCACCAGCTCAAGTCTATACTATGTTCCTAAAGGAGTGGATGTTGAATTATCAGATGACTCAGATAGTTCAAGGTCTTAATTATTCCCTCAATACTCCTCATGAATTTTATTATGCCTTCCAACAATCTCTCGCAACCATTAAGAATTTTCTATGTGAACTATATGCACACAATTTAATTGTTCCTAATGATAGGGAATTGTATCCCTTAATATATGTGGGGGATATCCAATTAAGAGCATTTATGTCTGGATTCAAAATGAGATCACTAGAGAAAATCAAGCTAAACCATATAGAGATGCGAAGGAGTTAGAACCATTGTATCTGAGGCCTAAGGGAAGGGATCGATAGACATATTACTATGAATTTTTTAAAGTTACAAATTCTAAGAATATTGAGAAACACATGAAGTTGTTTAGGACAATTACTTATTCAAAATTTAGAGAGATATAAGCAAATGAGTTACAAGAAGTAGAGAGGTCAATCATTCAAACATGGATAATACTTTATTGTGACTTGCAGGTTAAGGACCACACTCTCCCTATAATTTCATGATGGCAAGTAGGTGAACATCATGGTATGTCATGTTGGGACACACTAGGGCAAGTTTCTAGATTCCACTTAGGTTCCAACCTCCTCTACTAATGCATCCACTTCTAGGGATCAATGAATATTTTTATGCACATGACATGGTTTCTAAAGTACAATTCTAGAAAAAACTTAAAGATTCTAAGGGATATCATTAGAGTTGGTAGAAAGGAGGAGTAGGGTTCAGTGTTGCAGAAGATTTCAAGTTAAATGCTAGGGTTAGGAATTACATCTTGTTTGGAAGAACAACCAATTATAAGTTGGGGGGAATGATGGGCTGAAGGAATGACATAATTCTATGGGTTTTTTATGGTTTTAATGGGATATTTCATGTTTAAGTTGAAAGAATTTTTACTATAATGCTCAATATAAACCTATAATTGCCTTTTTTTTTTATAAGTTTCTTTTGTTGAGTTGCATTTAATATGGTAGGTCGCCCCACCCATTGAATACTTATAATAAGAGGGTGATTTTCTATATTTTATTGACTGTAATAGAGGGATCTCTTTTTTTTTGCCCATACATTTTCCAGCAAGTTTGAGCACCTACAGGCCTCTATTTTTTTTTTGTTGGAGTTTAAGTCTTTATCAAATTTCTCCATTGATCTTGAGACATGGGTGTCAATAGATTGGTGAGTCTATACATTGCATATTACATCTTGAACACAACCATAAATTAATCAAATGATTTGCTTATAACATTTTTATAAACTTACTTTAGTTTCTCTTCCTTTGTTGTTGGATCAATACAATTCTATTTTCTTTCACATACAAATGCAACAACTGTATATGAATCCAAGTTTATACATAATGCAACTAATTACTCTATGGGAATGGAAAATAGAAAGATCACAATGGATGTTTAAATTCTCTATAAATTCATATGCATATATTTTCTCCATACCATTCTAATGTCTATTTGAACTCAGCCTTTCCTAACATAATTCCTTCATATTCAAGATTAACATTCAACACTCTCAATACATCATACAAGATATATGATAACTCAATACATTTTTCCTTTCTTTCTTCAATACATTCCAAGGCTTGAGAGTAAATAATATAGTCTCACACAACCAAAATTCTCTCTTACATATCCCTTTCCATTTTTTTTTACTTTCATCACAATAACATGCATGAACAAAAAGGTGGTGGAATTGGCTATAACACGTTTCACACAATGAGAAGACCATTTAACATACATTACGCAAATTTCCAAGAAACAAGAGAGCAATGCAAGGAAATTCTCATAATCTTTTTTTTTTCTCTTATTATTCATCCTGGTTCAAAGGCTCCACTCGGGAAAGAACCAGTAAGAAAACCCGAGGTCATTGCCCAATACTTCCAAATATCCAATCCATTTTACATCATTTTACAACTCAAATAAATCTCTACAAACTTCCAACATGTGCTATCTTCCAAATAACTTCAAGTTACAATAAATAATAATGGGGAAGACAACACTGAATCAAGGTGGATAATCACAACAAGAAACAATTCAAACATACACCCCAAACCCGGTTTACACAATAGATCCATACATGGAATCAAAATAGGGGGGAGGTGGATTTTCCCAATGGGAGAAGTCAATCACCATTCCATTACATAGCCCTTTCGGGGCTTCAATTTTAAGAATTTCCATTCTATTATAAGGCCCTTTCGGGGCTCCAATCACAAGGGTATTCATTTTCTCTTCATACACATGATTTCACAACATCAATAAGGAAGGTGATGACAAGTAGGGGCCCATACACCCTACCCTTTTTCCCTCCTCTCACCATGAAAGGAGACTCTCACCAATGAGGTCCAACTAAAGCCCTACCCCCATACATGGCCACTTCTTCCCTATCCAAGGGTGAGTAATGCCATCACAATCCCCATGAACTCAAAGAACAAGGTCTCAACAAAGCAAGAAATGAAATCCAAAACAAGATAAAATTCCCTCCAATATCCTCCCAATACACACAAACCTATAAAGACAAGAACCTTTACAACACTATAAACAAGATTCAAACATGATCAATAGAATGAAAGCTAAGCCCATGAGAGAGAAATTCCTACCTCCACAAGTGTTATGGCAACAATGGAAGTTTGAGAAGAGCTTCTTTCCTTTCTCCTTCCTTCAATCTTCAAGCTTGCTCTCTAAACTAGAGATTGGGTAACCCCCCTCCACTTCCTCCAAAATGCCTCTAAATAAGAATCTACTTAACTAGGCTTAAGGTAAACCCCTTGGTGGAGTCAAGGTTACCAACCTATGAAGTGACAGCCAATTTCGAATTCAAGCAAAGATGGAGTGTTTGAGTGACCATAAAGGTCAACCAAGGAGACTTGGGGAGTGGAAACACTCCCAACCCATACCCTTACCCCTAGGGTACTTAATTTTGAAGTTTTAAAGACTTAAGGACTTAATATAGGCAATAAAACTAGGGGAAACAAACTACCAAAAGAAAATACACCTAAAAGATGGACTAGGTAAAAAAAAGAATAAAGCACAAAATAAACATGGGGTTCAGCTTTTGTCTTCCCATTGGATTTCCCGGCTAAATTTTCTGCACACTCATTGCACACGTCAGTAATTCGAGAAGCACATGTACATATATATATAAAAATACGCATCAACAATTTCATGAAATTTAAAACATCCATTCTTCTATAATCTATTCATTCATCTCATTCTACTCATTAAAATTGGAGATTCAAAGTGTTAGTTTGCATTCATTCATTTTATCAGCATATACGTTATAAAACATTTAACTACAGAAATCAAACATCTGAAATAAAGCATCATACATCATAATCAGCAAAATAATGTTCAGTGCCACAATAATGCTCTGACATATCGAGCCATAAGTATCACAAAAAAAAAGAAAAAAAATAGAGTATCATCGAGGCTAGGATGGGTCAAGGCGAGGCCTCACATCCTCCCCCACTGGGCATGAACTTCCTCCTGGAGTTCATCAAAAAGGTATGGGTACTGAGATTGCATCTGTGTCATATCCTCCCATGTGGTCGTGACCTCATCGTAGCAATCCCACTGGACCCTAACCTGGTCCATCTCTCGACCTCGAAGTGCTAGGGTCCGTCGGGCAATAATACGGATGGGCTCCAGCGCTAACTGGCCGTCCGACTCCACCTGCAAAGCATACCAATCTATAATATGAGACTCATCATAGATATATCTTCTAAGTACTGAAATGTGAAACACATCGTGGATGCGTGACAGGCTAGGTGGCAAAGCTAGACGATAGGCAACTGGTCCTATCCTCTCTAGGATCTCGAATGGCCCAACGAAACGGGGTGCCAACTTAGAGCCCTTTCCGAATCGAATCAGACTCTTGTGTGGCCGCACCCTCAAGAAAACTCTATCCCCCACCTGATACTCTCGATCCATCCTCTTCGCATCAACATACTTCTTCTGCCAATCCTGTGCCTCTTTCAGGCGCTGTCTAATCAGAATCACCTGCTGCTCCATATCTTTAACTAACTGAGGTCCAATAGAAACTCGATCCTCGATCCTGTCCCAACTCAAAGGCGTCCTGCAAGGTCTCCCATACAAGGCCTCATAAGGCGGCATACCTATGGAGGAATGGTGCCCATTGTTATAGGCAAACTCAACTAGGTGGAGGTATTCCTCCCACTTGACCTGATGATCCATCACGTACATACGCAACATGTCCTCCAACACCTGATTCACTCGCTCAGTCTGCCCATCAGTCTGAGGGTGGTACGCTGTACTGAAATTGAGCCTAGTGCCCAAAGCTGACTCCAACTCTCTCCAAAAAGATGAGGTGAACAGTGAGTCCCTATCAGAGATAATCTTATGGGGAATGCCATGAAGTCTGACAATGTCTCGCAAAAACACCTGAGCTATGTCCCGTGCTGTGTACGTAGTATGCACAGGTGAGAAGTGAGCAACCTTGGTCAATGTGTCAACTGTCACCAAAATGGCATCATGACGACGAGAAGACAAAGGAAGACCAACAATAAAGTCCATAGATATAACATCCCACTTCCACTCTGGAATCTCATGAGGCTGAAGGAGCCCACCGGGATGACGATGTTCTGCCTTCACCCTCTGACACTCGAGGCATCTCGCCACTATGTCGACAATCTGCGCTCTCATGCCTGGCCAATGATACAACTGCCTCAAATCTGCATGCAACTTCTTAACACCAGGGTGTGCCGCATAAGGTGCTCTGTGAGCCTCAAGTATGATGAGCTCGCGCAAACCCCTGATGGAAGGTACATACACACGTCCTCTATGACGCAAGAGTCCATCGGACTCCAAGGAGTACTCTGAATACTTCCCCTCCAAGGGTCTCTGAGAATGCACAACCTAACTAACCTCTGTATAAAGCTCATCTGCTGGCAAGTGCTGTAAAATCTGCTCTCTCAAATCGGTGCCCGTAGTCATAGATGAGAGCTCATGGCGCCTTCTACTTAAGGCATCTGCAACTACATTCTCCTTTCCCTTGATGTAATGTACATCAAAATCGTACTCGCAAAGGAACTCCATCCACCTTCTCTGTCTAGCATTCAGGTTTGGCTGTGTGAATAGGTACTGCAAGCTCTGATGATCGGAATGAAGTTCAAATCTGTGACCTAGTAGGAAGTGTCGCCACTTCACTAATGCATGAACCACAGCTGCAAGCTCTAGGTCATGAGTAGGGTAGTTGAGTTCATGAGTCTTCAACTTCCTAGACTCAAAGGAAATAGGTCGACCATCCTGCATAAGCACTGCCCCAATGTCATCCAAAGATGCATCAGTGCACACCACAAAGTCCGCCGATGGGTCTGGTACTGCAAGAATAGGTGCACTCGTGAGGGCCCTCTTGAGCTCTAGAAAAGCTCTCTCGCACTTCTCTGTCCATACAAACTTCTTTCCCTTCCTCTGCAGCGATGTAATGGGGTGTGCCAATCTAGAAAATCCTGCAATGAAGCGTCGATAATAGCCTGCTAATCCCATAAAGCTCCTCACCTCAGTGACACTAGTAGGTGCAGGCCAATCCATGATGGCTCTAATCTTCGATGGGTCTACTGAGATACCATCGCCTGATATGATATGGCCCAAATAATGGATCTCTGATCTGAAGAATGCACACTTCGATAAGCTACCAAACAACTGATTCTCTCTCAACTTCTGCAATACCTGACTCATGTGTTCCTCGTGCTCCTCCTCATCACGAGAATATATCAGGATGTCATCCAGGAACACAACTATGAACTTATCCAAGAAGGATCGAAATACTCCATTCATGAGGCTCATGAATACAGCTGGAGTATTTGTGAGACCGAATGGCACCACAGTGAACTCATAGTGTCCATACCTAGTACGGAAAGTGGTCTTAGGGATATCACTTTCCACAATCCTCAACTGGTGGTAACCTGACTTAAGATCAATCTTTGAAAATACACGAGCACCCTGCAACTGATCAAATAGGTCATCAATTCTGAGAAGGGGATATCGGTTCTTGATGGTTACTTTGTTCAATTGCCGATAATCAATGCATAACCTTAGTGATCCATCCTTCTTCTTAACGAAGATCACTGGTGCACCCCAAGGTGACACACTAGGTCGAATATGCCCCTTCTCTAGGAGTTCCTCCAACTGAATCTTTAGTTCACTAAGCTCATGTGTAGTCATCCTGTATGGTGCTCTCGATACTGGCTCCGCGCCTGGCACAAGATCAATATGAAAGTCTACTGCCCTAGGTGGGGGTCTACCAGGGAGCTCTGAAGGAAAAACATCTGCAAACTCCTGCAATATAGGAAAGTTATCAAGGGATGGTTCCCCTTCTGAGTCTTCCTCTCTGTCACTAATGGTGATTGCGAACAGCTGACACCCCTTTCGCATGCACCATCTAAGCTGCATAGCGGATATCATACGAAGGGATATGGGTCTCTTAACCCCAAGAATCACTCTACTGATACCATCATCATCCACACATTCCACCATCTTCTGTCGACAATCCATCTTGGCGCTGTGGGCATAAAGCCAATCTATGCCAAGAACAACATCATAAGAACCTAGTGGGGTAATGCGTAGATCAGACACCGTGAACGTGGCTCCCATCTGAATCGGGCAACTATGCACCATGGATCTAACTGACACTCTAGCTCCTGAGGCTAACTCTACCTCCCAACCGACATCCTGTCTAACTGCCACTAGCCCACAACGCTCCACAGCAAAAGGAGATATAAAGGAGTCAGTAGCTCCTGAATCAAATAAAACTGTAACCATGCTACCCTGTATGATACCTGTAGCCTCAATAACTGTAGCCTGATGCTCAGCCTGGCGGTTGTCAACCGCTGCGAATACTCTGTGTGATCTGCCTACATCACCAACTGTCGGCTCTGAAAATGCCCCTCCCTGAACACTAGATGATTGTCCTTATGGACACTCTCTAGCTATGTGACCCATGCCACCACAAGTGTAGCATGGTCCCCGTGTATAAGGTCGTGCACCCTGTGAACCAGTCTGCTATGGCCCTCCTGACCTGCTAGACCCACTGAAACCACCCCTAGAAAACTGCTGAGACTTCGCTGGCTGAGACTGTGGGGCCTGTACTTTCTGATCCTGCTTCGGACCCTGTGAGTACCACTACTTGGGCTTGGAGCCCTGATAACCCTGTGAGGATTTTTGGTGCTGCTGCTGCTGAGGTTTCTGTTGCTGAGACTGTTGGCCCTTAGAGGACCCTGCTGAGTAGTTCTGATTTCCCTTCCAAGGGGGTTTCTATTGGGTAGAGTTTCGGTTCTGAGACCGATCTTGTGACTCCTGTCTACTCCGAGTATCCTCTGCAACCAAGGCCATCTCAACTACCTGTCTGAAAGTAGTAGGAAAAGCCATACGCACTGGACCCTGGAGAGAGAAATTTAGGCCCATGATAAATCTATGCACACACTGTTTCTCGTCCTTCATGTACTCGACATATGGAAGGAGCTCGAGAAACCTGCTCTCATACTGAGCTACAGTGAGACCTCTCTGATGAAGAGAATGAAACTCCTCTATCTGCTTCTGCCTGAAATGCTCAGACAGGAATCTCTCCAAAAAAGTCTCCCATGTGAGAGTATCCATGCTCATCCCTCCGATCGTCTCCTCCTGATGCCACCAATTGGAGGCATCTCCTCTCAACTGATGGACTGCAACACGTGCCTTCAGATTACTCCCATAGGGACGTAATCCAAAGCACCGCTGGAGGCTCTGCAACCAAGCCTCAGCCACTGTCCCCTCTGTGGAACCGGCAAAAAGTGGGGGTCCAAGACGTATCAGCTCTCTGATGTCATCTGCTATGTGTCTAGGAGGTCTCTCGGGTGGTGGTACTCTCTGATGAATGGACTCCCCCTCATGCTCACCTTGCCCCTCAACCTGCCTCGGTGGGGGACTCCTACTCCTCTCTCTACCATCGGGATCCTGTGCTTCCCCTTCGGGAATCTGCTGAACTGGCTGTGCTACAGGTGGGGGTAGTCTCTGCTGAACTACACCAATCAATGTTTGAAGGGCATCCAAAATGTCCTGATTCGGGTTCTGAGGTGGTGGTGGTGGTGGTGGAGGTGGTGGTCCATCCTCCTGTCTGACTCCACTACCTCTCGCCCTATGACCTCTACCTCGGCGGTTGTTTCGAGTAACAGGAGGCATCCTACACAATGAAAGTTTTTAATTAATTTCAGAAGCATAATGGTTTAGGTTCCTAGTGTTGAAACCTGGCTCTGATACCAAAATGTCATGCCCAAAAATTATAGCCAAAAACACACCAATTTTTTTTTTTTTTTTTTTTTTTTTTTTAAAACTTAAGTGCACTAAGTTGACACTGTTAAGTTCACATGAAACAAGGATGCCAAGAAGACGATTACACGAACTCTTAACAATTCAATTGATTCAGTTAACAACTAATTTTATTTAATTAGAAGGCCCAATTAATTAATAGATTTAACAAACCCCTTTAAAAGATTTACATTCTTAGAACATTAGTAAATTCCTTAGATACAATTTATTTCAATTTTTGCATATGAATTAATCATCAACTTCGACAAAGGAGTAAAAATAAAATTATCATTCAATCTAAGAGTTAATCTGGGTTGCATGTCCCTACAATTGATATAGATCAAATTTTAAACTATATAATTCTAATGTTTAAGACATATAAATTTAAACTACATTTTACTAACCACGAAAATAAACTTCTCATTAAGAATTATTAAACTAATAATTAAACTTAATTAAGTTATCCTTAATTACATTAAATAATAATTATATTTGCATTCACATAAATTAATAATTAACGTTACAAATTAATAATTAATAATTAAACAAATAAAACTATTTAGAAAGAATCTTTAATTAATAATATTCATTAATTATTAAATTTGTTAAGTAAGTATTATTAAATTTATAAATAATAATGAATTGTAAATGAACTTCACTAATACATATTATAAATTAAACTAATAATTAAATATAAATAAATTTAAAAAAAAAACTAATAACAACTATTTTAACTAAACTATATTAAACAAAATTTAATTCTAACAAAAAAAAAAAAATTTAAAAAATAAAATGCGCTGCCCCACGCATTGATAGGCGTGGGGGATCCCACGCAATATATGCGTGGGCCTCACGCATACATATGCGTGGGGATCCCACGCATTTAAATGCGTGGTCCTCACGCATGTGTATGCATGGGGACATCCACGCATACGGGTTATGGGGCCGCCGGGTACGAGCCGCAAGCTCTGCCCGAAATTCAATATTTTATAAAAAAAAAAATTTCTTTTGTTGAGTTGCATTTAATATGGTAGGTCGCCCCACCCATTGAATACTTATAATAAGAGGGTGATTTTCTATATTTTATTGACTGTAATAGAGGGGTCTCTTTTTTTTTGCCCATACATTTTCCAGCAAGTTTGAGCACCTACAGGCCTCTATTTTTTTTTTGTTGGAGTTTAAGTCTTTATCAAATTTCTCCATTGATCTTGAGACATGGGTGTCAATAGATTGGTGAGTCTATACATTGCATATTACATCTTGAACACAACCATAAATTAATCAAATGATTTGCTTATAACATTTTTATAAACTTACTTTAGTTTCTCTTCCTTTGTTGTTGGATCAATACAATTCTATTTTCTTTCACATACAAATGCAACAACTGTATATGAATCCAAGTTTATACATAATGCAACTAATTACTCTATGAGAATGGAAAATAGAAAGATCACAATGGATGTTTAAATTCTCTATAAATTCATATGCATATATTTTCTCCATACCATTCTAATGTCTATTTGAACTCAGCCTTTCCTAACATAATTCCTTCATATTCAAGATTAACATTCAACACTCTCAATACATCATACAAGATATATGATAACTCAATACATTTTTCCTTTCTTTCTTCAATACATTCCAAGGCTTGAGAGTAAATAATATAGTCTCACACAACCAAAATTCTCTCTTACATATCCCTTTCCATTTTTTTTTACTTTCATCACAATAACATGCATGAACAAAAAGGTGGTGGAATTGGCTATAACACGTTTCACACAATGAGAAGACCATTTAACATACATTACGCAAATTTCCAAGAAACAAGAGAGCAATGCAAGGAAATTCTCATAATCTTTTTTTTTTCTCTTATTATTCATCCTGGTTCAAAGGCTCCACTCGGGAAAGAACCAGTAAGAAAACCCGAGGTCATTGCCCAATACTTCCAAATATCCAATCCATTTTACATCATTTTACAACTCAAATAAATCTCTACAAACTTCCAACATGTGCTATCTTCCAAATAACTTCAAGTTACAATAAATAATAATGGGGAAGACAACACTGAATCAAGGTGGATAATCACAACAAGAAACAATTCAAACATACACCCCAAACCCGGTTTACACAATAGATCCATACATGGAATCAAAATAGGGGGGAGGTGGATTTTCCCAATGGGAGAAGTCAATCACCATTCCATTACATAGCCCTTTCGGGGCTTCAATTTTAAGAATTTCCATTCTATTATAAGGCCCTTTCGGGGCTCCAATCACAAGGGTATTCATTTTCTCTTCATACACATGATTTCACAACATCAATAAGGAAGGTGATGACAAGTAGGGGCCCATACACCCTACCCTTTTTCCCTCCTCTCACCATGAAAGGAGACTCTCACCAATGAGGTCCAACTAAAGCCCTACCCCCATACATGGCCACTTCTTCCCTATCCAAGGGTGAGTAATGCCATCACAATCCCCATGAACTCAAAGAACAAGGTCTCAACAAAGCAAGAAATGAAATCCAAAACAAGATAAAATTCCCTCCAATATCCTCCCAATACACACAAACCTATAAAGACAAGAACCTTCACAACACTATAAACAAGATTCAAACATGATCAATAGAATGAAAGCTAAGCCCATGAGAGAGAAATTCCTACCTCCACAAGTGTTATGGCAACAATGGAAGTTTGAGAAGAGCTTCTTTCCTTTCTCCTTCCTTCAATCTTCAAGCTTGCTCTCTAAACTAGAGATTGGGTAACCCCCCTCCACTTCCTCCAAAATGCCTCTAAATAAGAATCTACTTAACTAGGCTTAAGGTAAACCCCTTGGTGGAGTCAAGGTTACCAACCTATGAAGTGACAGCCAATTTCGAATTCAAGCAAAGATGGAGTGTTTGAGTGACCATAAAGGTCAACCAAGGAGACTTGGGGAGTGGAAAACACTCCCAACCCATACCCTTACCCCTAGGGTACTTAATTTTGAAGTTTTAAAGACTTAAGGACTTAATATAGGCAATAAAACTAGGGGAAACAAACTACCAAAAGAAAATACACCTAAAAGATGGACTAGGTAAAAAAAAGAATAAAGCACAAAATAAACATGGGGTTCAGCTTTTGTCTTCCCATTGGATTTCCCGGCTAAATTTCCTGCACACTCATTGCACACGTCAGTAATTTGAGAAGCACATGTACATATATATATAAAAATATGCATCAACAATTTCATGAAATTTAAAACATCCATTCTTCTATAATCTATTCATTCATCTCATTCTACTCATTAAAATTGGAGATTCAAAGTGTTAGTTTGCATTCATTCATTTTATCAGCATATACGTTATAAAACATTAAACTACAGAAATCAAACATCTGAAATAAAGCATCATACATCATAATCAGCAAAATAATGTTCAGTGCCACAATAATGCTCTGACATATCGAGCCATAAGTATCACAAAAAAATTTTAAAAAATAGAGTATCATCGAGGCTAGGATGGGTCGAGGCGAGGCCTCACATAAGAGGAGTAACGGAGGGGGGGTGAATCAGTTACCACTAAAATAAATCCTAGATCCCTTAGATGTCAATTATAAAATTAAAATTGATTACTACTGATACTTGGCAAACACACAAAAATTATTGTAACTCGGTAAATACAGAGTGTGAATTATTGTAGCTTATCTTAAGATGTTATAAGTAATTTACTTGCAAGCATGAAATAAATAACATGAACCCAATAGACACAAAGATTTAATGTGGAAACCTAATTTGGGAAAAAGCACCAATATAACTAGTTATTGTTTTTCACTCTTCTGAAGTGAGCCCTATTAGGAGCCAAACCTATTAAAGGTTACAAAACAAATTGTTAGGTGCATGGTCCTATTAGAGGATTTAATCACCCTATTAGGAGTGGCCTTGCAAAAGGTCTTGAGACAATTCAATGGAATTTCCACCTTGTTAGAGGATTTACAAATGGTTATTAAACCAACTCTATTAAGAAATTTTAGATCACTACTACAATGGTTAGAAAGTAACAATGAAACAACCTGATCGAGATGTAACTAAATTTTTGATTATAGATCTATGTTCTAGTTCATGCTTGATCCTTCCTGATCGAATAATACTTTTCTACTCCACAAGAATATATGCTCATCCTTCAAGTTTGCTTCCTCTTCTTATCTCTTTCAACTCATTCAACCTTCAACTCACATACTTTGAAATCACAACTTGACCTTTTACTTATACCTTTCAGATTGTCAAGTTGGCTCAAATACAACTTAGAACAACCAATATTGATCACCTCAGTCAGCTAGAATCAACAGGTAAAATAATTAAGATTTATATGCCAAAAATAAGAAAATCCTTTGGTAGCTGACCCAGCTTGGTAGAAACTGATTCTGAAGTGATTTCTTGTGTTAACCGACAGAAGCTCAGTTGACACTATAAACTTACAAAATTTCTTTGGTAAATGAGTGAGCTCAGTTAATACTAACTCTGTTCAACTTTCCCTTTGTTAACTGAGTGAGCTTGGTTAACACTCTTTCCTGCTTAACTTCCTTCGACGCTTGAGTGAGCTCAATAGAAACTACCTTTTGCACAGAGTAAACTCAGGAACACTCGGTAGACTAGAAAAACTATCTTCACTGACCAAGTGAGCTCGACATGCACTGACTGTCAACTAATATGACATTTGTGTAACATCAAGGACAATGCATAATTAATCAATTGTACCCAACAAGAGTATGCTCTTCACCCTTGTGGTGAATCAGAAATCTTGACCCTTGATCCAATTTGTGGTAGTTAAAATCCTTTAGAGGGCATGCTGTTGGACAACCTAAGAGGAATGACCCAAGTGGGGACAAGCTAATACCTAACTCTTCCAACCCATTATAAACTCAAGGCTATCAAGGACACAAAACCTTGCTAGATGTATTGTTTGTCTTCAGTTAGTGTGATCACTTGTGGGATTTCGACCATGAGGAGATCACACGGAAAGAATTCTTAAGGTGCTCTTGTGAGTGTCCCACCACAAGGTGGGTGTCCCTTAACTGGGTACAAGAAGAACATTACGAACAAAAGCCCTTTCTAAACAATCTAAGTTAGTAGATACCCTATTTTTCCACTCAACTTCTTAGTGCAAGGATCGATCCTAGTGGATTACCCAGATCACCCCAAGATTTTACACTCACCATCTATGTTCCCTTGGTTGTGCTTATGGCACTTCCATGACAAAGCCAATGTCTCTTTTGGGCAACCACTTGGTGTGAGGCAAAGGAGCATCAAGCATGGGCCAACTTGTTGAGTAATGAACCGTGACTCTAAGGTAGATTGCTTGGCTAATGTTTTTGAATGTGTCAATTGTGTAAACGTTCTTACAAATCAAACATATCAGTAAAATTGATAGGAAGGTTGTTTTGATATCACAAATTTGTATTGGCAAGGTTGTTTTTACCCTTGTTCAATTGTTTGAGCCATGTTAAAAATACCCTACCATTTGCAAATATTGTTGTTACTTGACATGAACTGAAACCTAAAAATTTCTGGTCCTAAAATCATCTAACTGTCAAACTAAAACACAACAAGTTGGAGACAAAACTTGTCATTTTTTTAACATAAAATTGGCACTTTATCACACATTCTCTAGAGAAATGTCATGTGATAGTTTTTTTCAAAAATTGTATCACCCTACTGTTATAGATCTGGTCACCCTACTACACTAAAATCTATCATCCTACCCCATATGAACTATCGCCCAAAGAAAAAGTGTCACACTAGTACTATAAGTTGTGTCATACGATTTATTGTGTTTTCCTACTATTGCCTAGGTTCTGAAAGAATATTGCCTGAGCCTTTTTGTTGTCAAAATAGAGTTTATGTTCCACTTTTTCTAATCTAGGGTCTTGTTGCTTGAGTTCTTCCTGGTCTTGGTCACACATCTGTATGTTAGGTGTTGTACAAAGTTGAAAAGATTAGTTTAGTCCATCATATGTAAGTCTCAAATTGTCATTTATGATCACTTGTTAAAACTCGGTTACCATTCTATGCTAGTTATTCTCTATTGAGCTTCTTGCTTGCTCATTTGGATCAAGTCACTAGTGCTATAAATTCTTGAGCACCTTTGACAAACCATCTATTCTACCTTGACAAGTGATTATTCTTGATTATAAGAGCTTCAAATCTAAAACACTTCTCTCATCCTATTAAGAAAAGATAGATCCTTACATGTCACTCACAACAAGGTTCCAAGTTGGTAACGGTAGTCATTCCCCATTCATTTTCACACAGTCAGAGACTCCACATAGGCATCCTCACGGACAACCTTGTGTGGAAGACCCTAGTTCTAGTTAAACACAGATGACCAACATTCAACACAGTCCACTTTATAATTTTGAGAACCCATTTGGAACACCCTTTGACACACCCATGTGTTAAACACTTTGACGAACATGCATCCTGATGAAATCGAACACCACTTAGAAGAGAAAACATGTAAAAATGAAAGACTTTTGGAAATTATTCATGCTAGGGAAAGAGTGGATCAACAAGTTGGAGCTAACCATCATACACACAATGAGGAAACTAGAGGAGACTATTATTACAATTATTTTGACCAAATTCCCATTGATGGCAACAATGGAAATTAGACACCTCCAAGGACTCCTAGAGTCAACATGGGAGCATATCTGTCACCACCCAGACAATCACAATCACATCATGAAAGTGAGGAGGAGATCACTAGTGAGGATGTTGTAAGATTTCAACAAGATAAGCTTGCCCAAAAACTTATGCTAAAAGCTTTAGAGCAAAATGGGGATCAATACTTCCAGCATATGGTAACAAAAGGATGGAAGATCCCCCAAGATTTCGATGTGCAACAAATAATCCAAAAATGAGAACCTACTGAGGCTAAAATATTGAGAGAAGAAATACAAGAACTAAGGAACCAACTTGCACAATTGCAAACTTCCAAAGAGCCACCTAAAACTTCATTTATCGAATCAATATGTACTCTTCCATTTGATAGGATTTTATACATGTCTCCATTTCCTAAAGATATAGAGGTTCCTAAGTATGACAAATACGATGGAAATGGTGACCCTCACAATCATGTGAGGCATTTCTATGCTAATAGCATGGATTTCATGCGTGAAGACTTCTATCTTATGTGTTTGTTTCCTAGAAGTCTAAGAGGGCAAGCTATGGAGTGGTTCACAAAATTGAGTCCCCCTCTCAAAAAATTTGATGTATTGGCACAATGCTTTATCCAACAATACTCTTACAACATTCAACATCTCATAATTGTGTTGGACTTATGCCAAATCAAACAAAAATAGGGAGAACTTTTTGCAACATACCTTCAACAATGGAGATCGCTATACTCAAGGTACCCTCAGCAAGTTCTTGAAGCTGAGAAAATTGACATTTTTGTCAACACGCTTGTACCTAAGCTATACTTTGACTTAAGAAATAGTTGTTCACATCCCTTAATGCAATGGTTGAGAGTGCATATCACATTAAGGATGTTGCTATCAAGAAGGGTGACATTGTTGTGAACAAAGACAAAAATAACAATGGAAATGGCAAAGACAAAGGCAAATCTTGGAATAAAAACAAATATGTTGTCAATGATGGAGTAGTGAAAACTCCTAAAACCAAGGAACCTACATCTAACCTTTCTAATGCTATCTATGCTACAAAACAACAAGAAGGTTTGAAATCACAAACATATGACAATGGCTCTAAGTTTACCAAAAAATGACATGTTTATACACCAATGGTTGAGCCTTATGAAGTGGTCTTAAAAACCTTAATTGCAAACAAGCTAGTTACTTTACCAGATACTTCCCATCCCTATGACCCACCCATCAGACCCCCGTCATGGAGAAAGGATCACAGCTGTAGTTATCACATAAGCAAGGGTCACAACATTGAAAATCATTTAGGGCTCAAAGACATAATTCAAGATCTCATTAAGGCTGGTAAAGTTTTCACAAATGACCTCATTAAAAAAATTTACCACAAAGATTTTAAGTAATCCTTTTCTAAATACAAGAAAGGTGAAACTTCCAAAGTTACTAAAAAGAATCATGATGCTAAGATCAACCATGTCTATGCTAACACAAACAACATTATAGGCATGCTTGAGCCTGTTGAGTATTTATGCATGGCAAGTTCTAATGATGACAACTGACTTGAAGATGAAAGACCCAAAGTTGTCCTAAAAACATGTAATGTTCCCCAGCACCATGATGACACTAGACCTGGAGTGGTACTCTGAGTGGTCGAATCTTCCTCTTTACAAAGTGAAATGCTTAACATCGTCACTAGGGCGCAATCTAAAGTTGTCCTAAAATTTGCTCATGATCCTAAGAATGCTTCATCTTCTAAACAACCAACTACTTCCAGGATTTGAAACTATGACCTTGTCAACCAACTGCAATGTACCCTGGCTCAAATTTCCCTTTTTGAGTTGTTATAATTATCCCCTTTGCACAAGGATATCCTTGAAAAAGCTTTATGTTCTACCAACATTCCCATGGATATTGGTGTGGAATGATTCCAAGCTATGGTGAACCATATCTCTTCATTTCAATACCTCACCTTTTCTGAAGAAGATGACCAAGCTCTTAGTCATCCCCACAACCTTGCTTTCCATGTCAAAGTCCAAATCTTCCATACTCATGTTCATCAAGTCTTGATAGACAATGGTGCAGGGTTGAAAATCATTTCATTTAATGTGATCCAACAATTGGGCATGTCTAAATTTTCCATTGACCCTAGGTGCAAGATCACTATAAAAGCTTATGATGAGGTCAAAAGACTTTCCAAAGGTCTAATTATACTTCTAATTAGAGTTGGTTCAGTAGATAAGGATATCATTTTCCAAGTCCTAGCCATACCACTTGCATACAATTTATTGTTGGGATGACCATGGATTCATGACATGCAAGCAGTACCCTCTACATACCATTAGTGCATCAAGTTCCCTTTTAATGGTACTAAAATAGTTGTCCACAATGATAATTCAATGTCTATCAACACGCTATCTACTACAAAAACACTGGTTCCACATAATCACTCTTCTAATTAGCTGACATCGTCCTTTACAGAGTGTGAATAGAAATTGAAAATCATGAGCCTTGGTATACACTCTAGAATCTATTGTTGCTTTGCTAGTTTCCCCTTGGTCTTATGGGAAACCTTCTACCAAAAAGAAGCCTTCTCCTTCTATAATGACTCTTTTTGGCACCTTTGTGCAATCTTTAGTTCCCCTAGAAGTGGAAAAATAAGAACAAGCAATTAAAGGTTGGATATATAAGGAAGAGGAAGATGAGGAGGAAGTCACAGTCATTACTCCCATTTCTCCTAAATGCTATGGCAAAGGATATAAATTTCTTGCAAACATGGGCTATCAGGGTTCCTTAACTGGTAACAACAAAGCTCTAGTTGAACCTTTAAGTCTTACTCAAGGTTGTGATACTCAAGATACTGTTGGCCTAGGTCTTGGGTTAGAAGACAACATACCAACATTCGATCAAAGAGCACTCTTGTCTAGCAAATTGAAGGATGATGATCCTCCCTTTGTTGTTGCCACTTCACACGATGAGGACTTTATGCCTATAACTTCTCTTTTTTGGGGACAAAAAACACTAACTACCAATAATGATGATGAAGTTTACACTTCTCGACAACCAGAAAAAGATGAATCTAACCATGAAGACATGAATAGAGGATGAATTAGACAAAATATTGCTCGTCTAATTAGAGATTAGAGTACAGACTCTCATGAGCATGAATGGAAAAACCTATCAGATGCATCTTATAAACTAGGACTGGATGTCATTCACGCCTATGTAACTCAACTGAATGTAGTCAAAGTGTCTAGTATAGGGTCAAAAAAGTTTGGCTCACAACATGCTTTAGTGGATCACATTGATCCCTCTAGGTCTATTCTTGATCTGGTTTCCTTTGCAACATTCACTATAGGCTCAACTTTGCATGTCACCAGAGATGACTCTTTTCATATTAACAACCTTGAAGTTTCCACATCAATCTCATTGATTCACCCTGATCTTATAGATTGCTCAGTTCAAAATCAAGGACCTAAAATACCATCTTTTCAAAATGACTATGAGATCACTTGTTACCTAAATGCCATTGAACCCATCACTTCTTCCACCAGTGAACCCATGGTTAACATGATAGAATCAGATATCAAGTACCTCATCCATAAAATTAAAAGAAAAAACAAGTGGTCAGATGGCAAAAACCACATTGTGGCGGTATTTGAACCTTTAAAAAGTAAAAAGAAAGATGTATATAATGATGAAAATTTCCTTGAGGCACCTGCAAATGAGGTACTTGGTAGGTACTTGGTAGTCTACCAAGCTATTTTTAGGACAGATCTTTAGTTCTCATCGAACCTACACAGCCTATCAACTTGGGGATAGAGGAATCTCCCCAAATTATCCATGTGGCTCAATCATGGTCAATTGAGGAAAAGGATAATTTTGCTAAATTCTTTCAAGACAAGCAGATCAATTTGCATGGATGTATTCAGATATGCCAGGGCTTGACACAGATCTTATCATGCATCATTTATCTATCTTTCCTGGTGCAAAACTTATTAAACAAAAACTGAGAAAGATGCATCCACATGTAGCCCTATTAGTCAAATTAGAGTTGGAAAAACTCCTAAGTGCAAACTTTATTGGAGCTATTGACTATGCAAAATGGATTTCCAACATTGTGCCTATGTCTAAATATGATAAATCCATTTGAGTTTGTACTAATTTTAAAGATCTAAACAAAGCATTCCCCAAGGATGACTTTCCACTACCACACATAGACATGATAGTGGACATGACGACAAGTTATGAAATGTACTCCCTCATGGATGGCTTTTCTGGGTATAAACAAATTAAGATTGCTCCAGTTGATCAAGTGAAGATAGCTTTTACATGTGTCTGGGTTACTTTCTATTGGAATGTCATGCCCTTTGGGCTCAAAAATGATGGTACTACTTGTCAAAGAGCAATGACCACCATCTTCCACGATATGATGCATAAAAATATGGAAGATTATGTTGATGACACATTGGCTAAATCTAGAAAATAAGACACACATCTTGAAAACCTTAGTCTAATATTGGACTGTATGGAACAATTTCAACTTAGAAGATTGAACCCAAAAAAGTGTGTCTTTGGTGTCACATCTAGAAATTTGCTAGGCTATATTATCTCAACAAAAGGCATCAAGGTTGATCCTGAAAAAGTTCAAGCTATCATGGAAATGCCTCCTCTAAGAAATATTAGTCAACTTAGAAGTCTGCAAGTATGTCTACAATCTTTAAGAAGATTCATTTCTTAGTTGGTTGATAAAGCTCAATCTTTTAACAAGAATTTGCATAAAGGCTCTACTCATATCTAGAATGATGAATGCCAACAAAGTCTAGACCAAATCAAAGGGTACTTGGCTAAATCTCTAGTTTTGATGCCACCCATTCTAAGAAAACCTTTGATCTTATATATCTGAGCTACAACTTCTTCTCTAGGAGCATTGTTAGCCCAAAGTGATGAGACTGGTAAGGAACGAGCTATATATTACATTAGTCAAACTTTAGTAACTCATGAAATGAACTACACCAATATTGAGAAATCTTGTTTTGTAGTGGTCTTTTCTTCTCAAAAACTTTGACATTACATGTTGGCACATACAGTTCACCTGATTACTAAAATTGATCCTTTGAAACAGTTTTTGAGCAAAGTTGTGCTTATTAAACATCCAGCTAAATGGATGATGATTCTTTCAAAATTTGACATATAGTATATCGAATGTAAAGCCATCAAAGGGCGAGCCATAGCTAACCAATTCATTGATTTTCCACTTGAGGATACAACACCCATGCAAATTGAGTTTCTAGATGACTCAATTATGTACATCACTGAGAGAACTTGGAAAATATTCTTTGATGGTTCTCATACACAAAATGGCGCTAGAGCAGAAGCCTTGTTTATTTCCCCTCATGGTTATATGATCCCCAAATCCTACAAACTCTTATTCCCTTGCATAAACAACATTGTAGAATATAAGGCATTAACAAAAGGGATCAAATTGGCTCTTGAATAGAGAATCACTAAATTGCACATCTATGGAGATTCTCAACTCGTTATAAACCAAGTGAACGATGAATATCAAACAAAGAATAAAAATTTGATACCTTACAAGAAGTTGATAGATGCTCTAAGGAACTATTTCACGTTTGTGACATTCCAGCAAATTCCTAGAGCAAAAAACAAGGTTGTTGATGCTATGGCCACTCTAGCATCTATCCTCCAACTACAACAACATGAATCGTGATTTGAGTTCCTGGTGGAAGAACTACATCATCTTGCCTATGATTCCTCAGACAACCAAGTAATCTGCATTGTTGTAGGTCATGATTCCTCTTGCTACACAGCTATCTTCTCTTACCTGTATGATCAAGTTACTCCTAAAAGCCTAACATGCAACCAAAAATGCCAACTCCTTCGCAATGCTTCACATTACACTTTGGTCTTCGGTGACTTGTATAGGAAGAGTCTACACGAAATGTTTCTTAGGTGTTTAGATCTAGAAGAGTCTGAAAAGGCACTTGCTAAAGTCCATGACAACATTTGTGGGGCACATTCTAATGGCCTTGCACTTGCTCAGAAATTGCTTAGGGTAAGTTATTATTGGCCAACCATGCAAGTTGATGTCACTCGTTATGCCAAGTCCTATAAAAAATGTCAACTTCATGGCAACTTAATTCATGCTTATAAATGTGAGTTGATTCTCTTTGTGACATATTGGCCATTTCAACAATGGGCCTTTGACTTGGTAAGAAAAATTCATCCAAGTTCATCTAGTGGTCACAAGTTCATCATTACAACAACTGAGTATTTCACCAAATGGGTTGAAGTTGTACCACTATTTGCTTCTATATGCAAACATGTTGCCTTGTTTATACTGAACCACATCATTTGTCATTATGGTATTCCTTCCTCCAATGTTATTGATAATGGAGGATAATTCAAGAACAAGGACCTAAAATAGTTGTGCAAGAAATTTTAAATCAAACAACATTGGTCCTCTATCTACTATCCTCAAGGGAATGACAAAGTTGAGGCCTCCGACAAAACATTTCTAAAGACCTTACACTGCACAATTCATAAGTCTAGGAAAGATTGACACCTACAGATAAATTTGACACTTCGAGCATACAAAATTACCATTTGTACTCCTACAGGGGCCATGCCTTTTTCTCTAGTCTATGACTCTGAGGTCATCCTCCCATTAGAAGTTGATATCCCCTCCTTGTGAGTTTCCTTACATGGGTTCATAACTGATGAAGACCATAGAGCTATGCAAGTACAAGAACTAGAGACTCTTGATGAATGTCGCAAGGTTGCTTTTGATCACATGATGGCTTATCAAAAGCGCATGTCTACTCAGTATAACAAGAAAGTTCACCCTCATGAGTTTCAAGTAACTAAACTTGTGCTTAGAGAAAATCTAAAAAATCAATAACATAGAGAGTAGAAGGGAAAGTTTGAACCTAATTGGTTAGGCCCATACATTATCACAATAGTATTTGGATCTGGTGCTTATCAATTGTCTACTCCTAAAGGGGAAGAACTTGCAGAGCCTATCAATGTCCTACATTTGAAGAAAATCTGTGCTTAGAGGCTCGCAACTCCCCTATCTTTTACATATTTATGATCCTAAAAAAAATCCTAAGAATCAGAAAATGTCATGAAAAATGATCATCTTAGTGAAAACCTAGCAATAGGTGCTTTGATGTATCACCCGAAAAATCCAAAAATTGAAAATTAAAAAAAAAAATTGAAAAAAAGTCCTAAAAAAAATTCTACCAACTGGTGAAACCTGGAAATAGGCACTACTTGAGACCCTTGCACCTATGTCTATTAGTCTCAATCACCCACTTCACAACACATTTCCTAACTTGGGATTGTTTTGTGTCCTCGTCTCAAGTGTCCTTGTGCATTAAGGTTTCTTTGGCAACTCACAAATTAGTGTTTCTCAACACTCCCCCCATGACATCAAGTGTTTCTCAACACTTTAGATAGTTTACTTACAGTCTCTGATGTCACGATATTTCTCACTATTAGAATCAAGTCTTGAATAAATGGCCAAGTGACTTACACACATGCACTTAAACACTTAAACGACTGAGCTATGATGATCTTTATTTTCTTTGTGTGCTATCTATGACAATTTATTTGCTATATGTTCCCTCCCTAATAGTCTTTGAAGGATGTCATTGACTAGAAGACTAGGGGCACGAGGCATGTTTTCTTGATTTTTGCTTGTTGGTATACATTGCTTGTCTATGGTGTTTTCGAGCATTCATGCTTATCCTACTTGACACTTTGACTTACAACGTATTATCCTAACACTTATGTCTTGATACAAGTGTAATCTTGTTATACTAAACTTAGGAAATCTAATTGCATAGCCATCTTGACTTACATGTCTTTGATGCTTAGATTGGATTTCCACGTACCTATCTGATATCAATCATATTCATATCTTCATAGTTATACTAGTGATGGTTGTATGAACTCATGATGTCCTTAATAAATGCTCAATGATTAAATTAGAGTCTAAATGTTATGCACTTCTTACTGTTGAACCACTTTGCATATTAGCTTGCATTATAGGTTCATTCTCTAGCATCGCTTTGCATTCCTGCATATGGGGAGAGCTCTCTCTTCATCTTTTCTCAAACATGTTGACTAATAGGTTTTATTTTTTTTTTGCTTTCTTCTAGATCATGTATTTCCATCTTCTTGATCTTTCACTTCACCTTTTTTTGTATCCTGTCATCACAAGGGGTTAATCTAAAAATCACATTCAATCTATCCAAGTGTTACATGTTTCAAAAACATAAGCCTATATCATACACATGAGAGCTCAACATCATACTAAGAGAGATAGATGAGCATATCCACATAAGTATAAAAGCAACAGATACATGAGCAAGAAACAAAAACGAAAACATCACATGAAAAGTTAAAATGTTGAAACATCCATCAAAATGAGACAAGTACACAAATATGTCGATCAAATTTAGTATCTCATATATATCAATGTGTCACAATACATATACAAATGTGAGATCCAAAATCTGGATATCTGTCTCAAAATACATGGAGTACACTCAAAACGGTCAAAATTGCCAGCCTAGACCTAAGACTGACTCGCACCCTCTACAACTGGTGATGGCCCTAGTGTAAGAGCATCTCTCCTATTTGATGACTATACCACACCGTTTGATCACCCTACCTTCTCTAAATAGTCAGGAAGTCCCTTCCATGGTGGCACCACACCCCAATAGGTGCATAATAGTATGCAGTGCATGCACCATGATGCGACACCTCTCATTTAGCAACATCTCACTCCCTACAAAGCTCCTCTCCTTGCACCCACTCATCCATGAGCTACTGATCTCATACTGCAATGGTGACTTGGGTTGCTTGTAGCTCTACCTTCAAGGTCTAGATCCTCGCATCATGGTCAACATCTCCCCTAGCAGGTTGCTTTGCCTGTGCCTCTATCCACACCACTCTTAGTTACCTTAGTGGTACCTTCTCCTCCTCCTCCACCTCCCTAGCAGCCTATGCCCACATTTGTCTCCTCTTAGATTGGGAACTATACTTGAACTCCATCTGTCTCCCTCCTCTTCTATCACCTTCTCCACATTCCCTTGTTGTGGGCAGTGCATTTGACTCTGTAAATTGAGGAAAAGGATGCCTTTTGCATCTCATATAGGTAAGCTGGATCTTCCCCTACATTAGCTACATCTGAACAATAATCCCATGAAGTCTAAACAAGGTTGTTGTCTCTTGAACAACCATATAATAATCTAGCATAGGTAGCCATCCTCATGTCTCATCTATACGGAAGTGAGCATAAGTAGTAGTCTCCACGAAGATCACCTGTGGCTCTGCAAACTAACGCCTTACCTGGCTAATCACAAATCTCTCCATAATCTCTGAGTGCCTTCCTATTAATGGTCTACTATATTGCATATACTCTAGCTCCAAAGCATCAAACTATCTATGGCACTCTCGATAGGACCACCATGTGAAAGCTGTCAACTCATTAAAAATCTATCAGTAATAGGTGACATCCCTACTGTAGGTCTGTGGGACAAATCCTATGTATCCAAAACTGTAGGGCTAACTATGCTCCTGTGGCTGCACTCATGTTCGAATAATAGCAATGTGCTCTCATGCCCAGATCTGTGCTAACACCACTCTGCATGCCCAAGAGTGACCCTCATGGTACACTATCTCATGAATCTCATGATACATGTCTACAAGAATAGTTGGCCCTTGTGCCATCCTGTGAGGTTGCACAATCAAATTTGCTACTAGTTGACCCCATCCCAGTGGGAAGCCCTTTTGGCTCCTATCTATCACCAATGCCTAAGTAACTAGGAAGCATAATAAACATGGCAATGGGTAATCACTCACATACTCATTAATGAGTCACTTCCAACTCAAATGATAATCTAAGATGGTGACACCATGAAACATATGCTACATTGTTGACTGCCCCTCTATCAAGGTCTTATCATAATACACTTGCAACATATAACCAAACCTGGCATCAGTATACCTCGCATCAATATCAGAGCTTGAAAGCATAACAAAGCAATCAAACATATAACTCACTGGATCACCATGGCAAGGTACTCAGAGGATGCAATATACATCCTCTAAGGTGATCGAGTCCTCTTCGGTCAATAAGTGAAAGGCGTACGCTTGTGGTGCCACCACTTAGTGAGCATAGTTAGTAATTCATGATTCACCCGTATATGGGGCATACATGTGACCAATCTCAAGTCCATGCTAGTTGTGGTGGTAGTCTCATCACCCATAAAATACTCTACAACCCGCAACCCTAGCACTTTGGGGGTTCTGATAAGAAGTGCAGGAAATACCATCTACAGCGCAAGACATGCAAACATCAGTAAGACATCCAAAAAATGATTAACACACACAATTCAATGTAAAAACTACTTTAAAATAAGTTGTGTGACATTTCCTACTATATGCAAGCAATATAAAATGTTGATTAACCATCATGTGATATTACTTGGTATACCAGTGAGATGCATTTCTGTCGTGTGACATTTCACACCAGTTTGTGTGACAAACAGGTATGCTCCATACGTCATAGTTTTGACTACCTGTGTGATATAATTTTCAATGTGAAGTATCATGCAATATTTTCTAAAGTACTTATTGCTCCTAATAGGGCAGATCATCAAAAGTGATCATTGTAAGCCTTAACAAACCAACTTTATACTAGAGTATTAAAGCTTGTGAGTATCATCTCCACCCTAGTTTTACTTTCAATTTGGAAGGTTTTTGGGTCACCATATTGTGTGTCAAAGTGTTATGAATGTTTTAATGCTTTCAAATTTTTTTGCATGCAATTAGATCAGAATACATATGAAGGATTAATTGTTGAAATAAGAATAACTTTTATTCGTTCCTGATTCACCCCTCCCCTCTTGGTAAAATAACCTATCTTATATTTCTAACAATTGGTATAAGAGCTTTATGGTTCTCAAAGAAGTTTAACAACTTGAGCAAAGATCAAAGGCAATGGAGATATTCAGACTTGATAAGGCTATTGACAGTGAAAAGCTAGATTTGGAATTGGATATTGGGAAACTTAAGAAAGAAAAGGAGCAACTCTCTCAATCCTTAAAAAGAAGACAAGATCTTGCAGTACAGATGAATGATAAACTCTACACTGAAGAAAGAATTGAAGATATCTATTCAAAAATTAATTTAGACAAAGCTAATGAGGTAATCAAAGAACTATTAGAAAAGAATAGTAACCTTCAAGGAGAAGTTAGAAAGGTGAAAAGAGAACAAGAAATTTAGTCAGTAAGATTGTGTGAATTCATGGAAGAAAAAGACAAGGCAAAGAAGAGATAGAAAAAAAAAAAGAAATTCAACATCTATTCGTTCAATAGGCAAACTTCATTAATCAGCTTAATAATGCAAATGAAGAAATCATGAATCTAAGACTAGAGAATGAAAGATTACAAAATTATCTAAACACTGAAAGACAAACCAATGAGAGGATGATAAAATCTCAAGCAGACATGAATCAGTTGAATGAGCTAAATCAATATAGATAGAAAGGCAAAGTAGAAATTGGATATACAGAAGAAAGTGAATCATCCAAGCAAGGTGCTCAAAAGAATCAAAGACCTACTTACAATCATTGTGGTAAGTTAGTTAATACATTAAACAAATGTTGGAGTGATGGTAAAGCTAAATCCAATTAATCCTTCATATGTATTCTGATCTAATTGCATGCATAAAAAATTAAAAGTATTAAAACATTCATAACACTTTGATACACAATATGGTGACCCACAAACCTTCCAAATAGAAAGTAAAACTAGGGTGGGGATGATACCCACAAGCTTTAATACTGTAGTATAAAGTTGGCCTATGAAGGCTACAAGACGTATAAGGAGCAGCAAAGATTTATCTATTATAGCAAGGTGATCATTACACTACAATGAAATTTCATTAAGAAAATTAGAGTTGCAGATCAGAGATTAGCCACCAGTTCATCCTAACAGGTGGAAAAATTAAATCCTTTTACAAGGTACAGTTAACAATCTTTTGTAAATTTCTTTACTGAGTGCATACTTCATTGTATGTTTTGTAAATCCTTTGATAAGGTGGACCTAGCAGTCCTTATTGCTCCTAACAGGGCAGATCATCATAAGTGATCATTGTAAGCCTTAACAAGCCAACTTTATACTACAATATTAAAGCCTATGGGTATCATCCCCACCCTAGTTTTACTTTTTATTTGGAAGGTTTCTGGGTCACCATATTGTATGTCAAAGTGTTACGAATGTTTTAATGCTTTCAATTTTTTATGCATGCAATTAGATCAGAATGCATATGAAGGATTAATTGGTGAAATAAGAATAAGTTTTATTGGTTCCTGATTCACCCCTCCCCTCTCAATAACCTAGCCTATCTTATATTTCCAATAATTGGTATCAAAGCTTTATGGTTCTCAAAGAAGAAGTTTAATAGCTTGAGCAAAGATCAGAGGCAATGGAGGTATTCAAACTTGATAAGGCTATTGACAATGAAAAGCTAGATTTGGAATTGGATATTGGGAAACTTAAGAAAGAAAAGGAGCAACTCTCTCAATCCTTGAAAAGAAGAAAAGATCTTGTAGTATAGAAAGAAAGAATTTAAGATATTGGTTTAGAAAGTAATTCAAATGAAGCTAGTGAGGCAATCAGAGGACTGTTAGAAAAGAATAGTAACCTTCAAGAAGAAGTTAGAAAACTAAAAAGAAAACAAGAAATGTAGTCAGTAAGATTGTGTGAAGTCATGGAAGAAAAAGAAAGGCAAAAGAAGAGATAGGGGAAAAAAATGAAATTCAACATCTATCCCTTCAATGGGAAGACTTCATTAATCAACTTACTAATGCAAATGAAAAAATCATGAATCTAAGATTAGAGAATGAAATATTGCAAAATGATCTAAACACTGAAAGGCAAACCAATGAGAGGATGATGAAATCTCATGTAGACATGAATCATTTGAATGAGCTAAAACAATACAGATATAAAGGCAAAGAAAGAATTGGATATACAAAAGAAGGTGAATCATCCAAGCAAGGAGCTCAAAAGAATCAAAGACCTACTTGCAATCACTGTGGTAAGTTAGTTTATACATCAAACAAATGTTGGAGTAATGGTAAAGCTAAATTCAATGGAAAATGTTACAATTGCATTAAGCATGGTCATAGAGCTAATGAATGCAAAGAGAAACCTAAATTTGAAGGCAAATGTCACAAATGCAAGAAGCATGGCCATAAATCTTCTGAATGCAAAACCAATATATTGAACTTAGTAGAATAGATTGTGAAAGCTATGGTTGGTTGGGACTAAAACACATGGTTCAGATGTCACTACTATGGAGAATTTGGATACATTGGAGCAAACTATGTAAAACATCATGAGGTTAAGAGACACCACTAGAAGATGTTTTATTTGTACAAAACTTGGACACCGTGCCAAGAACTATATGAACACTAAAAGAATTGAAGATGAAAAGAAAGTCAAGGTTGACAACATAAAAAAGAAGATGAGACTGTAATGGATTCCAAAATCTTCTAAGAATGCAAGTCCAAGCCATGAAGCAAGTCACTCAGGAATTGGATGACTCAAGCATTTCTACTTGATCTCCCACAGGGATAACTAGAACCAAGACTTTGAAGTGGACATCTTACATTAGTTCAAGTTAGCTAGAAGGAAAGATCCATACCAGCATTACAGATGCAAGAGGGTCATTGAGTGTTTAAAGAAAATCAAGACCTTACCGATCTAGGTCGGGTTGCAAGACCCTGCTGAGTAAGGTCAAGATATACTAAGTCATTGTGTGGACATTGAGTTATGGTTGACTCTGCTGAGCACTAAGACCAAACCAAGCAAAAGACAATATGTCACCAAGAAAGTGATCATACCAAGCATTTATGGCAATTGGAAAGTGAAATTTGTTAAAAGGGAAGAAATCGAATTCATTTGTCATCATGAATTTTTGAAAATTCATTTGCGAAAAGTGATTTATGTGCTTCCAAATGATCTATTAAATTTGTTGCTAAAGATTTTTATGTTTTTAGAAACCCTACCGAGCATGGCATCCTCTAGCAACAAGAACAAGAAAGGATCCAAGATGTTGGTTCAAGGAGTCGATTGGAAGGCACTAGATTTCAAGTTAAGTCTGAGAATTGCGAAAACACTTTATCCAACCGGAGCTCAGCCACAAATTCCACAAAAGGTACTACTTTTTAATGATATTCACTCACATTTTCATTGTTCAACTCAAGACATTAGAACCCTAGAGATGGATGGAACTCTGGAAAAGAATGGTGCATTAAAATCCAAGCATCAACACTTGGAGACCAAGGGTTTAAACCACATTCCACATATGCCTCGAGACTTCCAGATAAAATGGATAAGGTTCATCCTTATCCATGTACACAACTAGAAACTATGGTTGGAACAGCCTATTTTAATAACAAAGAAAATGATTCATCAAATCACAGAGCTCCTAATGTTGAAGAGGATTAAGACTACCAAAACCCTAAGTTCAGTAGAATTGGAAAGCAAAACTCTTGTCAAATGGGATGGAAGAGGTATGAAGATCAGTTGTTTAATTGAAATGGAGCTAAAATTTGGAATCCATGTGATTGTAAATAAAATATATAGCTCCAATCATCTCAACAACATATCATGTGAGGTAGTTGATCTGGCTCTCAAGGTGGTGAAGAACAACATGTCCTTCAACCTTGTTGAGCTTATGTTAAATCAATTCAACAAAAACATGGAGAACATCAAAACTTCAAAGAATAACCTGTGTAAGTTTGGTTCACTCTTACCCTATCTATTCTTCTTTGTGCAAAAAAATTTTCCCTCAAAAGGTTTAGTCATATGGAGAAAAGATGTACCAGTACTATACCAAATCAATGAGTATATAGTAGAGATGGGTGAAAACTATGTCAGTATCATGGATACTTATTTTGATTCATTTAAGGAAAAGAAGAATAACATATTCAAAATTCCCAAAAACTTGTAGAAGAATACAAGGATGATGTTTTTTTATGGTAGACTGACAAGGTATACATTCAAGCAATCAAACGTAGAGTGGTGTGGGTTAAGCCTCTAGGCTATGAGGTTAACATTGATGACACCAAGGACATCATTGAGGCACTATTGAATGAACCTGGATCCCAAGGCTATATATTTTGGTATGTATGATGAAGCCAAAGCTAGAATAGAACTTGAAATAAAGCTTCCTCAAGCAATTAGCAAAGGAAAGAAGAGGATAACAAAACTGAGGGAAGCAAGTTCTACTCTTGTATAGATAGAAGGAAACAAAGATGATGCAGAAGATGAGGTAGAAGAAACTAAATTAGAAGAAGAAGAGCCAGTCAAGAAGAAAGGTAAGGTTATCATAACCAGACCTATTAAGTCATCTACTATAGTATTTACTAGAAGAGCATCTAGATCAAGAAAGAAATTGAAATTAGGTGAAGAAGAAGCAAATGATGTTATATTCAAACAACCTCCACTCACATTTCAAGAGAAACTAAAAGAAATTGATTTAGGAGCTAGCATGGCAAACTTTAAATCACTAAGATATGAGTCCAGGAATGTAGAAGAGAAGAAGCAAGTTGAAGACATGAGTATGTCCAAGTTAGGTAAATGGAAATATTCACTTGATCAACTTGTGCATCAAATTCCTAATGAACTAATGGAAAGAATCAAACCAAGATGGGAACATGCCAAGAAAACTACAAAGGATATATTTAAATAGACTCTGAGGCAGCTCATGTTGAGTCTTAATGATAAAAAAGTGAAAGAATCCATGAAGAGGAATGAAGAAAAACTTGCTTTGAAATTCAACACTTGCTTGATATTGGTGAATGAAATTAAACATGTGGTGAAGACTACTACTACTTGGAAGAATATCTACAATCTTCATCAGAAGAGTGATTTTGTTGTTCATGTCAGTGATAAAGATGATGATGAAAATGACAAGGAAGAAATGGTCAATTTGTTGAAAAAATTGACTAATTGTGTATTGTCTATGATGTTACACAAAATTTCATATCATTATCAATCGGTGTATGTCAAGTTCACTTAGGCAGTAGAGACAGATTTTTGTGTCTACCGAGCATTCCAAAGTTTGCCTAGTTCAAAAGGTAGTATCTACCAAGTTCACTCGGGCATCTCAGGAAATTCTACAGAAGATGAGTGTTAACCGAGCTCACTCGGTTAATGAAGGAAATGTGGGATGGAACCAATGTTGACCAAGCTCACTTGGTTACCAAAAAAACCTTATTGGTATGCAGTGTTGACCAAGTTTTAGTTGGTTAACATAGGAAAATTGTTTTTGAGTTAGTGTCTACCAAGTAGGGTCGGCTAACGAAAGATTTTGTTATTTTGGCATATTAAGTTCAACAGTAGAAATACCTAGAGTTACCAAAATTGATGTAGAGAGAAGTGCTAGCTGCTCGATAGATGAAGTGCTTATCACTTCTATCAATGCAGTGTTGACTTGGATGGGTGCAAAAATTGATTGAGTGCTTGTGCTAACTGTGTTTGCCACAATCAATCCTGTTGAAGCTTTCTTTGGGCTTGATGTTTTTAGAACTTTGCTTGGAGAATGAAGAAGTAAGGTTATGACCATTGCAGCAATTTTTACTAGGTCGGTCTCCTTAGTATCTTGTACATCTGGTAAATCTTCCTCGGTAGCTTCCTGTCCCTGCCCCTCTTCCTCATCATCTACATTATCAAAATGTGTAACTTCTTCAGCATCAATTTCTTCATCCTTTTCTAGTTCATCATCATCATCATCTTTGTCATTGACACTAACTACAAAATCATTCGACTTGTGAAGAAGATAAACATTCTTCCATGTGTTTGTAGCATTCTTCACTACATGCTTAATGTCTTTCAATAGTATAAGACAAGCGTTGAATCTCAAAGCAAGCCTTTCTTCATTTTTCTTCAGAGATTCCTTTACCTCCTTATCATCCAAATTTGGCATGAGTTGCCTTAGGGTCTACTTATATATGTCTTTTATAGTCTTAATGGCATTCTCCCATCTTGGCTTGACATTCTCCATTAGAAAATTTGGCATTTGTTGAGCAAGTTGGTCTGGAGAGCATTTCCACTTACCCATTTTAGTTATTAACATATCTTCTATTTTCTTTTGCTCCTCTACAGTCTTAAACTCAGACTTTAGTGCCTTGAAATTTTTTATGCTAGATCTTGATTCTAGTTCTTTCATCCTTTCCTCAAAAGTAGGTGGAGGCCTCTTGAAGATTACATCTCCTCCTTCTTTATCTTCTTTCTTCTCAGATGATCTTCTAGTAAACACAACAGTAGATGTCTTGGCAAGCTTGGTAATAATTACCTTACCTTTCTTCTTTAATGCATCTTCATCATCTGATTTCTCTTCATCTTATGCTTCATCTTCTTCTTTGCCTTCATTCAATAGAAGAGTGGAACTGGTTTTTAGTTTGGCAATTCTCTTCTTTCCTTTGTTGACTGCCTAAGGGAGTTTGATTTCAAGCTCAATTCTAGCCTTTGCCTCATCATAAGTGCCAAAGTATGCAACTTTAGGGTCAATAGGCTCATTAACCAGTGCCTCAATAATTTCCTTGGTTTCATCTATGTTTACTTCATAACCAAGAGGCTTTACCCATACTATCCTTGGTCTAACTGCTTGAATGTATACTTTGTCACTATCAACCATGAAACAAGCATCATTTTTGTAGTCTTCAACTAGTTTCTTAGGAATCCTGAATCTGTTATTCATCTTCTATTTGAATGCATCAAAGTAGTTATCCATAACACTTGCATAGTTTTCTCCCATTTCAGCAATATACTCATTAATATGATAAAGAACAAGTACATCCTTTCTCCAAACCATTGTACCTTTCGATGGAAAAAAAATTTTGAACATACAAAAATAGACAAGTCAAAAGTGAACCAAACTTACAAGGATTGTTCTTGGAAGTTCTTATACTCTCCATGTTCTTATTGAAATGGTTCAACATCAACTCAACAAGGTCAAGTGGTAGGTTATTCTTGACCACCTTGTATATTGAATCCACTGCTTCACATGACATGTTGTTCAATTTGCTCAAACTATATATCTTGCGAGCAATGACATGTATCCTGAACTCGAGTTCCATGTTAGTAACATAGTTGATCTTTATTCCTCTTCCATCCCACTCGACAAGGGTTTTCTTCTTCAGTTCGACCCAACTTAGGGTTTTAGTCATTTTCAATTTTCTCAACATGGGAAGACCAGTGATCCTGTGGATCATCTTCTTAGTTATCAAAATAGGTTATTCCAACCACAACTGACCATTATGCACATGATTGAGAATATATCTTATCCATTTTACTTGAAAATCATGTGGCATATGCAGAATGTGAGTTAAACCTTTTGTTTCAAGATGTTGATGCCTAGGTTTCAACACACCATTAACACATAGTTCCTTCAATGATTCATCCATCTCCAGTGTTCCAATGTCTTGAATAGTACATTTGAAATGTGAAAAAATATCATTGATTAATAGTACCTTTGGTGGAATTTGTGATTGAGCTCCACTCGCATCTAGAGTTTTTGTAACAGTAGGAGTTAACTTAAAGTCTGGTGCCCTCCATTCCACACCTCGAACTAACATGTCTGAACCTTTCTTTGATTTGCTACTGGTGGATGCCATCTTTACTGGGTAGAGTTTGAGAGAATATGAAAATCTTCAATAACGATTCACTCAAATTGCTCGAAAGCTCTGAAGATTGCTCTGCACAAATAGCTCTCAAAAATTCATGGTGATAAATGACTTCAATTTCACCCTTTTCATCAAATTTTGCCATAAATGTCTAGTATGATTGTTCACTCAAACAACAAAGTGTCATCCACTATGCTTGAGTTGAATGCTTGGTAATCACATAAAACTTAGTCACTCTTGACCTTGCTCAGCAAGGTCTACAACCCAACCTTGCTTGGTAAGACAATAACCCAATCTCACTCGGTAATGAATAGCATCGTTTGCTCAATGATCCCTTTACATCTTGAATGTTGATTTGGATCTTTCAACCTATTAACTGGAACTAATGTGAGATGTTTTCTTCAGAATCATAGTTCCAGTTCTTCTATGAGAGATCAAGTGGAAATGGTGGAGTCACCCAATTCATGAGTGACATCTTCATTAGTGCTCTGACTTGTATTTTCAAAAGTTTTTGGAACCCATTGTTATCTCATCTGCTTTCTGATGTTATCAACTTTGGACTTCTTTTCATCTTCAATTCTTCTAGTATTCATATAGTCCTTAGCAAGATGACCAAGTTCTATACAAATGAAACCTCTTCTAGTAGTATCTCTTTTCCTCATATGATGTTTTACACAATTCATTCCAATGTGTCCAAATTTTCCACAGTAATGACATCTGCACCAAGTGTTATAGTGCCAACCAAATATAGCTTTTACAATTTGCTCTACTGGGTTCAATATCTTAGTTTTGCATTATGATGACTTGTGCCCGTGCTTCTTACATCTATGACATTTTCCTTCAAATTTAGGTTTCTCTTTGCATTCATTTGCCCTATGTCCATGCTGATTACAATTGTAGCATTTTCCATTGAATTTTGTTTTTCCATTGGTCCAACATTTGTTTGATGTATGACCTATCTCACCATAGTGACTGCAAGTAGGTCTTTGATTCTTTTGAGCTCCTTGCTAAGATGATTCACCTTCTTCTGTATATCCAATTCCTACTTTTCCCTTTTGTCTGTAATGACTTTTCTCATTCAACTGATTCATGTTTGCTTGAGATTTCATCATCCTCTCATTAGTTTGCCTTTTAGTGTTTAGATCTTTTTGCAATCTTTCATTCTCTGATCGTAGATTCATGATTTCTTCATTTGCATTGGTGAGATGATCAATAAAGTTTGTCTATTGAAGGGATAGGTGTTGAATTTCATTGTTCTTTCCTTCTATCTCTTCTTTAATCTTGTTTTTCTTTTCTATGACTTCACACAATCTTACTAACTGAATTTCTTGCTCTCTTCTCATTTTTCTTACTTCTTGTTGAAGAGTACTACTCTTTTCAAATAGTTCTTTGATTACTTCATTAGCTTCATCTGAATTTCTTGAGTCTTGTCTTCAATTATTTCTTCAATGTAGAGTTGATCATTCATCTGGATTGCAAGATCTTTTCTTCTTTTCATGGATTGAGAGAGTTGCTCTTTTGCTTTCTTGAGTTGTCCAATATCCAATTCCAAATATAGCTTCTCATTGTCAATAGCCTTGTCAAGTTTGAATACCTCCATTCTTTTTTATCTTTGCTCAAGCTGTTAAACTTTTCTCTAAGAACTACAAAGCTCTGATAGCAATTGTCAAAAATATTATGATAAGCTAAGTTACTGAGAGGGGAGGGGTGAATCGGCAACTAATAAAACTTAATCCTTAATTAGTAATTAATCCTTCATGTGTATTCTGAGCTAATGACATGCATGAGAAATTGAAAACATTAAAGCATTCATAACACTTTTAACACACAATTTGGTGACCTAGAAACCTTCCAAATAGAAAGTAAAATTGGGGTGGGGATGATACCCACAAGCTTTAGTACTACAACATAAATTTGGCCTGTTAAGGCTTACAATTATCACTTCTGATGATCTTCCCTATTAGGAGCAATAAGGACTGCTAGGTCCACCTTGCAAAAGGATTTACAAACATACAATGAAGTATACACTCGGTAAAGATATTTACATAAGACTGTTAGGTCTACCTTGTTAAGGATTTGACTAATCCACCAATCATGCTAAAATAGTAGCTGATCTCTGATCTGCAACTTGGTTTGCTGAATGAGATTGCTTTGAGAGTAGAAATCACCTTGCTGTGATAGATAAATATTTGTTGCTCCTTATACTATTGTAGCCTTTGTAATTCACTCTTCTCTCTTATCTATTTGTTACATTTCATTGTACCATCATATTGGATGTGTTACATATATATCAATCCAATTAAAAATTACAAAGTCGGCCCAAATGAAGAAACTTGGGTTCTAAAGACTAGTTCGGTGAGGTTCTAATACTCGACATCCACTATCAATGCTTGGCATCATCATGCACTCGGTAGACATAGAAGCTCGATCCATATTGATCACTTCCGAGTAGTCTTGAACTCGATCTGCACTGGTGACTCAATGAATACTATGAAACTTGGCATATAAATTGAATCACTTGATTCACACTACATAGCTTAGTCAATGATATCACTATGAGCTCGGTATAAACTGAGTCACTTGGTTAACATTGAGTAGCTCGGTTAACACTAGACTCACATTACATCAACTACGAACTTGGTAAGCACTGCACAACTCGGTTTGCACTACTGATCAACAACTTTGTAGTAACTGCTTAGCGCAAATTGAATATTGTTCAAGGGACTCAGTAGCAACTATAGAGCTTGATAGCAACTAAAATGCTTGGTTAACACTATTAACTGTACAATATGCTCGGTAGATACTTATGATCTAAATAAGTGTATGTCACTAATAACAAACATGATTGAAATTTCAACATGGTCTTCATGTAGAACTCATTTGATACAAAACCATTTTAAAAAAATATAGATTTTTTTTAAAAAAAATTGTAACATTTTTTATTTATTGAACCATTGGGATCACATATGGGGGATCCCATCCCCTTGGTAGAACATTACATTTATAATATCCATTGTTAGACAAGCCAAATTTTTTTCTCTAAATCCACGCCAAACCCAAACCTCAACCATCAACAACGAAGCCAAATATCTCCTTATATCTCCCTAATAACTTCCTTATCTCTTCATATCTCCTAGCATCATCCTTATCACTCCAAACTCCTTATGTCTCCCTAGCCTCCAATCGTTGATGACTAAGAGCAATAGGATCAACTGAATAGAGCACCAAGTGGCTACACCTCCACAAATAACACCACGGGGGGACAGGCTGACAAGTCCACCATTTAACAACATCAAGGAGGCATGCAGAAATTGCACACCAAGCACATCACCGACAAAAGGAAAACACAGGCGTCAACACCACATATAACACATGAAACAAGAAAGCTGTCGAAAATCAAAACTAAGATCTCATGCTACCAAGGCTCGTGACATTACTATCACGTTGTGGGGTCATCCCCCAAAAAATAGATATTTTGATTAAATATAAAGATAACTTATCAAATTATGGTAATTCAAAATTTGAGTTTTAATTAACTGGTATAGACAAATTAATTAATTAACTAAACTTAATTATTTAATTAATTTTAGGAAAATGATTTAGTGATTAGAATATTAGACTATATAGAAATATAAATTATTAACTAATAATTAAATTACAATTAACTAGAAGAATGACAATGTATTAATGTTAGTTTGTAAGTATGCCCTTTTTTGGGTGTCTACACTACCATATTTTAGAATTATATCTTTAGTAATCAATCGAGGATTCATAGGAGAAACCAATAACTTTTCAAAAATTAAAAGGCCAATTAAAAAGATTGAAAATATTATTTTTGGGAATGAATATATATTAATAGGACCTTCCATTTAAAGAAGAAAAAAATGAAGGAGAAGAGGAGGAAGAGGAAGAGGAAGATGAAGATGAAAAGGAAGATGAATAGGAGGAAGAGGAAGATGAAGAGGAGGAAGATAAACATGAAGAGGAAGATGAAGAGGAGGAACATAAACAAGAAGAGGAATATGACAAGGAAGACAAAGAAAAGGACAAAGAGGAGGAAGAAGAAGAAGAGGAGGATGAGGAGGAGTGGTAGAAAGGAAAGAAGAGGACTAAGAGGAGGAAGACAAAGAGGATGATGAGGAAGAAGAAGGAGAAGAGGAATAAGAAGAAGAAGAAGAGAAAAAGGAAAAAGGAAAAGGATGGGGAAGAAGAGCACAATGATGATGAAGAAGAAGAAGAGGAGGAGGAGGAGAAGAAATAATAAAGAGAAGAAGAAGAAATGTCAAGAAAGATCAGGAGACTACAATTGATTTCCCTAGTCTACCCTTTCGCACATCTATTTAAAACTATTTAAATTTAAATTATTTTAATGTTAATTTCTTATAGATGTTATAAATTTGATGGTACATCCATACATGACTTGTGACTTAAAGTTTATTATTATAATTAGTATTTAAATTATTTTACCATTTATTATTTTAATTTTACTTAAAATTAGATTTAATTTTTTCTTTCCTTGTGTTGTCTTGCATTTGAATGATGGATCAATAGTGTGATCCAAAACGCTAATGCTAAAAGATTATCATATAATCAACTCCAAAAAAAAGAAAAAAATGGTAATGTGAATTATGGAAATCTAATAACATTTTTTTTGCTACTGTAAAATTGTTGATGTAGGTAAAATACAGTCTTACTTGATGGCTTGCATAAGGAATGTATTGAATAATGAGGTTTCAAAGAAAAAAAGGCTATTGCTTACATTAGCTCCTACTTACGTATGCACATTCATCATACATGTATCAATAATACATTTAGTGTTCATGATTTCCATTAAAGAAATGCAAACATTGCAAGGACAAGTATTGACAAATTTGAGGAAAAATTAAAGGATGTAAGTTACATCTTAATCGTTGAATTCAACTTCATAATGCCAAAGCTATTATTAAAAATAGACAACAAATAAAGATAGGAATCTCCTCACAATCAAGACATGTACCTTGGAGGAGTGCCATAATCCTTTTCGATGACATTGAAAAATTATAACCTATAATGGATAAGCCTATCTACATACACATCACATTCAATTGCTAGAACATTATGGGGATAATTCACAATAGTAGTCACCCTAAAGAAAATATTTTGATAGAAAGATGAAATTATAATACATGCGCAATTTTTTTGGGATATTGGGTAACACATGAGTAATAAAGCCAAGACAAGAAAACTTATTAGTAGGATAGAGAGGTAGGGCATGACATTCAAATCCATATCAAGGGTCAAGTCGCTAAGAATCCTTTGTACTTAACCAATGTTTTCCTTCGAGAGATACTTAAAAATGCAAAATTATTTGTACACAATTATAATGTAAAATAATAAAGTCCACTTGAAAAGACTTTCTATGTGACAAATCAGAGATTGCAAAGTCAAACAAATCATCTTCTCCATGTACTTGTTAATATGCATTTTACTATGAAAGTAAAAAATGAACATCTTCATTCTTTGATTGGTTTATTGTTTCTTTATGGTTCAATAACATGCCAATTTTATATCTCTTTATCGACATAACCATTACACCTCATTTTAGTGAAAATGCTAGATTTATTTGATCACTTATCATAATTTTGATTAAAAAACTCTTAAATAAAAGACAAAAAACTTCACTCACGATTAGGTAGGAGGTTCAACTAAAAAAATTAGAAATAAATATTTTTTGTAAAATTAAGTATTATTATTAATGCATTGATAAATAGAAGATAGATTCACTTCATCACCTAAATAAGTATTACATTCATTAGTAAATAGATTCTTATGAACCATTATGAATCATTACTTATAAAACATGTGTTAATAAATTTGAGTTCAAAAATAATATCTCGATCTCCATACCTTCCATTCCTCCTTCCACTCATGATGATATTAAGGGGAAACGAAAAGGTACTTTTATTTTTCCCACTATTATTATATATTACACTACCTTTGCTTGTGATTATAGTGAAAAATATCCTCCTTTTGAAGATTTAAAAAATAACTATACTATAGGATATCAAATTATTACTAAACAAGGTTACCAATGCTTAGGACTTGGTATTAATGAACATGGTAGTATAAATCCTATTCATATCCATCCTAAGAAGAACAAACATGGTATAGGTTATTCTTATTCCAATGAAGTAGCTCCTATTCGACCTCCTCTTCATCTTCTCTTACCTACTCTTAGTCTTGATTATCCAAATACTCATCAAGATGTAGCTTTAAAGGTGTATATTCAATTAGTTGTTGAATTGAATTTTTTATCATTCATCTTGAAGAGACCCTTTGTTGGATACAATTGTTCAATTGTGTGTTGTCTTTGATGTTACACAAATGTCATATCAATCATAAAATAGAGTTTACCGAGCTCAGTTGGTCAGCAAGGCAAAAGACAGTTATTACCGAGCTTTCAAGTTTAAGCAAGGAAATTTAGTTGTTACCGAGCTCACTCAGTCATCAAAGGGAAATATGGCAGAGACGGTTCTTACTGAGCTCTCATGGACAGTGAAGGAAATTCAGATCTTACCAAGTTCACTCCAAAACCAAAAGATTTTGTAGATTTTGCAATATTAACCGAGCTGAGATGGTTAACTGGGGAAATTATTTCTGGAAGTAGTGCTTAATGAGCAGGGTCGGCCAATGAAGGATTTCATTGTTTTTTGGAATAAAGTTTATTTGCTAAATGTAATATTTGTAGCCGATTGATGTATGATTTACTGGTAAAAGTAACGTGTGAATGAGTCGACTTGATAATCGAAATGGTATATATAAGAGGTCAAGTTGCAAATTCTAAGTGTGTGATGGATTTGATGTAATGTGAATGTGAAGGAGGACTAATTATTGTGAGAGTGAATTTTGAAGGATGATCAGAGATCATTGAGGAGCAACAAAGCTATATTTGATCGAGGAGGATCTAATGGTGTGAAATAGAGATCTATAATTAGCAAATTCAATTGCATCATATTCAGGTCAATTCATTGTTACTTTCTAACCATTGTAATAGTGATTTCAAAATCTCTTAACGAAGTTGGTTTAACAGCCAATTTGTAAATCCTCTAACAAGGTGACAGTTCAGTTGAATTGTTCTAAAGAACTCTAGCAAGGCCACTCCTAACAGGGTGATTAAATCCTCTAACAAGGTCACACCTAATAGTGTATATTGTAACCTTTAACAAGGTTGGCTCCTAACAGGGCTCACTTCAGAAGAGTGAAAATTGGTAGCTAGTTACTTGGTGGTTTTTCCCATATTGGGTTTCCACGTTAAATCTGGTGTCTCTTGTGTTCATGTTATTTACTTTTGCATGCATGCTAATAATTATGAATGCTTAAATATCAGTAACAACCCACCTCTCCCCTGGAGGTCCCCATTTCGCCCCCAAAAGAGATGATAGAAATCATGGTTGAAAAGGGGGGGGGAGGCCATCAGGAAAAATAAGAGAAGAGCCTGGAGCAATTTCAATATGGATAGTGTCAGTATGGGCATTGTTAGAGAACCTGCAAAAATCCAGGTGTTGGGGGATCTCGACAGTAGCACCCACCCACCTTGACCCAACTCTTCTGGTTCTCTTTGACAATGTTCGTGAAACGGGTTTCAACTTTCTCAACAATGCAAAGAATAGCCTGATTGACAATTTTCGCTCCATTAAGTGGCTTTTTCAAGAAATTGAGACTCTGAAGGACATGTCCAACCAGACCAACAACAGGGGGGATGTCAAGGATCATGACGCCAGAGGTAGTAAAGACCAGGTGGACAGCCAGGAAAAAGACAAAAGCCAGGACCCTAGAGACAATTAGGAGGACAGAATCACCCGGCTCGAGCAAAAGGTCCCAAGGCTGGATTCCATCCACCAGGTTGTGACTAAATAGATTGTGGATACCCTCCATACCTTGAACGAAAAAATTGTTAATCTGGGGGACTATCTGACCAATACCGATCTTGTGGGGAACGTGGAGTAGAGTACAGAGCACAGAACCAGCTGGGAAGATCCTCAGAAAGAGACTGGAATCCAGGAAAGTCAGGGGGACTAGATGCATTTCCTCCCCACGATCCAGGAGGAAGAGGCTAACCAAAAGGAAAGTGACGCTATAGAAACCCTGTAGGCAATGGAAAAGAAGGGACACTAGTCTGCCCGCCAGGCTCTGTTCCTGGCCTTTGTTTCTTAGGCTTTGGGCCTTTTTGTTTCTGGCCTTTTGAGGCAGCTTTTTTTCTGTCTTTTCTGCTTTAATTTGTTTTCTGCTGTAAAACTTTGGGTTTCAGGATCCCTGTAAAACCTGTTTTCCTAATAAAAAAAAAGTTAATCTACCAAGTTACAACATTTTTGTGATGTGTTTACCGAGTGACAGCAGCAACTAGTTATTTAAGACATCTAAGGGATCAGGATTTGTTTTTGTGGTAACTGATTCACCCTCCCTCTCAGTTACTTCATCTATAATTCCAACACCCTTTTCAAATTTGCATGTCCTTTTCACTACGATGATTCTCACATGTTTTCTGATTCATAATTTTGATTAGCCTTTATTCTCACCTATTGGGGTAGATTTCCCTTTTGTTGTCTAGTGTGGAGCCTGATTAGTCCCCAGATTAGAGATTGTTAGTTTGTGATGACTAATCAAGCAAGTACTATATAATGAATTTTTTTTTTGGGGGCTATTTCATTGGCAAGATTGGGCTGACAAATTGTAACAGACTATAACCTAAAGTGGTAAAAATCTTGTATGAAATGGCTGAGGGTTAAGATTTTCGTAATACGTTATGTGATAGTAGCTTCTTGCGATGGTATTGAGTTGTACGGGATTACAAATTGTAATCAGGTTGTAATCATTGGATAATAAAATATTGGACTCATTGTTTGGTGGATGTAGCCCAGGGATTAGGTGAGCCGCGTTAAATATTTGTGCCTTATGTTCTCTTTTGTGCAATTTATTATTTTATGATATTGGTTATATTTGCATGTAATTGATATTCATGTTCATGGTTAATCCTAATACCTTTTTCTTACATAATGTGCATTAGAAATCTCCCAATAGGTTTCTCTTTACTGTCCCTTAATTGGGGAGCAAGGCTTCTTCCTTTGTTTCCTTGTAGGAATCTCTTCTTCCTCCTATACGTGGGTTTTTTTTTTTGTGAAATCTTATGTGGGAGAGAGTTTTTTGTCCTTTTTGGAATCTATTTACTCTCTTAGAAAAAAAATTCTCTCTGCTTATATCTTCTTCTAATTTGGTGCACATTCTTGCACATTGCTTGGTAGTATTTTCTCATTACATGTTTATGTTCTTCTTTCCTTCTTTGGATGCATTATCTCTATATGTTGTATCTCTTTGCACTACATGATTGTCAATTCCTTTATTCACTATGTTACTTGTTTTTTGTAGGATATTCTTTAGGTGCTATAATGACATCATTTGTCTTTCTATTTCATTTCTCTATAGATTTTTATTAATTTATGATGTGTTCTTATCTATGGTATGTCATGCATTGTTACATGAAAGATCCTATGTCTCTACCTAGTAATGCCTTTTCAAGCTTTGGATTTCAATGCTTCTCATTTAATGATCCTCTATAGTTTACTTCATATGTGATATCTTTCCTTGTGGCTCATGTTGTTTATAATTGATTATCCTATGATGTTTCTTGCTTTAATTCTCTTTATTGTGTTGTATTATTTTATGATACTTCTTGTTGGATATGGGGTGTTTGTGTTTTGTGCATGACTATTGGTTTTTGCTTGTGACTCATCCTTATATCTTCCAATATTTTGTTATGTAATCCACCATAGACTTCCTTTTTTTGTGTCACACTTGCAAGGCAGGATGCTTTTTATATTCTTTATCTATTTTTTATAAGGATCTACTTTCCTTAGGCTTAAGTGGAACTTGTTTATTATGTGACATTGTTCTTTATTTGTGAACGATTGAGTATTGACTATGGATTCTCTCTTTTTCAAGAGGTGTATGTCCTACACCATCACCTCTTCTTTATCAAGTAAGGTTATGTCCATTATATACACTTTCCCTAGCTTTGAGTTAAAGTTAGGCATCCTTCATCCAAGGATCCCTATTCCACCTATACATAGGGGGATAGATGCATTCTTGTTCTTCTTACCCTCTTCTTGGAGATGTTATCTTGATCAATAAATCCTCTTTATGTACAAGTCTTTTCATTAAGATTTCTCCCTTTTGAGGATCCTCTTTCCATAACTAATATATCCTTTTTATGATTGATTATGTTCTTGGCTTGTAAGGGTTAAGGGTTGTATGAGGTAGGTATCCTCTTTCTCTTCCTTCTCATGTCTATTATAGATGTGATAAGGAGGGGGGAATACATACAACCTCCTTGTACATAGTTTCATCTCACAATCATGGGGTAGCAAAACATATTTTTGAGTATATCTTGGAGTAATTTAGCCTTGTGAGATTTGTATGCTTTCTAGATTATCCTCAAATCAATGCATTGTTGCTTCATCTCTTTTGCACACACAAGCACACATGTTAAATCTCATATTTGAGTAACACATATAAACTTGTTAAATCTCATATATGAGTAACACGTCTAAAATATATGCTAGATCTTGTATATGGGTAACACATAAGAACTTGTTAAATCTCATATACAAGTAACACGTTCCAGACACATATGTTAAATCTTATATATGGATAACACATAAGAATATGTTAAATCTCATGTATAGGTAATGCATTCAAGCACAATATGTGAAATCCTATACATGGGTAACAAATTCTTATAGGACCATGTTGTGGTGATACAAGGGCGTTGATCTATGGGTGGAACTTTGGTGGATTAACTAGTGGGCTACCACCCCATTAGACCATTCAATACCATCTTTTGCAAGAAGCTCCTCATGTGGTTCATAGTAGGGTGGCCACCCTACTGGGTGAGGTAATCATTTTTCTCTCCCTTCTATCTTTTGCTTTCATGCTAGAAATAGATCCTAAAGCTATGTTGTTAATAATGTTGCACTTGCATTTGTTATGTCATCATTTATGCTCTTGTAATAGCTTTTCAAATATGATATTACTAGGTAGGTGGGATATTTATTCACCTAAGGTCTCTTTCACTGGTTGACTTGGGTTTGTTTTAGTACTAATCCCTTGTTGTGTCTTTGTCTTTTTGGCTTTGTTTCTTTTCTTTTTCTTATTGCACCCTTGTGCAAAAATGCAAAGTTGTAACCCTTTGCCTTGGGGGCTCATGACCCTTTGACTAAGTGACTTTCTATCTCGTTGTGAGTTGTCAAATCCTTCTCTTCTATATCTTCTCTAATTTACTATAAGTGTGGTTGACCCACGCTCTCACTAAAGTGGAGGATAAATGTACCATCTTAAATTGGAAGAACCTCAATTTAATGTTGACTTAACACATTTAATGTGAGGTCGTCATTTATTGGCATTTCCCCCCCTTTATTCTCATTTATTTTCATTTCTCATTGAGGTAGGATATAACGACTTGGATACTCCATTTCCTTCATCCAATCAATTGGGATCTATTTTTTTGCATTATAACAAGCTTTTCTAAAAAAGTGCACATGATTTCTTGGATCTGGAACCTATTTTAGGACCCCAAGGGAATCCCAAGGGTTCTGGGCCTTGATTAGCAAGAACATAGTGCATCCTTGTTCAATTAGGGATGTGTGCATCCCTATAGGTCCAATTAGGGACAGTGTGTGTCCCTACCTGGACCCTATTTTAGGTCCCCTTCTCAAGTCTTGTGTCTAGATTAGTTCGAGGTGTTAATTTTGAGCTATAGTCGACCTGTACGAAAAATTTATTCTAAGATTTATATAAACCCATCCATTTTCCTCATTTTGCATCCATGAATCATATCCATAAAGGTTCAAGGATCCATTATGCATACTAGCACTCAATCATTCTTCAAGCACTCAAGGCATTCAAGCAAATTCTCCATTAAAGATCAAGATTCAAGCATTTAAGAAATTGAAGAAGTTTATGCAAGATCTATCATTTTCAACATTCAAGATCTCCCTTCATACATTCAAGATCCTTTGCAAAATATTCTACATTCATCCTTCCATTCATTCCTAAGGCTAAATTAAAGCACATTCATTCATGAAGGTTTTTATTTATTTAGATTCCCTTTCTTGTGATATTTGAAGTTGAGTCAAGGCTATTGCATCTACATTCCTAATTACAATCTATATTCAGGAGAATATTCGTAGATTTACATTTCTTCGTGTTAGATCTATTTTCACTACTTGGTAAAATTATCAGTTTTCTATCTCAATTGAAGGTTAATTCCTAAACTGGGGTTTGACTAAGGCCCCCCCTTCCCTCAAAAAACAAAACAAAAACTCTTTATTTTGTAGGTTGCATATCTTAGAAGGAAGAATAGGTGGTGGATTTGGATACCCTTTTTGCTGAACTTCAAAGATTTGAAAGTTGTTTCACATTCGGGGACTGCTGAGCAATTTTCACTACATCCTTGTTGGCTAAAGTCATCCCTACTAAAGTTGACTCTATCAAACAATCGAACAATTGTTGGGTTTTGTAGATCTCACAGTTTTCATCCCATAGAAAAAGATTCAACCATTTCAAATATTGTTTGATAGCCCATTTATAGGTTTGTATTTTGAAAGGCACATCATATTTCCTTTTCCATTTCAATACACTTTATCATCTCTTTACATTTTAGCTTTACATTGTATATCTACTTGCCTAAAACCCTCTTAAGGTGTAGGTGAGGGAGAAGTAAGTCCAATTAATTCATCCTCTTGCATTAGGCTATGCATTGACACTCTCTTTTAAGTTTATTAGATCTACATTACGAGGTGAATCTTGGTTTTCCTCCTTCATTAGTTGTTAGTGTGGTTGATTATAATCCCCCCCACACACATAATGATTTCAACATTTGGTCATTTTTGGACTCTTTTGGTACTTGTAATTGATTAGACCCTTGAGTGATATGGTGTCTTATATTGTTGAGTTTTCTATAGCTTCATGTTTTCTATTGTAACTTTCAAAATTAGAAGTCCAATTTGGTCCATTTTGACAAGTGGCAATTGTACACAGATAAAGTATAAAGTGCCAAAACATTTGTTTTGGGGGATTATTTGATTAATTACATTTTGGAGGGGTGTATTGATTAGTACATCATGGATGAAGATGGTTTAATTAAATTGACAATACAAAACTATAAGCATTGGAGTGAATTAGTTCTCACTTATCTTAGTGAGCATAATGCATTGCCATATTTTTGTGGAAGAACTTCCTTACAATAAAGTCATTGTGAGAATAATTTTTTGTACAATTTTTTTTTACATATGAATATAAAGGTTCTGGATTCACTTGAAGACATGATGGCAACTCATCCCCATAAAATTTGGATATATCTTTGGGAGATGTACAAAAACTCACATGTTCCTCCATTCTCAAAAGATCTAGCACCTCTAGTTGCAACTCTTACTTTTCGTATTGAGATTGCATCTATTGTTGTTCTTGATGATGATATAGACACTTACATCAAGATCTCCCTTCTTGAGATTTGCAACTTTCTATATATTGAAACTCATAATCAACTGGTATAAATTGAGCTTTGATTTTAGTCTTCATCCTTTCCCAAGAGGATATCATGTTCTTCCCTTCCTCAATAATTTCTCCTTATAGGTTATTCCACCATGTGAGGGTAGAACCTTTTAGGTTTTCCTCGGATAATTTGACCCTCTTGTCCTTTGGAATGTATGCTTATATTCACAATAGTTATTAAGGGCCCCAATCCAATCTATTACCTCTTCTCCATTCATGCTTCCATTGTACATAGGTACACTTTTTATGGCATCTTTATTTAATAATTGTAAAGATTCTACAAAGACCTTCTGCTCTCTAGGTAGATCCACTACTTGATTAAGAGTCTCTTCCTCCCCTTGCCCCTCTTCTTTTCCATTGGGTTTACCCTCATTTTCTTTCTCCTTACCCTTAGTTATTCTCAACTCCCCAATTTCTGCTTCAAGCATCTCTTCTGTCAATTTCTTGACTGCATCTTGATACATACCCTTGAGAGACATTTTTCTAACCTCTTCTTCTCCTCCTTGTATTGGTACACACCATAATTACACTTCCAAAGTGATCAATACAAGCTCTAATACTAATATGATGAGGAGACATATATACTAAAATGAGGTTTGTTTAGGAAGTCTCCAAACATACCAAAATGGGTTATAACCCTAATCTCTTTGGGACCAAAACTAAAATCCAAGGTGCTTTATAGTGTCTAGAGACAAATTCCAAGACTCCAAGTCCAACCTTCATAAATTTGTATTAAAAGATCCAAGAATACTCTCTCCTCACTCTCACGAGTATGGAAAATATGAATAATTTACCAAGAGAAGTTAGGGTAGGACATTTGAGACTTCACCTCCTTCAAATTAGATGCAAACTATCTAGGTTAGACAATACATTCTTCCTATAAGGTGATACCTTGCTAATTAGATCTGATAGAGACCTAATACCAAGTAGCTCTCCTAATGCACTTTCTCCTATGTAATTCGAATTATTTCCAAACAATATTACAAAAAAATTGTAGATTCTAGTAAAATTTTGGGAGTACTTTGATATTCCAAAGAATTGACTTGGGTTCCTCCTTTTGTTAGGTCAATCCATACCAATTCAAACAAATCTAATTAGGCCTAATTGACACATTTACAAAACAACTACCCTTGTTTCTTCTCACATCTCCAAGACTGTGTTTGGGAAAGTGTTGCCTCAACTCAAAATCACCTAACCACTCTTACTTTGGGTTCACCCACACTCATTCTTTCTCATAGATCAATTTTGCATCAAAATTACAATGAGTCACATGGAGATGCTTGGCTAGGGTCCACTCTTTCTCTCAACCCCACTTAGCTATTTGTGTAAAGAATTTTGGAACATTGAATGTAATTCCTCTACTTGTGTTTTCCTAGAGTTCATTTAATTCCAATGGTGAAAACTCAAGGGAGAGGTATTTTAATGAACAAACCTTGTTAGGCCTGGGGTTTTAGACCCAATCTTGTGAAATTAGACTTTTCTACCTTCAAACCACTTCAAACAATGTTAGATCAGTTTTAGGGGTTATCTAACACATTCATCGACTCTTCTAGTTGTTTTTAGCATAAGTTGTGCAACACCAAGAGTTGCAGAAAAATAAGTAAAACCTGCTTGTTTTCAATTCAAATTTCTTCAACATGGTACTAAATCATAAAGAGCACCTACAAATAGCCTTAGATCAATTTTCCTAATAAAATTTTAAACTTATATTATCTTTGAGTGAATTGAAGTTGTCTCTTATCTTCCAAAAGTTGTTGATGTTACGAAAAAGTTGTCATGCAAAATTTTGACATCTTTTGCAAAATGTTGCAACTTTCGTCAATTTATGCATTAGGACTTCAAACTTGACCAATTTTTTTCTCAAGTGACTAAAAACACCATAAGACCCTATCCACCCCATTTCTAGCCCATCAAGGACCTATTGACCAAGTTTGACCATGATGCTTATACATGCCTATCATGTCATTGGTCTTACAAAAAGTGTCTTATTACATTTCTACTTGGTCCTTAAGATCTTATTCTATCTGAATCCTATTATATCCTTAACACTCATGACATCCCACGAGCCTTCAAGTGCTTATTTGGTCTTCATGAGGCGCTCCTACAACATAGACTCATTTTTAGAATAGTAATTAATTTTATTAAATATAAAAATAACTAGTCAAATTATGTTAAATCAAAAATTAAATTTTAATTAATTTATAAAGACTAATTAATTGATTTTAAAAACTTGGTTTTAAAAATAATTTTAGGAAAATGATTTAGTGATTAGAATACTGAACTATAGAAGAATATAAATGATTAATTAATAATTAAATAACAATTAACTAACAAAACAATAATAATGTATTGATGTTAGTTTGCAAGCATGTCCATTTTTGGGTGTTTATGTTACTACATTTTACAATTATATCTTTGTTAATTAGTTGAGGCTTAATAGAAGAAATCAATAACTCTTAAAAAACTAAAAGGCCAAACAAAAAAGATTAAAAAAATTCTATTTGGGAATGAATATATATTAATAGGATCTTCCATTAAAGAATAAAATGAAGAAGAACAAGAGGAAGAAGAAGAGGGAGGTGAAGGCAATGAGGAAAATGACTAGGAAGAGGAAAAGTAAGAAGAATGAGAGGAGGAAGATAAAGATGAAGAGGAAGATAGAGAAGATGACAATGAGGAAGAAGAAGAAGAGGAGGAGGAGAGGAAGAAGAAGTAGGGAAAGAAGAGGAAGACAAAGAGAATGATTAGGAAGAAGAAGAAAAAGAAAAAGAATAGGAAGACAAAGAGAAAAAAGAAGAGGAAGAAGATGCAAAAGAATAAGAAGGAAGACGAGTAGGAGGAGGAGGATCAAGAAAGATAAGGAAACAACAATTGGTTTCCTTGCTCCACCCTTCAACACATCTATTAAAACTATTCAAATTTAAGTTATTTTGATATTAATTTCTTATAGATTTTATAAATCTGTTGGTGGAGCCATACATGACTTGTGAATTAAAGTTGATTATTATAATCTCTATTTAAATTATTTTACAATTTATTATTTTAATTATAATTAAAATTACACTTACATTTTCTGTCCCTGTGCCCTCTTGTGTCCTAATGATGGATCAATAGTGTAATTCAAAACATTGATGGTAAAAAGAATATCATAAAATTGAATAAAGAAAAAGGCAATAAATAGTAATGCGCATTGTGGAAATCTAATAATATTGAACATTTAATAATTTATTGCTATTGTAAAAATGTTGATGCAGGTAAAAGACATTCTTACTTAATAGCTCACATAAGGAATGCACTAAATAATGAAATTTCAGAAGAAAAGAAAAAGTCAATTGCTCACACTGGCTCCTTCACGTGTAACTACATTCAAGATATATACATCAACAATACATTTAGTTCTCATGATTTACATTAAAGAAATGCAAACATTGCAACGACACACATTAACAAATTTGAGGAAGAATTAAAGGAAGTAAGTTACATCTTAATCGATGAACTGAGCTTCAAAGGACCAAAGCTGCTATTAAAAATATATAGCATATAAAGGTAGATGTTTCCTCAAAATAACACATGTACCTTGGAGGAGTCTCCATAATCCTTGTTTTTGACCTTGCACAATTACCACCTATTATGGATGAACCTATCTACACATTACATTCGACTACGAGAACATTATGGGGACAATTCACAATAATAGTCACCTCAAAGATTATGTTCTAATAGAAAGGTGAATGTACAAGACACGTAAAATTTTATTGGATATTAGTGAACGCACAAGTAACAAAGCCAAGACAAGAAAACTAACAAACTCTTACTAAGGCACACAAATAAACAAGTAAAATTAGACGAAGGAATATTTTGACAACTCAATGCACCTATTTGCCACCAATGAAGTAGTCAAGCTACACAATAGAATGATTTTAAATTTGTTGAAATGACCTCTAGCAATTAACATTATACCAAGCACCATGAGCGTAAAAAAGAACACAACAGACGATGAACACCTTAAGAAATAGACCCTACTTTGTACTTTGTAGAGGCCAACACATCATGCAAACAAAAACCATTTAGACAAAAGTAGGGCTTGTGAATGGTGCTCTTGACGGAATAACTCAAGTTGTTTACCATCTTGGTTCTAGTCACCTGATGTTTAGATGTATTTTGTAGAAAGAATTAAACATTACCATGGGCCACCATGTGATAAAGATGACTTCAAAGTTGCATCAATTATTCTTTTATCGCTAGGAAATCGATGATAAATACCACTCACTATGACATGAGCTATAACCATACCCAAATCCTAATTGTTGACACTATATAAAGCTACAATCGACATTAGTAGGATGGAGAGGCAGGGCATGACATTCACATCCATGTCAAGGGTCAAGTCACTAAGCAACCTTCACACTCAACCAATGTTTTTGAAATTAAAAGCGACCAAAAGCAAGGTGGTCGGCCCTTAACAGTTAAAAGGCTGGTAACTAGCACATTACCAACCAGTAACAAAAACAGACAAAAAGAACAAGAGAACCAGCAGTCAGAGACAAGAACCTAAAACCAGAGAGCTAGAACCAGAAAGGAACCCTAGCAACTAACCAAAGTCCAACGAGGCACCCAGGCCAAATAAAAACTTAATTACAACTGATAACCAACAAAACTATAACTGTCATAACAGTATATAAAGTCTTTGGATCCATGGACCCCATAACTGAACAGAAATAAAAAAAAGAGACTTAGATTTTTTTTTTCCCTTTTCCTCTTGCATGAAGAAGAATTTGGGCCCAATCGTTAGCAAGGAACTTAAAGAGTAATTTATTATCCTCCATGTCCAAGCCAGCTTCCTCCTTCTCTTGTGCCAGCAATTGGAGGGTAGTTGCAGCAGCATGAGTAACTTTAAGTCCAAACTTGGAGAAGGTGAAAAACCCCTCCTCCAAAGCTTTGACTCTTTCCTCCAGGTTTCTGTAATGCTCCTCCACCGTCACCGTCTCCTTTTTATGCTCCTTGACCTTCTTAGCAGCAACCTCCTTCATTTTCTGTCCCTTTGGTTTATCCTGCAGCACCCGTGAGTTAGAAGAAATCTTTGAATTTTCCTTGACAGGGGAAGAAATGGTAATTGGGGAGTTATCCTTTTTGCTCATCTCATCACAAAAAGTAAAGGGTTTAAGTGAGAAGCTAGCTGAAACATGGGTTGTCTCAGTATTCCTTTCTTTGCCATCCGACACTTGAGTTTGAGTGTCATCCATCAAAATGTTCTTAGAATTGAAACTTTTTTCCCCCTCCTCATTATCATCATCCTTTTTAGAGTTGGAAATGCTTTCCTCCTCCCTTCTGTCACTGTTATTGTCTGAGCTATCTTCTTCAACTTCCTCAATAGGGTATCTAATTGACTTCTGCTTACACTCAACCAATGTTTTCCTTAGAGACATACTTAAAAATGCAAAATAACCTATACACAATTTTAAGGTAAAATGAAGTCCACATGTAGAGACTTTCAGTGTGACAAATTAGAGACTGCAAAGTCAAAGCAATCATCTCCTCGATGCACTTGTTAATATACATTCTACTATGAAATTAATAAATGAATGTTTTGATTCTTTGATTGTTTTATTGTTTCTTTATGGTTCAATAACATGCCAATTATATATCTTTCTATTGATATAACCATTACACCTCATATTAGTGCAAATGCTAGATTTATTTTATCACTTTGAACACTTTGATTCTTTGATTGTTTTATTATTTCTTTATGGTTCAATAACATGCCAATTATATATCTATCTATCGATATAACCATTACACCTCATATTAGTGCAAATGCTAGATTTATTTTATCACTTCGAACATTTTGATTATTTGATTGTTTTATTATTTCTTTATGGTTCAATAACATGCCAATTATATATCTCTCTTTATCAACATAACCATTACACCTCATATTAGTGCAAATGCTAGATTTATTTTATCACTTATAATAATTTTTAATTTTAATTTTTTCATAAATCAAAGACAAAAATCTTCAGTCATTCAATAGGAGGTTCAACTAGTAAAATTAGAAATAAATATAAAACTAGAAATAATTTATTAAAATCTTAATATACATTAAAGTATAAGATGGATTCACCTCATAACCCTAATAAGTATGACATTCATTAGTACCATTACTCATAAAACAGATGTAAACAAGTGCCACATAGTGGCTTAGTACTTGCCTTTAGTTTTAATTTAATAAATTTATTATAGTATATAAAATATTTTAATTTAAAAAATGTTATAAAGTTATATTTTTCTATAACAATATTAGTTTAAATTTAAATTTAAATTTTATTTAAAAATATAATTATTGATCTATATGTTCTATTGCATTTCTTAAATGATAATATAATATAATTAATATCATTTTAAAATATTTTTAATTGAACGACAAAAAATTTATAAAAAAGATAATAAAATTAAAATATAAAAATACATTAAAAAATTAATAAAAAAATATTTATATATAAGAGCTAAATGAATTCATACATAAAAATACATTTTTTAAAGATCGCTAAGAGACCAAACCTAAGGTTAATTATTATTATTTGTTGTAGTTAATTATTTTGATTATTAATTAATCTTGACTAGATTTGAACCCAAGACCTTCCAATTTATAGACTCAATTCACCGTCGTTGTGTTGTAGGTTCTTGCCTTTAAACATTAATACATTCACATTAATAAAAAACAAAGTATTAGTTTTACACTTATCAAATTTGATCCATATGAGAGCTAAATAAATTCACCCAATCAAATTTAAGAAAAATATTTTCTAAAAATTGAAAAGTCAAAAAATTTGCATAATTCTACCTCAGAAATTATAAAAAATTTAATCACTAGTTAAACTTAGCCTACGGCAAGTACTAATATCGCAATCTTCATATAATTAAATTTTTTTTTTTTTTTTCAAAAGATGATATGTTGCCACAGAGCCGAGAGTATCCTGCATATGTACACTCCTATGCAGAGAAAAGTATTGGGCGGGATTAATGAGGTCTGGTAATGCCAGGATGCTCGAATCTGATCGGTGTTGCTGCAAATAAATTGCTAAACCTTCATTTTGCTTTTGGTTCTTTCCGTCGTAATGAATAGCATTGGCCGAGTAGTCCTGAAATCAAACAATTTGCCCTCTCACTGTGCAATCTGGAGTGCCCCATTTTCATCCGGGGCTGGCGGAGGCCGAGGGGCACCCTTTCCCTCGTACAGAATCATTGGCAAACCGCCAGACGAGAAAGCAGAAGATGAATTACCACAGTCACCATTGCCTGCTGGAAGAGGCGGCGGAGCCGCATTGCCTTCACAGGACAGAAGAGCCGCCCCTGCGAGCGGCGATGGTAGAGGACGAGAAGAAACGGAGGATTTAAATGAAGCATCCCCACAAACTCCATCATCACAACAACAGGTAGAGGAGACGGATGAACTTTACAGCCATCCACCGCAAACGCCTGTAAAATCGGTCTTTATGAAACGGACATCAGAACCTTCGAAGCCCTGGGAACCTTTAGGGCGGGGGATGCCTGCACGAGAAACACTAGGTGGGCAACGCACGCCCATAGGCGAAGAAAACCGCCATGCCCGGCCTGTAAGAGGGGCGATTCAGGGCGTGGGGCGTCAGGCCCTTAGACGGCCTGTAGCACCCGCATCGGCAGTTCAGAGGCTCACTGGTGAAGATGCTGTCAAGCAAGCCTTGGATATTTTGAAGAAGCGGGCGGAGGAGAGGGGTCTTACTGAGGGCCCTACGGATATGAGGGGCAGGGGGGCAATGAGAGGTAGGGGTAGTGGCAGAGGCAGAGGCAGAGGCAGTGGTCGTGGACGAGGGGGACGTGATGACGAGATGCCTGATATGGAGGATGAACCAGATGCCCTGCTTGTGGGCGACGATGCTGTAGGAGAACGTTTTGTGAAAAGAATTGGGGAGGATAAATGGAAGGAGATTGAAGAGATTATTGAGGACGTTTCCTCGGATATTCTTCCACCAGAATCAGATGAGGATGATTATGTAGAGGCTCTTCACACCAATTTATCGGTAAGGTCGACCATATGCTTGTGTTGTTTGTCAGTTTGATTCGTTTTCTTTCCGTATGCTGTTAGTAGTTCGTGGAGATTGGAGGGAGGTACCGTATACATTCATTGGATCTGATTGAATCCATAGCAATCCTTTGATATTGGCTGAAACTTTGCTTGTTTTCTTTTCTGTTAAACCCTTAAACCCATTCACATTTGGAGATTTTGTTGTAGGGCTATGGCCAAGGCAGATGCCAATTTTGTGGTATTAATACTTTTAAAAGTTGGAAGCAATGCATTGATAATCTCATCTTTCTTAGCCACATCTGGTATGATCATGCAGTCATTACTTAAAAGAGAATAAATTTGTAGCAGTATTCCATGAATAGAATTGAAAGAAACAGACTGCCTCTTCAATGTGGGGTACTTTATCCAAATTCAGTGGAATCCTCAGACCAGAATTCACCAGATCCTGGATATCTACGTTGGGCAATCACTGACAATGTCTACAACATATTCAACAAATTTTCCCCAGATACTAATGGCACTAAAGCTTTTGATGCAGGAATACGAACTCTTAAGTTGCACTAAGTTGCACATCTTCTGATATAAGGCACAAAGACAGAAGGATTTAACCAATCTTCAGTTCCGCTGCTGATTATGGAAGGCTTCAGGCGAGAGAGAATGATTAGGACAGGAACCAAACTTGGATGCAAGCTTTTTCCCAGCTTATTTTATCTCCTATATTGGGACACACCTTCTAACTGCTTTGATGCATCACGTAGCTCCTTTAGAAGGAAAGGATGTAATGTTGGTACCTTCAAATACAATTTTTTTTTATCATAGCATTAACTGTTATCTAAAATGCAGTTGGCTGAGTAACAATCTAGATTCCTGAAACAAGAAAATTGGAATCTCACATAGTTTTAAAACACAGAAAACAGAAACAAATCAGTGTCGCTGAAAGCTTTAAACAGGATTAAAGCTATTCAGAATCTATTACTTGACAATTCATTATCAAGACATTCTCCCGATGGCTGATACAGACTACATATTTATCTTGATGTAAAGTTTTGAACCGAATGGGCCAATTACATATGAAATAATCAGTAGACTGTATGAGAAATACCGGTGGAAAAATTCAAACCTAGTCATTGCACGACGTGCTGATTCTTGTTTATGGCCATTTAGAAAACCAATCATACGATGAACTAAAGCAGTGAAGGCAACTGTGGCACTATTTTGCGCTTCCCAATAATGTGAAGAGAATGAGTATATTGCAATTATAAGGACTTCTGCACAGAAGCCTGAAATATCTGTGGACAGATTTTTATCATGAAAAGCAACCTTCAGGGCATTAAATGCATGTACCATGGGCACCACACCTTCATCTCGCTGCTTAGAAAAGTTTTGAAATTCTTCATTTACCATATGTGTTATGTCTGGCAGAGATCGAAAAGGTACAGAATACATGATTTATTTTCCTCATCCAATCTTGGTGGATCACAGTTTGAGTCACAATTTCCAAAAAGATTATCTGATTTTGACAAAAAAGACTTTGCAAATCAATCAACCACCTCAGTGCTGAAGGAAGAAGCTTTTTGGGTGTACCGTCTGGCTCTGAATGTAAAATTGCAATAAATGCACCTGGAATCCTTGCACTCCTCCTCAACAGGTCATTAGCAGTTTGACCCTTTGCAGTTGTCCTTTCCATAAGTTGTTTCATCCATGTTTCAGGCATCTGATTTAACCTGAAATTTGAAACCATGAGAAATATCATATAAACAAACATAGTTCAAAAAAAATATAGTCAGTTCAGCTCATAAAAACTAGGCTCTGTAACAAAAAATTAATGAGAAGAGAATGAAGAGGAAATTGTAATAATGTTTTACTTTCAACAAAAATATATATAAAAGAATCACAATTATTATAGTTGATCAAGCATAAAATTACAGAACCGGCATATATATATATATATCTGTTTGTAATTTTTCCTGTGCGATATATCAGGGTTTTGTTGTCGGGTCTTCTTACCTAAAACAGGCTAAGGAAGTCCTAAGCTCAACAAAGAGACCAAAAATGCTCTTATCTTAGGATTTCAGCTAAGATACTGGTGCGTCTGGAAAAGTTGCAGGTGTGGGTGTGGGTTCTTTTGGGTGTGCCGGTGCTTTTGGGTGCTGCACTGGTGTGCCCAAAAAGTTGTAACGAATACACCAAAGCCAAAGGTGCATTGGTGCTAAGTTTGGATACTGTTTTTGATGGGTGTATGAGGTTGATATGAGAGGTGATGGTCGAGTTGCCTATCTATTTAGCTAATTCATTGAATAGCCTGCGGTTGGAAGGGCAGAAAACTACTGCGATCAAAATCTTGCTGCTGGTTGACTGGGAAGAGAAGAAAACTGCTGCGATGGAGATTGTGGTGGCCGTGAGCCTGAGTTTGACTTTGAATAACTTTTTGCAGATTGTACTTCTCTTTTGGAGACATCAAACCAGTGTTTAAATTTTTTACAGGAAACTTTTGATAATGGCTGCTTCGATGCAGCTGGTCTTGGGAGTGACGCAGGGCAGAGAAGGGTTCTTGAACTGAATGCTCTTGGTTGACGTGGTGCAAAGTAGGCAATAAAGGCATGGAATAGTGTTGCAGGGAGTGGAGTTATATTAATAGTAATATTATTATTTTTTGATTGGTAACATTATTATTTATTGAAACATTGGGATCACATGTGGGGGACCCCATCCCCTTGGGAGAACATTACATTTCTATAATCCATTGATCAGACATTAATGCCTCATTACATTATATAGCCTGCACAACACATCACATCATACTGAGAAATTTCCTGTAGTCAGTCAACGATCCCTTGTCACTCCATAGCTCCTTCCTCCTTATCCCTCCAACCCTTATCTCTCCATAGCATCTCCTTATCCCTCCAAGGCAATTAACTGCCACCACCTTATGTCTCCCAATGCTAACGACAACACTACTCCATCTCAGCAAGGCGCGAATGTGTCTGAAACAGAGAAGGGTTGAAGATGTGGCACGAATGGCGGAACAGGCTGGCAATGGAAGTCAGCAGTGGCGACAGGGGCAAGGCCGGAACAGCTGTCAATCCAGACATCGGTCACCTCGTGAAACGCACATGGGAGGCAGCAACTCTCACGTGGGACGAACAATTTGAAACAGCAGGCAAGAAGTTTCAAATGCAAGACCTCAATCAACTGACGCTTGTGACATAACTGTCATGCTGCGGGGTGAACCCCATTAATAGTAATATTATTAGACTTATTGTAATAGTAGTTTAATTTTTTTTAAAAAATCTGCAGCAATATATAATCTAATACTTTGAAATAGAGGAATTCAAAGGCAATAAAAATTAGATATAATAAAATAGATTATACACACACACACACACACATACATACAATATACACACACATGCACCCAAATGGACCCAAAATAAGAAAATAAAAATTTCACACATCTGCGTATCAGAACCCTGCACCCGCATCAGCATCAGAACCAGAATCGGTAACTTAGGATTTCAGTGAAACAATAATGGATAAGTTGCACACAACCTGCATGGAGCTCAGAAAATTAATTTTAAGACTTACACAACCACACACAAAACAAATACAAAATTAACCCAAGAATACAGAAGCAGGTGTCCCTGTCCCCAAGGCATTTCGGGAATGGCAGGATGACAAGAACATCCCCTGTCTGGGAAATTACAGTAAATGAGGGAAATGTTCCCATGTCATTCGAGGATGCCTAGCCCTCCCCAGGATGGCTGGGGGACATTTGAGACATCACAAAGACAGCTAGGTGTCCTCCAAGGCTGGGGAGTATCCTAGTAGTTGTGCCATTTTATATTATTGATTTATGCGGTTTCTGATTTTGGACTGCTGTTATCAATCATATATAGCCACACTTTAGCAGATTTTAAGATAATTCCTATGTTGTTTGTAAGGGGTTTAGCCATTAAAACTACTTAAACAATTATTCTAGCCACCATACTACTGTTTAGAATGAGGTTTTACATGAATTATGACTGCCACAACTTCATTCCTGCTTGCATACAATTTGATTTGCTCAAATTGATGAGGTTTTTCTGCTCATTTTTTTTGAAATTCACAGGAAACGTTCTAGGAACTTGGGGGCTTTGGAAAAAATAATCGGGGATGCCCATACATGTTAAAGTTTGGCAGATTTAGATTTAGGAAATTTTAATTTTAAATTTTTGTTTCATAGATGCATAATGTAGTGCTTTCCACTTGAAATGGTATGATATATCTCTATTGTAACTTGTAATATTGATTTCTGTGTGTTTCGAGTTACTCTTACAATGAATATGAATATGATATAAAGAGGCATGTCTCCCGTAGAGACAAGTCTCTTCTTAATATCTTAACTCACATTGGTTATTGCTTTAACATATATCACAAATGATACTTGCTTAATGTATTATCATAGATAATACATACATACATATATCTCATATATATAATATACATACATACATACATACATACATACATATATATATAGAGAGAGAGAGAGAGATAGAGAGAGAGAGAGATCAAATGGTTGAGGCCGATAGGCCATTCAAACATTTGATTTCATCGATTCAAATCATCCAATGAAAGCTACAACATTAACAATACATCCTAGGGACCGTTGGGGATGCCTTGGAAATCCCCGAGACAGATGGGCGTCCCAATTAGATAGGCAATGTTAGCACTTGGAAAACATTTTTCTTGTATAAAACTTTTAAATTTTTTTTTTTTGAAGTGGTCTCGTCCTTCCAAGTTCACCCTAACATGCGTATTGTTGTTTGGCACTTAATTCCTGCTATTTGTGGTCCTCTGATTAGTATTTGACAATATAACATTAAGAATCATGAAATTTAGAATGTTGTCACAATCGTGCTACACGCTTAGAGACGATTTGCAAGGTGTTGTTAAAGTCTGAAAAGTGCATTACAGACCTAGAGCAGATATTTTTATGTCAGTTTGTGGCAATACATTAGTGTTGGGTTGGTCTTGGGTTGATTTGGGTCCTTTGTGGAAGATGGGGTGAATATTGGAGGTTGTATCAAGGTACCATCTTACTGTAACAGACCTATATCATGATTGGAACTGTATAGCAGACCTTTTTATATTAATGTCAATCCACTCACAATGAGTTGGAAGTGTAGTTTTAGGTGTAGTTTCAGAATTAAATTATAATAGTTTGTTTCAATTTGAAAAATAGGCTATTTTTTGACAGTGAATTCTTAATTATGTTTTTTGGGTTTGTTTCAATATTTTATGTTGTTATTATAATATTACATGCACGCTGACAATAACTTCAAATTATGAATGTATATTGAGCATTGAGTTTGACTATTCAAATGTTGTAAGGTTCTATGATGTTTAAATGGCATGTTTATCCATGTTTTCATATGAATGTTGTTAAGTTTGTAACCAGATAATCCACAGGTCTGAATGTGTAGACTGAATGTGCAGACCGCACTTGATCTTCTCATCTTAAATATCATATGTATGGCATTAAGTATATTCCTATACTCTTCTTGTGAGGCGGAGACTTCTTAAAGGGTTGTTGATATTCAATACTAATCTAACACATTGTGTTAGTTAGTGATTAATATGAATTATCTTGCAGATCATCGATTCCTGGGAGAGGTTATATGTGCCAACTTAGGAAGGGACGTCCCTTTGAGTGACATGCCCTTTAGTCATGATATTTAGGGAGGTTATTGTTGTAGTTTTGGGTACACAAGTCTGCTCCTTCAAGCAAAAATATCCAGCCAATTTATTGTAGAGATAAAACTACTTTCAGATCAGAATAAAGATTGACAACTACTTCATCCATCAGAATTTAAGAAGTTCATTCCAATAAAGGATAGATTTACAAGTCTGATCAAAGGCACAGAATTTACAGAAACTTTACATGGTATCAGAGCTTTGGTAGTCAAACCTAGGCTCTGCAAAAATTCAGTAATCAGACTTCATATATATCTAGCAACTATCTCCTATCTTCAATGGCATACACAATTAGACCCGAGGACAGGTTTGATGGGAAATAACACTTTGATGCTTGGAAATTTAGAATCGTGATGATTCTTCAAGAGAATGATGTAAAACAATTTGTTGATAGAGCATCCAAACAACCTCCAGTTGAACCTCATAAATCTATTTGGAGCAGAGGAAATAGAAAAGCCATTCAAATCATATTAGATGGAGTAAAAAATGATATCGTACCCATGCTTAGAAAACATCAAACTACATTTGATATGATGAAAGATTACGAAATGCATATGAGGTCAACAATGCAACTAGGGCTCTTGCACTGAAAAGGCAACTAAATCACATTCAGATAAAGAAAGGAGAATCAATGAATTCTTACTTCCTAAGGGTTGCCGACATTAGAGATGAAATGTCAAGTATAGGAACCCTTATTAGTGACACAAAATTAACACTAATGGCTATAGATGGATTACCAAATTCATGAGAGACTTTTGCACAAGGAATAAGTGCCAGAGATAATCTTCCTGATTTCAACAGACTTAAGAACGATTGTCTTCAAGAAGAATCCATAAAACTAAAGAAAGGAGGGAAACTGAAAACAGAAGATGAATAACTGCATGTCCTTAATACAAACTCCTATAAGGGCAAGAATAAGCATTTCAAGAAGAAAAAGGGAAATCAAAAGAATGGGAAACCCAAGAAAGATCTATCCAAGATAAAATGTTTCAAATGTGAAAAGTTTGGACATTATAGATCTAATTGTCCTGAGAATGCTAAACAACAAGCAAACTATACAAATGTAACTAGGGAAGAAGATACCTATGATCTTGAGAATCGTGTATTGTATTCATCACTATCAAATGAAATCTCAAATAAAGCATGGGTAATTGATAGTGGATTTTTTAGACATATAACGGGATACAAAGAAGCACTAGACTCTTTATCAGAAAAGGTTAATGGCGAAGTTACCGTTGGTGATAATTCGACACATTTTGTTGAAGGAATTGGAAATTACACCTTGAAGCTAAAATCTGGAAATTCTCCTCTTCTCAAAGGTGTACACTACGTACCAAGAATTAAAAGAAATCTAATCTCAATTACAACACTAGAAGATGATGGGCATAATGTTGCATTCGTGGTCAACAAAGTAATAACTTGTGCAAAAAACTCCTCAATCAAGAAAGCAAAGTTGATTGGTCAGAGATAAGGATATATGTATGAATTGAATACAGAAACTAGTCGACCTATTCAAGCCTTAATTCATGAAGTTGTAGACATAAATGAAATATGACACAGAAGATTAGGGCATCTAAATTTCAAAACCTTGTCAACTATGGAGAAGATGGTTACTAGGTTACCTAAACCAAATAAAGACCACTCAAGCATATGCAAAGGATGTGCTCTGGGTAAGAACACCAAAAGTCCATTTCATGATAGCATTAGAAAAACAAATAATGTTTTGGAATTAATTCATTCAGATCTATGTGGACCTATGTTTGTTCCTTCTCTTGGAGGATTCTGATATTATATTTTGTTCATAGATGACTTCTCTAAGAAAACATGGATTTACTTCTTAAAATGTAAAGAATCAGAAGAAATCCTAAAGAGATTTAAAGAATTCAAAACATTAATTGAAAACTTATCAGGACATAAAATTAAAACCTTTAGAACTGATAATGGAGGGGAATACACCTCAGATTTGTTTAAAAGGTTTTGTAAAGAATCAGGGATTAAGAGGGAGTACACTGTTCCTTATAATCCAGAACAGAATGGGGTAGCAGAAAGAAAGAATAGAACAATTATAGAAGCTGCTAGAGTATGATTTTTGATCAAAATCTAGAATATTATCTTTGGGCAGAAGCCTCTTGTACTACCGTCTATATCCAAAACAAAAGCCCACATTCTTACATTAGAGATAAAACTCCTGAAGAAGTATTTACTAAGGTCAAACCTAATATAAGTCATCTTAGGATTTTTGGGTGTCTTGTATATATCCATGTTCCAAAAGAAAAGAGAACTAAACTAGAACCCTCTGGGAAGAAAGATACTTTTGTAGGGTATAGTGAAACATCTAAGGCATATAGGATTTTCATACTTGGACAGAAAAGTATTGAACTTAGTAGGGATGTAATTTTTGAAGAAAATCTAGCATTCAAAAGAGCCCTAAGTTCTGAAGAACCTTCTCCTTTACCTAGTTCTAAAAGAAATAGTGAATCTGGGTCCCAGAGGGAGAACTTAAAAGAAATTGAAGATGAAATTCAAAATCTAAATCTTGAAGAATCTCAAAATTCAAAGAAAAGACCACTTTGGGCCATTAAAATAGTCGAGGCAGCTCAAGACTTTGCTGCACCTTCTGGAACAGTTAGAGAAAGCAAAAGACCTAAAAGATTCTCTAGTTATATTGCAAACATGAGTGATTTATCCAAAACAGAACCAACCAATCCTTCTGATGCTATTAAACATACAGCTTGGAAAGAAGCTATGACAGAAGAATATCAATTTATTATGAAGAATGATGTTTGGGAAATTGTTCCAAGACCTAAACGAAAATTTGTTGTTTCTTCCAAGTGGATATTTAAAATAAAGCATGCCGCTGACGGTAGCATTGAAAAGTATAAAGCTAGATTTGTAGCTAGAGGATTTTCTTAGAAAGAAGGGATTGATTATGAAGAAATCTTTGCTCTTTTGCCAGATATACCTCCGTAAGAGCGGTCTTAGCAATTGCAGGATCGAAGGGATGGAAAGTACATCAGATGTATGCAAAAACAACATTCTTAAATGGAAAGATTACAGAAGAAGTATATCTGGAGCAACTTGAAGAATTTGAAACTCATGATCCTAACATTTTTGTTTGCAGGTTCAAGAAAGCTCTCTATGGGCTTAAACAGGCTCCAAGGGCCTGGTATGAAAGAATTGATAAGTATCTCACCGGCTTAGGATTCTCCAAGAACGAAGCCGATCCAAATTTATATTATAAAAGAGATAAAGATGATATGATAATTCTAATACTGTATGTTGATGATTTACTAATAACAGGTGATGATCATCTTATAGATCAATGCAAGAAAGATCTAACTAGAGAATTCGAGATGAAAGACTTGGGACTCCTTCATTACTTCCTAGGACTGGAAGTACGACAAAATTCTGACAGTATCATACTTAATCAAGGGAAGTATACATCAGACATTTTGAAGAGATTTGGAATGTGGAATTGCAAGTCTATGTTTTCTCCAATGTAGACTAATCTACATAAACTTAAAGAAGCAGCTGCAGAATCACCTTCTATAGATTCTACTCTTTACAGACAGATGATTGGGTCCCTTATGTACTTAGTAAATACAAGACCTAATATTTGCTATGTTCATAATACCTTAAGCCAGTTTATGTGTGAGCCAAAGGAGATTCACCTAGTTGCAGTTAAATACATTATGAGATACTTACAAGGCACTTTTAATTTTGGACTCAAATACGAGAAGGTTGGCTTAGATTTACATGGATTCATTGACTCAGATTGGGGTGGAAGTGTTAAAGATAGGAAAAGTACTTTAGGATGCTATTTCAGTTTAGGATCAGCAATGATATCTTGGATATGCAGGAAGCAGTCTTCAGTAGCTCAAAGCTCTACATAACCCTAATACATTGCAGTAACAATGACCTCTCGAGAAGCAGTTTGGCTAAGGAAGTTACTTGTGGGATTATTTGGGCAAGCCATGAATCCTACGATTATTCATTGTGATAATTAGAGTTCCATCAAGCTTTTAGTGAATTTAGTTTTTCATGATAGGTCCAAGCATAGTGAAATTCCTTACCATTATGTAAGAGATATGGTAGATAGGAATTCTGTAAAATTAGAATATAATTGCATTGCAGATCAGACAACAGACATTCTCACCAAACCTCTATCTAGAGTGAAGATAGACCACTTGAGGAGAAGACTTGGATGGTTGAATTGTAATCCATTTGTATTCTTTGAATTGTTAATAAAATAAATTTGTTTGTTAGGCTATTGAGTGTTATGGGCTCCACCATCTGTATTCATTATTTAAGAGGTGACGATCTCTGAGATAATGAACACTTGTATAAAAGACATTATGAGAGATGACGATCTCTTAGATAATGAGCTAAACAGTAGGGTTCTACTGTAAGATCATATTGTGATGTAGACATTGCTATGTCTATGAGTCACAATTTGGATAAAGGAAGAATTTTATTATTCTTCAGAGTTTATCTTGTGTTTTGGTAGATCTTAACTCAGGATCATGTTGTGATATAAGAATACTAGTATCTATGAGTCACAACTTGGATAAATGAAAAACTTAAATTGTTCTTTAGATTTATCCTGTATCTTATCACTAGTAGCAGTGATTTGTCATATCGCAGGTTTAGTAATATGACATTGTATCATGTGTTCTATGATACCACATACTCAGAAGATTGAGGTAGATATAGAGTATTAATTCTTTCTTATTCATCTTTATTGATGTTGCTAGATATGATATCTCTATGTATGATTATCAAGTTAAGAGGGAGTGTTAAGTTTGTAACCAGGTAATCTACAGGTTTGAATGTGCAGACCGCACTTGATCTTCTCATCTTAAATATCATATGTATGGCATTAAGTATATTCCTATGTTCCTCTTGTGAGGCGGCGACTTCTTAAAGGGTTGTTTGATATTCAATACTAATCTAACACATTGTGTTAGTTAGTGATTGATATTAATTATCATGCAGATCGCCGATTTCTGGGAGAGGTTATATGTGCTGACTTAGTCATGATATTTAGGGAGGTTATTGTTGTAGTTTTGAGGACACACAAATACATTTAAGTCTGCTCCCTCAAGCAACAATATCCAGTCAATTTATTGCAGAGATAAAACTACTTTCAGATCAGAATAAAGATTGACAACTACTTCATACTTCAGAATGTAAGAAATTCATTCTTCAGCAATAAAGGATAGATCTACAAGTCTGATCAGAGGCACAGAATTTGCAGAAACTTTACAAATGTAATGTATATGCGAATTTCCCTATATTTCCCTTTGCTGCTGTCCCCAAACTTGGCCAAAAAAATTACAGTCCCAGAAACTCGTCCCCATCCCAAAAACTTGGGGTAATGCTGGTTGAAACTCAATAAAGTTATTGTATTGCTCAATTAGAGGTTTTATATATTCTTTAGCTCATAATGAAAATAGTATGGTGCAGCAAAAACATGGTGGTAGACTTATAAGATAGCCTTTAGCATCACAAGAGATTGAGGATATCCTCAAGCATAGGAGAGAAAACTCAATTTGCTAACAAATCCATAGGAAGCATAACATGACTCGGCTGAATTCTTTTTCTAAACTGATTCAAGAGTGGAAGGACGAAGTCATGGATCTCCTCCTTTGCCTCCCTACAGTTTGCATTCATTTGTTGATAAATTAAATAATCCTTCGCACTTTTTTATTATTTCCCCTGAACTGATTAAAATGTTTTCAAATAAATGATTAAGTTTCAAGTGCTGCATGAAAATGTTCTCATGATTAATTCATGTATTGATATTGGTGCTATCACGTATTGACACATCTCTCTCTCTATAATATATTTTGAAAATGTCATATGGCCCTCCTGAAGCGCATCGCCTATCCTCATCCCCAAAATGTAGTGGAACATAGAATTAACCTTGTTGTTTGGCAAACAACTATAGTACACCACCTGTCATGCCCCCCTCTGGTCAAGGAATGTACCAGATCACAGCATTAATAAAAGCATGAACATGACCCTAGGATGTAGACCGGTTGCTAAATTGGAGGACACAAATGATCGATGCAGGTTCAATCCTCATCCATGAAAGATCTGGTTTACCCAGCCACACCAGTGCGGGTCCCCTACAGGTTATTGTGCAGCCTAGAGGATTAGTCTCACCTAACCTGGACTGAGTCGGCAACAGGGTTGCAAGCCATGGGGGCACCTCTGAGATAACAAAAAATAAAAATAAAAGCATGCTTACAGCCTTATTGATTAAATCAAACTGAAGCCTTCAAACTGTATTCTAGACAGCTGACTAAAAGATGACAGTGATTTAATTAAGAGTTGTTTTTTATTAATTTGAAAGATATAATCAATAAAAATAAATAAAGAGTATCCTAGAATATAAGATAATTTAACTGTTATTCAAGAGTCAAAAGTTGTGACTCTTTCAAAAGGGCAAAATTATGAAAAGGCACAACTCCTTCCTCATATGGGAATATATAAAAGGGACAAGGATTCATTTGGAATGGGCATCCAAAAAGGATCAAGGAAATAAAAAGAAAATATGTGAGAAATCTGATTGTGAAAGTTGTGTCCCTTTCAAAGGGCAGAAATAATAAAACGCTGCACTCGTTCAAGGGTGCTAATGGTGAAAGGTTGTGCCTTTTGCTAAAACGGAATCTATGATAAAAAGGTGAGACCTCTTCCTCACATTGAGACATATAAAGAGAAGGTTCCTTTGAGGAAAGGGGAAGATTGAAATAAATAAGAAATGGAATACACAGCAGATTTAAATACATATATTGTGGTCTTGAAATATATGCATTATACTGTAATTCAGATTTAAATGACAGTCCTCATTAATTTCTTTTATATGTATATACATTACTAATACATGAAAAACCAATATAATTAATGGCCTAGCACTTAGTCTTCCACTTACATCTTCGAAATTATTGGAGTTGGTGTAAGGAGAAGTAGAGTTATTCCTCACAAGTTGGGTATGTCCCAAGATGAGGGTCAAGGACATGTATTTCTAAAGCCTTGAGGGAGAAGTCTCGAGATGGGTATGAACATGTGTTCCTGAAACCTTGACGAAGCCTGCTTGTAGATGATTTCCGAGCACCCTATCACAATTATTCCACCAACCTTTGTTAGAGTTAGGAAAGTAGTGAGGATGAATCCAAAATATAATTGGTTCTTTATCACATTATGAAGAACTAGATATTTAATAATCTCAATAACTTAACACATAATAATGTTTGATGATGTCTGTAATTATTGGGAAACAAGTAGCCTCCTCCTAGTAGGGGGCATTACAATCGGTATCAAAACTTCGATCCTGCTATCCTATAGGGTAAAGATGAATCAATGAATCATCCTCAATATGAAGGAATTTAACAGCAATTGTTTTCATGTGATGCTCTGTGTTTGCTTCATACCTGATGTATTTCTACATATCTTCCAATGCAAATGCAAATTATGGTGCTGATATCCTCTCAATACAAAACTCTAGTTTGTTCTCTAAACAATTACAGGGGTTGAACAAACACAATAGCAAAACTTAAACAATTACAGGGGTTGAACAAACACAATAGCAAAACTTCTATAAAGAGAAGAGGAACATCAATACCAAGAGAGGACTAATTCAACCTCAAGAACAAAAGGGAAGACCTCATTCTTTAAAAGGATTGCAAGTGTGTGTGACCATTATGTGGAAAACAAACTTCTGATTGATTCACATGAAGAGATACTAAAAAAGGTTGAGAATTGATATAATCAAAAAATTGAGGATCGAGTATGGCTATGGACAATGGACATATATGTATACTAAGCTACAACCATATTAAGTATTTGTTAGAAATAGGGAATACTAAGAGGGGGGGTGAATCGGTACTCCCAACACTTTTTACCCAATTAAGGATTTTAGCTATAAACCATAAACATGCATCAACAAGTAAACTAAATAACAATTAAGAACATCCCACAAAGGAATTCATAACATCATATTTTATTAACTAGGGAAACCATAGGCAAGGGAAAACTTTGGTGGGGATGGTACCCACAAAATGATGCACTAATAAAAAACTAAATTGCCGGTTCTTCCCCATTTTCCTTTAGATACTGGTACGATACGTATTGGAATCCGATACGTCCAAAAAACCCTGTGGAATCAGATAGGGTTTGATTTTTACATCTTTGCAAAATTTGATGACGTGGCGATTTGACTGCGATTCTAATTGATTAGGTGGCAATTTGACTTAGGTTTTTAGTGTTAGTGTTTGTCTTTACCGTGTTGTTTCTCTCGCAAAAGCCCTAATGTGGATGGGGAAAAGTCTTTACATCCTCCGCTGCAGAACAAAACGAAAGCTTGGAAACTGCGTTGTTAAAGTTTTTACAATTACCTCGACAATGACAATTGTAGTTGGGAGGACGGGAATTGTTGCTAACGTCAATTGGGAGGACGGGAGTCGCTATAAAGTCGACTGTTATCAAATTGTAAACAAAAACCTTGCCACGGGAGTCAAAAATTTGCGAGCAACGAAAGTCAAAAAATCTAAATCATATTCAAGCTTGTGAGCGGACAAAAACCTCTAAGTTATGTAAAATATTTATGTTTTAAAGTTGTAAACTATGTTTATTGTTTTAAATTTATTTGAAGTTCAAGAGTTTGAAATATCATATCTAGTATATGATATTTAAGTTTTTACAGTTTGTATATAATATTTAAGTTTTTAAAGCTTTTTTAATGTTAGGTAATATTATTCAAGTATTTTAAGTTTTTATAAAATTGTATATAATATTTAAGTTTTGAATTGTAAGTTATTTTAATGTTAGGTAATATTTAAATATAATATTATATAATGTCTAGAGTATTAAAATGTTAATAATGTATATTTTTATTGTTTATTAATTTAATATTTATATAATAATATTTGTATTGTAATTTTAATGTTATAATAATATAATGTTACTATATATAATATATTTATTATTTAATGTCCAAAATAGAAATTAAATTTGTTTATTTTTATATTTAATAATGTATTATTTAATCATTATTATTCTTTTTTTAACTTGTTGGTTGTTGGCTTTTGTAGACAACATAATGACAACTTCTTCTACTACTCGACTCAAATTCAAGACCGATTTGAATTCACCATTATGGAAATAATTCACAATAAAAAGCCAAGTAAAAGGAGGTGGAACATTTGATTGGGAATGCAATTTATGTCGTGGAGAAAACTAGCTCCTACATCTGTGTGAAAGCCCATTTATGTGCCATTCCCCAAATGGGTATCAAAGCATGCGTAGAACCAGATGAAAAAGGATTACCACCTCAACAAATAGCAGGTTTCATTAGAGAGCAACAAGAAGCAGATGCAAGAGTTGGACGTGCCACAAACCATCCTTTGTTGAAACGGAAAGGAAGTTGTTCAAGGCCCCCACCTTCTCCATCTCATAGTGACTTTCTTGATATCATAGTAGAGAACCACCCGTTCTTGGGCAGAGTTGAAGAAGAACCTCTTATTGGGAAGAGAAGCAAGGGGTCATTGGAGAGAGCATTCTAGAATGATGCTAGGGAGATTGTAGATCAAGTTGTTGGAAGATGTGTATATGCAAACGGTTTGTCATTCAATGTTGTATGCTCACCATATTGGCAGGATATATTGAGAAAAAGCAAATGAGGCTCCGCTAGGGCGGATAGGGCCAGGTTATGAGAAGGTACGCACCACCTTACTAGCAAGTGAGGTAAAAAACATAGACAATGCATTGACTCCCATTAAAAATTCATGGAAACAAACAAGGGTGTTAATTATTTCTAATGGATGGAAGGATACCAAAAACCGGCCATTGATAAATGTGCCCCAAAGGGGCAATGTTTCTAAAGGTTGTGGATTGTGAGGGATAGGTGAAGGATGCACAATTTATTGCTGATATCCTTATACAATGCATCCAAGATGTGGGTCCCAAAAATGTTGTCCAAGTAATAACAGACAATGCAAAGAACTGTTAAGCTGTAGGTATGTTGATTGAGAGATGTTTTGAACACATCTATTGGATACCTTGTGCTGTCCACTCTCTCAACCTAATGCTACAAAAGTTGGGTAGGAAAATAGATTGGATCAAACAAATCTACGCCAAGGCTGAAGAGATTCAGATGTTTGTCACAAATCATAACATGTCACAAGCCATTTTTAGATCATATTCACAGTTGGAATTGTTGAAGGTAATTGAAACACGTCAAATTTTCAATTCAACATTTCACTAGTAATATGAACTTACCCTATAAATTTGATAATTATATCTTTGTATTTTAAATTTGAAATTTAATTCTTGAATAGGTTGTTGAGACTTGATTTGCATCCAACACAATTGTCTTGAGGCGACTTGTGGTGGTGCAAGAGGCACTTGCTGGCATGGTTATTGGTCAAAGTTGGTCTGTATGGAGGCAATCCAATTCGGAAAGGGCAACAAATGTAAAGAGAATGATCCTAGATGACATGTGGTGGGAAAGAGTGGAATATCTTCTTATTTTCACCGAGCCCATCATGAGCATGATCCGTTTTGCTGACATGGATCACCCATGTTTGGGAATGTCATATGATGGCATTGACGCAATGATTGAGTTAATGAGAGATGTCATCAATAAAAAAAAGAAAGATCTTGAAGAAACTTTCTTTAAAGAAGTGAAATTAATGTGTTGAATAGTGCAACAAAATGACCACTCCATTACATCTTCTTTCATTTGCATTGACTCCAAAATTTTATAGTGATGAAGTTCTCTCTCAGCCAACAAGTGTACCACCATACAGAAATGGAGAAGTAAGTGATTGATAATGGACAGCACTCACTAAACTCTTCCCTAATCGTGCAATGGAGGATTTAGTTATAGCTGAGTCTGTTGATTTTGTCCTCTAGCGGTCAAAGTGTTGCTGCTATCTGTGACAAGTACACAGAGGATGCTCATGCTTAGTGGTACCTTAATGGCTATACATCACCACACCTTCAAACTCTTGCAATCAAACTTTTGTCTCAGGCATGTTTCTTAATCTTTATTCTAACTCTCTAACACTGTTAGTTTGTCAATGTCACAAATAAAGTTATTTAACTTATTTTTATAGTTGTAACTCTCTAACATTGGGACAAATTTTTAATACGTTGCTAGTTCTTGTTCAGCTGAGTGAAATTGGAGTACATACTCCTTTATCCACTCAATGAAATGCAACTGACTGGCAGCAAGTAAGGCAGAAGAATTGGTTTATGTGCATTCCATCTTGCGCCTTCTTACTTATAAACAAAATCAGTACAAGGAAGGGGGCACAATGTTGTGGGATGTAGATCCTAGGAGAACTGCTTTAGATTTTTCAGTCACCACACCATCTTTACCTTCTGTGGAGGCAAATAGCCAACGTGCTTCTAGCTGTGGAAGTGATACTGGGGCTGCATGTGGTTCCACTGATCTTGATTTTCTTGATGACCTATACGATACTGATTACTAATCAGTCTAATTGTATTGTTTTGACAGTTGAATAGTTGAATACCGTATAAAAGCTACAACATAGCCATTTCAAGGAGTGATGCAGAGCCAAGAGCAAAGGTATCAGAGTCAGAGCACAATGAATTCGATATCTATCATAACATTCAAGTTTTGACAAATTAATATGAAACTAGACTTATGGTAAATCATGTTATAAATGTGCTACTGCAATATTTATGGTAGTTTTGGTTCTACTCTTCAAGCTGTATACACATGCACATATGTATAATATATACATTTATGATTTTTGTATGTTATTTGTATAGACATATCTAGATGTACCCAAACCCCCTTCCCAGAAAATTGCCGTACCCACGTACCCGTACCCGTACCCGTACCAGTAACTTAGATAAAAAATATCTTGTAAAGGCTTTGGACTCTATTAGGAGTATTACATACATTTAGTACATATGTCCCTGTCAGAGGACTATGACCTTGTTAGAGGCCTCAACCCTATTAGGAGTTTTAATACAAAATGAGCTTATTGGTCTTACAACAATATACAACTATCACAAGTAGTATAAAGATGTTACCAAAACTAACTATACTGATATCTTAAATATCTGATCAGTCATTTGTGTTCCTTGCATCGAATCATGCCCATATAACCTCTACTCTGCTCTGAACATCAAAAGTTCAAAACATACTTATTCCAGCATAAACAAAGATCACATAACATAATCATGTGTTACTTCAAATATCGAAAACTTCTCCTTATATACCTTTTTCCTTAACTCTTTGTCCTGTCAGCCTGAATAACTAACTTACATGTCTCCAAAATATGTTATCACAATCTGCTAAGTTAAGGTAAATGTCTAGGTATACATTCTCCTTTAAAGTTAAGGTATATATCTAGGTATACATTCTCCTTTATTGCATTTATCAACTTGGCTCTGATACTGTGTTAATGTTTGTCTAGAACAATGATAAACAACATTAAATAAAAGAAAAAAATAAGTACAAGAGACACAAGACATTTATCATAGGAAAACCCTTCAACTTGAAGGGAAAAACCCAGGCACACCAGAAAATTACATATAGAATTGAGAGACTCTTCATATCACTACTGAAGGTCCCTTCAATTACCAAAACAAGTCTCTTCTTATTTCCAAATGCATGCCTCTTTGCATGACACATGTCTCTTCATATATATTATCCCAAATATTATCATGAATATCTTCTTCAGCTGAAGATGACCATAATGGTCATATTTCTATTTCATAAAATCAGAGATAAAAATCTCTATTGCAGTTACAATCTTCAACAAATCTTACCACCATAAAAGAAAATAACTTCACAAAAATAAGATAACTAAGTATGCCATAAAGAAAAGTGGATGGATAACTACATTATAATAGAGTTGGAAAGAGAAGTTATGAATGTCACTTCAAGGCTCTATATTTGTCACTTTAAATTTTGTATTAATGTGTGGCTCTGTCTCATTTGTCATGACAAGATGTGTGTACCCCAAAAAAGGTGACATTCATAACAAATAAGTGCCATTCTCATATTCTTTAAAGGAATATGGCGACATCTTGTAAAGAAGCGGCACTCCAGAAATCTTTGCTAAAAGGCAAACAAAAGTGTAGGACAATCTAAATTCATAATTTTAAATCTAATAGTAATCTTAGCCATTTCAAGGACAAAGTCATCTTGAATGTAGGAAAAAATTCACACACAAAAGGGTAGAAAGATTCAATAAGAGATTTCAGTAAAAAATAAATTAATTTATCCTATGGCTTTAGGATCTAATAAGTAAGACTTTATTGACCAGAAAAAATCAATGCTATGTTGCTAATAGACCAATATACAGAATGTCTAATATGAGTCATCGACCAAGGCATGCTTTTTTTCTCTTGACAAAATGCATTATCTCAGGGTGATCTGCATACTGCATATCTAAGATATTTAAACATCTTGTCAAGGAGAAGAGGTTGCATTGATTTTTGCCAATTTTGGATGTATTTGAAATTACTGTTTTGTTTCTACCTCCACTTATCAGTAGAAAAAGTGAAAAAGACAATAGCAGTAACAATGTTTTCTGCAGGCCCAGATTTCAACTGTGCCCCACAATAATTAGTGGCAACAGCATTACTTCTCTTATATCTCAGACTTTCTCAAATTGTTTCCTTTATTCCTTAGCACAGAAAATTCCATCAACTTGCTGTAAAAGATTTGGGATAGAATTGGATTGTATAAGATTACAAGCATAATTACTCCAAACTAACACATGCACGTGCATAAACAAGCTATAAATTTATACTGCTTCCCTTGATGTGTATAACCATCAAGCAATGTGACAACCATCAGAAGATGTTTCAAATGCAATAAACAATATCAGGGTTGAATTCTGATGCCTACTACTCAATTGACAAAGTTTTGAGAAAATCTGGATCAACAAACATACAGCAATACCAAGCAGTGTTTGTGCTAACAGAGGAGTATGCTAATTTATTGATATTTGGGAGATTAATCTTTTAATATTTGATTCTGAATTGGCATAGGCTTAAGTCCATAATGGTTCATTTAATTTGCAATACATTCTAGCAATAATTTTACCATCAGAAGAGGATGCTATAATATCATGACACTTGAATCCCTGATGCTTACTTTTTCTAAATTGGGAAAACTGTAGTTCCCGTTTGTCAATTCCAAACCATCTTTGATCTGAGGAGAATTTGAAAAGCGGCAGCGGCACAAAAGTATCAACTCTGCAATTTCTTGGTGGTAGTCTGTAGATAATATCTAATAATGTTTTTTGTTTCACTACCTCGGGTGTCATAGATATTTATTCACTAATTTGAAGTTTACTTGACCTTGTGCATCTGCTTGCAATACACACATTAAGATTTCCCAATTTCTAGTCATTTTCATTTTGCCTTTTCTTTCCCGTTGCCTGTAAAATATCATACATGGAGTATTACAATGGCTGTCAGCAGTCTGATGAAGCATACACTTTGCTGCTAGTGTTGACTATCCTATGGTATATGTGTTTTGATTGCAGTTGGAGTTTGAACCTGAATATTATATGGAGGACTTTGGAACAAACCCAGATATTGATGAGAAGCCTCCTATTTCTCTTAGAGATTACTTACTGCAAATGAAACCTCTTATAGTAGGAGCAGAGGGAATAGAGAGTGAGGAGGAATGGGAGGTATGCTCATTTTTCTGGAATTGTATGTTTCTGCTGCATTTGAGAATCATTGAAATGTGCTCCTTTATCATATCTGAAACTCTTCCTGCACATATATTCAGTGATGTCATAGACATCATTTTCCTGGAAAAATCTAAACTGCAAACAATTATTAACAAATGTGTCAGTTCATTGGATAATTTCCTTTCTGATTATATTTTTTGATACAGAAGTAGTGAATATGTAGATAAAGGGAGCTTTGTTATGTTCTTCTAAGCTCACTTAATATTTTTACTCTCTAGCCAAGATAGCAGCCTAATAACATTAACATATGATTCAGGATGGCAAAGCTATTTCAAGGTTTATATTTATTGTTGAACAGTTTTTATTCTGCTGTACATCAAGATCTTCTATATTCCATTTGTGAACTTGTGGTTTAAGGACTGTTTCTGATTGTATAAATTCATTTTGATTTCATTAGCTGTAGAATCAGCCTGATAACATTAATTTGTAATTGAGGAACACAGGAAACTATTTCAGGGTATGTTGTTAGTGTTTAAATGCTTTTCTTCTTTCATTTCTTGATTGTGCTCATGGAGACATGCTATCTCATTCTGTAAGAATTTTGCTGAGACCAAATTAAAAGTTGCGTGTTTGGAGCTTTGGGTTACATTGAAACCTTTGGAGTATAAGCGATTCAGGTCAAATGGATGGTTAACCATTATTATGGAAAAGGATTCAGGCCAGATTGATGGTTAACTAATAACTATTATTATGAAAAAATATGTGAAGTAGCATATGATAGTAGAGTTGCTGCACACTGTAAAAGCACATATCCAGGTGTGATTCTTAACTAATAAATATTATTATGAAAAAATATGTGAAGTAGCATATGATAGTAGAGTTGCTGCACACTGTAAAAGCACATATCCAGGTGTGATTCTATTTGTCTTAAAATTTCATGGGAGAATCTGTAGCCTACATTCAACTTATTATTGTTTCAACTCACAACAAAATGAACCAGCAGATGGTTGGGCTGCTTTGGCTTGATAGTTATTTATTTATAGTTACAGGATGTTTTTTCATGAGCTTGTAACTACCAAACATAATACATATAAAAAAATATTCTAAATATTTTTTTGGTATCTAAGTGGGTGTCTTTGCGACCCAGCCCAGTGTCTAACCTATCTTTCCGTGGTCTTACTTATTGCCAAGATGGGGTCAAGAAGGGCCAAGTGGAGGCAAGACTAATCCCACTTGGCCACGCAGTAACCAGCATGAGACCCCCACTATGTGTGAGGGTAAATTGGCTTGGGTAATGTATGAGACTAGAACCTGGATTGATCGTCTGTCTGTCCAACAGCCCGACCAACCAGTCCACACAAAATAATATTGTAATATTTTTGTAATGGTTATCTAAATTGGTATTTATAATCTTCTTTTTATGACTTTTGTCTTTAATTAGTTTGAGGAAGTTTCCTTTCTGTGTTTAGTTCTCGATTGTTTCCGCTATGGAAATATCTTCTTGTAGTTGTTTATTTATGGAGTATTCCTCTCCTTTGTTGTTCAATATTGAACATCAATCGATTATCATTTCAATGGTATCAGAGCCAATATGATTTTTGGCGAGTTTTTAAATTCCCTTTTTTATAGCTGGGATGAATTTCTTGAAGCTTTAAGGATTTTTTATGAAATTTTTTAAAGGTATCTATCCTAGAAATTTTTAGAAGTTTTTCTAATAAAGCTTAGATCAAGTGTTTTCTGCCGCTCCTATGTTTTCTTTGTGTCTGAAAGTGTTGCAACTAGTTGAGCTTCTGACGTGATATGCAGATCTCGGCCTGTGTTTTGTTTTTGCACTGAGAATTTGAAGGTTTATTGCAGTTTTTAGGAGGGCAGCTGTATTTTCTTTCCTGTGACAAAGGATTTCCCATGACGACTTCTTTTTTGTGCCCCTGTCAAGGTTTGCTGCAAAAGGTTTGCAGTGGGTGCTACTTTTTCGAAGAGGATGAAGCCTTCCTGGCACTGTTTCTTAGATGCAATTTGCAAGGATCAGGTCATTACTCAAAGGGTTTCAGTCTAGATTTAAAGGGCTTAAAGTTTTCCTACATAAAGTTTCAACAAACCTTGAGTTTTCTGTGTGGATTTCTTCGACAACTATTGTTCTGTACATTTCTTTCAAAAAACATGGTGGTTTTTCCTGGGTTTTATACAATTTTTTCCACAACTATTGTGATTTTTTTGTAAAAGCTTTTACTCAATTTTCCCCAAAATTGTGGTTTTTCTTTGGTACGGAATTGCTGCTTTCTAACACTTTTTTGACAAAATCGTGTGTTATTTCAGCATCACACTGAGGGTTTGATGATTTTTCCACAAAATCATGGTGCTATATTGTAGCAGCATTTTTTTGATGATTTTTGGAGAAAATTACTCTTGCAAAGCTATTTTGCTGATTTCTTATCAACAAAAAATGATGTTGCTTTTGATAAGCTTCTTTTTATCCCAGTTTCCATGATCTTTGTTACTTGACATCATGTTGTAAGGATTATGGTAAATTTGGTCATATCCAGAAGTTCTGAAGCACCAGGGAGGGTCTCAGCAGTAGGCTCATATCACAGAGCATTCTAAAGAGAAGGGGGCAGCCTTCAATGTATTCATGGCCAGATGACTTGTAGATTATGTGAAGTCTTGTGAAGCATGGTTAGAAGGATGGCCATTAAGGGAGGGCATTGACACTGTAATATTATTATAATGGTAATCTGAGTTTGTATTTAAAAACTTCCTTTTATGGCTTCCGTCTTTAGTTAGTTTTAGGAATTTTCCTTCCTGTCTTTAGTTCTCAATCGTTTCTGTCATGGAAAGGTCTTCTTGTAATTGTTTATTTAAGTAGTATTCCTCTCCTTTGTTTAATATTGATTACCAAAGCAATACAAACATTCCAAGAAGACATGCCAAAATTGTTGAAGTGGGGTTGGATTGAAGCTAAGGAGGAGTACTGCATATATCTTTGAATGAACCCAATTGAAATAGAAAATTTCTAGCTCCTGGATTTAAAACTAAGATCTGATTAATATGCACCAACTAAAATCTCAAAATGCTGAGCAGAAACTTGACATAGAAGTTTGAAATATTTAATTTCTGAGATCTGAAAGACAAAAATAATGTACGAATAAATCTTATGCTACTGTTGAATATTGCTGAAATTTTGCTTGAATTTATGCGACAGTTGAATATTGCTGAAATTTCGTTCTAGTACAAGCAATACATGAACGGCCAAAACACTCATCCAAGCCTTCCAGTTGCAAAGATAATCAATGTGTAGTGTATTTCAGTGATGGTTAATCAACTTTTCACAATTTTAAAAAGTATTCATCCTCTTATCACAAAATGTCTTACCATAATAACAGACAATGAAGGCTCAACAAAAACACTATCCTTGGTATCCTCTTAAAGAAAAATCACCATAATTATAGGCAGTGAAGGCTTTCCAAGAATAACACTATCCTTGCTATCTTTCTAAAGCATTATTTTGCTTTATTCTTTGAATATAGTCTATAGGATTTCCATTACTTTATTTGTATTATTCCAGCCCACCAGAAGAGATTGCTTCTTTATTTTCTATTACTTTTTCAACAATAGCTCTATACTTTTTCTTCATCCTGCTTTTTAGGACAGGTTTACACTTTATTCTCATCCACATTCCTAGAGTGAACTTGGACTCATCTCATTTTCTTATGCAACGTTGGTCTCATTATGTTTCTACTTCTAGATTACCTAAACCCTGAAGCTATTGCTGTGGTTTGCTTGTCTCTATCTTATGGAAACCAAGTATTGGCCAACTCTTAATCATATTCTGTATTTATTTTTGTCTTTGTTGGTTGTCGTGAGTTGGTCTTGACATGTAATTCTTTCATACAATTACGTAAAAAATAACAATTAACTTGCATCGAGCAAGTTTCCAAACAATATTTTGTCCTGTGATTCACATATGCACGAGAGTGAACCTTGATGACTCATGTAATCTTTGGGCTTCTTTTTTAACAACCACCATTGTCAAAGAATTATAGCTAGAATGACTTAGAAGGCATTCAAAAAAACCATATTTTAATAAGTGTCCATTTTGTAATACAATTGGGTTTTATATCCTCAATGCTTCTGCACTTGTTTATGGTCTCCACAAAAAATAAATAAATAAAGTTTCAATAACTACTTTCTTTGATCTTCTTCGTAAAACACAGATTCTATAAAAGACATATTTCATTAGGTTTTTTATTAATAAAGTCTCCATGAGCTTCAATACTGGTCAGGACAGGTTAATTGGATATGTACTTCCCTGAAAACAGATCCTTCTGCTAGATATTTTGGCAACAAAAACAGGGAAGTTGTTATGATACCCCACTAAAATGAGCACAGTTGAAATAGAAGTGCTATAGGAATCATAAATATTGCTACATCAGATACTTTTGAGGAGGATACTTTATGAGTGTGTTTATGATAGCCGTCTAGTTCACAGCATTCAAGTTTGTGCTCATTTTTGTCATCAGAAAGATAGGCTTAAAATTCTTTAGTAAGTTTGTATACAACAATTATACAATTTTTCTTGAATCAGAACATTATGGTAAAAGGAAATTTATATTTCTATACAAGTTTGCATTTTATAAATCCTATTCAAGGGCTGATTGATGGACATTGGAATCATGATTAACGAGATAAATAGGAGGCAACAGCTAAGAAAAGGAGTACAAGTAAAATTGAACTTTTATGATGTTTCTAAAGGTGATTCTGGTTTAGCTGGTGTAGGCTTTGTGGTAAGAGATGGGCAAGGAAGATTCTTAATGGGATTCTCTTAATATCGATAAAGAAAGAAACAATGATGTGGAAGGGTCTGCTCATTTGATAGGTTTGTAGACCATAGCTAAAGATGCTTATAAAAAAGTTTGGAATTGAGAGAGATTCTCAAATAGTGGTCAATATTGTAAGAAGCAGCATACTTTCTCATTGTCAGTTAGGATTGTGTTGGAAGGAATACAGATTTGGAAAGAGAAACTAAACGCACACTCCACAACACATCGCTCAATAGATCAAAATAGGTATCAATTTATTAGCTAATAGTGGTCACTTAAACCATTTCCCTTGACCAGTTTGCACGATGTAAATGATTGGAAAAATCTTAAAAACATCATAATCAAAGAGTGCTCATCATAGTGTTATATGTTTTATGTGATGCATGTTTGTATAGGCATGGCTGATGACATCTTAATTGTAATTTTATGTCGCTCGTGCACAAAGCTCGTGCCATTGAAGACAGCTTGTGGAAGATAAATGATGAACGTGGTTGGCTTCCTCCTGATGACATTTTCATAAGATCTTTTGGTGGAAGAAATTGGAGCAGCTAGGGATTGTATTTGTTCCATGGGTTCAGCCAATTTATGGTTTGAATGACGTGCGATTGTGAGGCTAGGGAAATGATGTCAGACAACATATTGTAGAACACCTTTAATTGCTCTTCATTTGCCTATTTCCAAATTATGAAATCTGTTTTAGGGTCACAGAGTGTTGTGGTTATAGGATTCTTTCATTTATGGGCTATGTGTTGGCAAGTGTATTCTAGGCAGCCATGCTAGTGTTGCCATTGATGGCATCTTTGGTGTAGTCGCTAGTGATGGTGACAAGTTTTGGTTAGTCATGTGAAAGTTGTTTCAGTTCAGGAAGGGTACACGAAGTACAGTTCGACAGTTTTGGTCAGCGATGATAAATGATTTATCAAATGCGTCTAACAACTTGAGGAATATGTTATATGGGATGTTATGGTCTGCTTCTATGATTGCCGGTGTTAGTATGTGACACTGAATAAGATATAGTAGTGCGAAGTGGCACAAGTCGAGGGAGGCAGTGATATAAGACAGTTCTTGGTAATTGGATAAATTGGCTTAGTAAATTGAATTGGTTTACCAATTAAATTACTTAGCACTGAAGGGATGACATCCAATGTCTTAACTCTTCGATAGCATGATCTAGTTTTGTTTTTTGGTAACGGGTATGAACATGTTTGGTAAAGCCTTATTGAAGCTGATTAGAATAAAGAATTGAAGTGGTATAAAGGAAAGTATTTGGTATGAAAGGATATGGATGGTATAAAGGAAAGTATTTGGTATGAAAGGATATGGATGATTATGATATCCTCTTGTGATATGTGAGCCTTGGTGCTGGATGTCAAAATAGAGCAGATGCGCATTTCATTGGAACTAATCAAGCATTGTGATGCTATGTAAAGTTAATTGGGTATAACTCAACTTTGATGTAATATGCTATTTTAATGGACAGTGAGTCCTCTTGAAGGTGACTTTAAACTTCACCCTTCATGAATTGTGCTCAGGCAGTGAGCCTTTTGTTCTCATCAACTCCTAACAGGGTTGTGAACCTTTTAACGGAGGTTCTGTCCTTTTAACATGGACACATTTTCATTAGTGCATGATCTTGTGGGTTCAATCCCCATCAGGGTTTTCCCTTGGCCAAGGTTTCCTCTTACAAATCATGTTGTTATGAGTTCTCTTGTTGTGTATGCTTTAATACAGTGCTTGTTAGCATGAATGTCTAAGGGAGATTGATGAATGATATGTTATTCTTAAAGGGCAGATTGTTAGCATGTTTGGAGGGATGATTGAGTGCTTATGTGTTGCATTCATGACTTGGTTTATCATTGATGTCAACATATCAGCTTTCTGGATTGAACAGTCAGAGTTGCAGGCATAGTTTCGTTTAGTGCAGTTGAAGGATGTAGATTTAAGTTTAGTGGGGTTAGCAGAGTGTTGTTGGATATGTCTTTATGATATATCTATGTATACGAAAAGAGTTATAAAGATTCGAGTGAGTTATAGCAGTTTTATGGAAGACTGGTTGCAGACCAGTATATAGGAAATAGTATGTTGATGTTTGAGTTGTATCTTTCTTTCTGGTATGGTTAAAGCTTGTTCAACACGTTGGATTGGATTTTGGTTAGAGACATGTTCATGATTATGTGTTAGAGGTAGTGGAATTGGAGGATCATTCTGTGAAGGTTGCTGAAAAGTAATGTGTTGTATGTACACTATTAGGACGACTATGTTATGCAACTGATGTAAAATATATTGTAGTGTGTGAAACTTAATTGTAATATCTTATTATGGTCCTATATTACTCATTGTACATTGGGGAAGCCTCAAGGTTGACTCAATTAGTTGTTTTAGGAATCGGTATAAAGGAAAGATGTTTTCCTTGGTTGTAATCATCATGTGTATGATCATTGTAGTATGCAAACTTGATGAGATCAGAGCAGAGGATGATATTGATGAAATGTTGAGAACTTGAAAGGAACTATATTGGCAAGATAAGTTACTATATTAGTTAGTTCATTCTTGGATATGTTATGCTGAATTATTTAGTGAGAGCAGTTCTGAAACAATTTGGACAATGGGTTCAATTGATATTTTATCAGCTCCTAATAGAGTTGAAACAACTCATAACAGGGTTGAAACCTTCTAACAGGGATTCAAAGTCTCCTAACAGGGACTCATATGTACTGATTTTATTGAATTGACCCCTAACAGGGTCATATCATTTCACAAGGAACTTTCGATATTAGTACATCATCTTGTGGGCATTATTCACATCGAGGTTTTTCCTAGTTAACATATCTAGTGTTATTGTGCATGGTTATCCTCTTGTGGTTGGTTTGTCTTTTGGTTATATGTTTAAGTCTTGCTAAAGATTATTTAAAGTGCATAACTGATTCACCCCTACCACCTCTCAGTTATATCAATGGACTTTACTTTTTGACAATTGGTATCAGAGCATTAGGTCCTTGAAGGAAAAGTTTAATAGCTTAAGGAGATCAATGGCTACATCCAGGAAGGAAAGTCCGAAGTTTGATGGAGTAAACTATGACAATTGGAATGAGAAAATGACGACTCATTATGGGAGTTGAACACTGGATGGTCATAAGGGAAAGCAAGACAACAATCGAGGACAAAGATCTGGAATCATGCACAGAAGAGGAGACAAGTCTATTTATGTACAACATGTATGCTAGAGAAGCATTGCTATCAACTCTTCCAAAATCAGAAGATGTTGAGGTTAAAGGTTTATAACTTGCACATGCTATTTGGATTAAGTTACAAAGTCCATTTGACGTGATAGATCTGTAAATAAATCTGAATTTCCGAATTGGAAAGATATGTTTGTTAGTGCTAAGAGCAGGAAGATGAATCAATTAGGGGATATTTTGCTAGGATATTCGAGATTGTTGTAGGGATTAAGAGTTGTGATGGAGTTGTCACTAAAGATGATGTTGTGTGGAAGATTTTGAAATCTTTGCCACCTGCTTATAAGAACAAGGTAGAAACTATTGAAGAGATTATTCCTATTTCACCTAATTTTACCAAAGAAACACTACTTGGGAAGTTGTAGGCATTTGAACAGAGATTGAAAGTGGAACAAGGAGAAACCAGAACGGAGACAAAGTTTAGTGTACAAAAGGACAGAGCTAAATCAACTAGGAGTGTTAGCACAAATGGAGATTATGCTACATAATGGGCAGTCAGGTAAGAAGAAAATAAGAAGATTGATGAAGGACTTGCATTACTTGCATAAGGGGAACCTAAAGGTAGGAAAGCTTTTGCTTGTTGGACTTGCAAAGAACTTGTCATTTTTCATTTCAATGTCCTAAAAGAGAAAAGAAGATAAAACCTAGGAACCCTTACAAATCTAAGATCACAAAAGATTGCTTTTTTGTTGATGAAGATGATGAATTTGATAAATTTCTTAGAAAGTGATAACGAGGATGATGAAATTGGATTTGTTGCTAATAGAGAAGAGAGTCTGAAAAAGAAGAAAAAGAAGGAAAAGAAGAGAAAGCTTTAGTATCACATGTAGAAAAGAAAAAGTTTGATTGGATTATTGATAGTGGATGCTCTCATCATATGACAAGAGGTATGAATAAATTTGTGGAGTTTAATAGTTATGATGTAGTTAGAATTGGAAATAATGCATCTTGTCCTATTAAAGGAAAAGTATCTATTACTCTTGATGGGAAAACTAACATTGAGGATGTCTATTTTGTTGATGGATTGTGACATAATTTTTTGAGTGTTGGACAACTTGTTGATAAAGGTTACCAGTTGTAATTCATAGAGAAGACATGTGCGATCAAAGACAAAAACGGTAAATTGATTCGAATAGGTACACGGACTAGAGGTAATGTTTTTCAGCTGAATCCTATTGAGATGACATGTTTGGTATCAAAAGATGATGACAGTTGGTTTCGACATAAGAGATTTTGTCACATTAACTTTGATAACGTTGTGAATATAACTACTGCATTGTTATGGCAAAACAAAAGTCGAGTTCATTTCCAAGCAAGATGTTTACGACTTCAGTAAAGTTGGAGATTATGCACACAAACTTGAGTGGTCCTACAAGAACTAGAGCATTCTATGGTGAAAGGTACTTTATGCTTTTTATTGATGATTTTACAAGAATGATGTGGGTAGCATTTCTTAGAATAAAGTCCGAAGCTTTTAAGAAGTTAATGTTATTCAAGAATAAAGTAGAGAATGAATCAGGATTGAAGATAAAATGTCCAAGATCAGATAGAGGACGAGAATTTATTTCAAATGAGTTTAACATCTTTTGTGAGGATAATGGAATTAAGAGACAACTTTCAGCTCCTAAGACACCACAACAGAATAGGATAGTAGGAAGAAGAAACAAAGCTATGATGTTTGAGAATAATAATGTCACTTTTTGGAGAGAAGCAATGAATACTGTAGCATACACAATGAAAAGGGTACATATCAGGCAAGGTACTGGTAAGACACCTTATGAACTATGGTTTGGACATACACCTTGATGGAGCTCAAAATTAGTCTCCATTCTTGACCAGGATGAGCCATATAAATTGAACAGAGAGGCATCGACTATGAACACAAAAATGAATTAAGACGGCAACATATTCAGTATGTGTATGTGTAGTCGTGAAAACCCGAGGAGAGAATAAACAACAAACGAGACTATACCATCACGAGTCTGATATGCTCGATAATAAAAGGCTTTACGACAAGGTGTGTAGGGCAAACATCCATTCCATAATAGCTTCAGTCAAAAAGACATCGGAGATCAAAAGGTACGCTTTTGTTAACATAGGAAGTCTGAAACAAACCCTGTCGACAACGTATGCAGTTTGAGCGATACAAAGTTTGGTCCTGATGGAATATAGATAATCGACAATGATCAAGATTAATGAAAATAGTCAGGAATCTCAAGCACTATTGGAGGCATCAATAACTACAACCATCTTGTATCTTTCTCTGAGAATGATATATATTTGTGCTCTAATCATCGTGATTTTTCTTTGTTTGCAGATGAACATAATCATCGTACTGTTTTTCTGCTATCGGGGTCTAAAGAAATTGAGGGGCTTGTTAACAAAGACATCATAATAAAGTCATCTCGGATGGAAAATCACCATGGAAGCTCGTAGGTAGGATATGGCGGATATGCCATGATGACAAGGATCTTGATGCTCGGTTTGTTTTATCTGAATATAAAAGCTTTGAGTGCCTCGATGGCTTTAAATATATAAAATAATGCATACTTAACTAGTGCATTAAAACATTGACTTAGAAGGACCTTGCAAATTATATTTTGGAACTACCTGATTAGTTGCTACAAAAGGGTGTGATGGTTGAAAATGTCTTTTCATTGTTTATAAATACAGGATGTAAAATCAAGATAATATACAATTCATATTCATATACAAATCTCTAAAATTTCTACATACTCAAGTTATACATGCACACTTGATATATTTATATTATATTCTTTTATCGGCGAAGATTAAGTGATTGAACAAAGCTCGTGGATTTGAATTATTGGGTAAATTTTGTGCGGTCCTATATAAATTTGCAGTAAGAAGTGTCTTTATTGCAATTTTATTTCTGGCATAATTATTTATTTTAAATTTTGGAGTTGAAATATTATAGAGTTTCGTCCTTTATAATTATTGTTTAAATTCTATAAATAAATTATATGATAGATAAGTGGACAGGGTTAATTATAGCATTTTAAAATCGATCATCATAGATATTGTGAAATATTTAATTGTTCCTATATCTATGTCTGGTTTGTCTCCCAACCATAGGAGTTAAAGTGCATTCTAGACTAGTTTAAAATTGCGTCTATATATTTGATCCGTTGCGTCTTGATTACTAGATTGTTTATGGTTAAAGTGCATAGAACTTTATAAGGTTGTATGTAATAACTTATAATATTGACTCTGTTTGCCCTTTAAATTTTGCCATTGGTCTTTATGTTATTCATAATTCATAATCCATATGTTGGCAATTATTTCACATCTTTTCTTTGAAGAAGTAGTATATTCATTTGTTGCATTAATCCATAATTATTCTTATTTCAAAACATTCATATATTCATTTATTATTCTTAATTCATTAGTTGCAAATTTTTTTCTATAATCCTTGCCATTTGGGAAGTTTTTATTACATTAAAATTCTAAATCAATCTGTTATAAGTATCTTGGATTGGAGTGATTTGTTCAAGATTAGGTCCACCCGCCTTGGCCTTGCAACGCCAGAAGTGTAGAGAACTCGGATTACACCGTTCAGTTTCATCAAGTCAGCCATAACTACCTGGATATCCCAGCATCGAGTTGGCAAGACTCGTAGGATTCCAATCTGCGGTTGTGGGAATCAACAAATTGGTGACTCTACTAGGGAAAGTTGCAGAACAAACCCTAAGATTTTATGATTTCAGACCATTAAGAGTTAAAATTTATTTGTTTTGTTAAAGTATTTCGATATATTTGAAATCTTTGTAAGTTTTTACTTATATTGAAGTGCATTTGATTTCAAGCTTTTTTTATTTTGTTTCGTAAATTTTTATATGCTATGCGAAGATTTGATCTTGTAGAAGCATCGCATATCTCTTCTTCGAGCCTTTGCTACAGGTTTGATCTTCGATAAGGTGTACTCTACTAGCAAGAAGAACTTAGATTTTTCAAGACGATTTATTTCCCCCATTTGGAGGTGCCGATTCTATTGTGTTTTTATTGGTACTTCAACAAAAGGAGTGTCAGGTCATTAGTGACTTTGCCGAGGGAAGTGACTCAGAGAGATGTACTTTTCTTGTTGTTGAAAGAGCGGACATTGTTATGGCAAAATGTTCCAACTAAAGAAAAGGAAACAATATCTTCCAAGTGAAGATAGACTGCTGGACCTGGGAAGATTCAAATATGATCCTAATGGTTTATATTCAAGACTCACACTTATTGCACCCAAATTCTATGGAGATGTGCTCTCAATCATTTGAATGCTTTCTACGAATTCTTACATGCATACGAAGTGGATTTGGAAAGTCATGCAATGAGGCTTTTTGTTAGAACCTTGAAGGATTTTGTGATGGAGGCATTTAACTTATTGCCTACACAAAGTATTTTATCATGGAGGGAATTGAAGCAGTGGTTCCTTGCTGTATTCCATGATCAGGAAGAAGAGAATACGTATGAAGAACAAAGTTGCAACATTGAAGAGGATCTTGACGTGTCTCCACTTGATGCCTTTGTCAATTTGGAAATAGTTGAAGGGGAGTCTTCAGCACATTTGTTTCTGAGGATGACAAGCATTTATCGTGAAATACCACCAACCATCATGCCTCCATGCAAGGAAATCATATAAAATTACGTGAGTTAGGAGTCTCACCAAATGACTCTGATTTGACTTTTCCTTTTCCCATAATGGAAGAAGGTGGTGACAATGAGGAAGAATGCATTGAAGTAAGGCAAGAACATTATGATATTTTAGATTCAAATATATGAGAAATTTTGGATCCAATTGAAGAAGAATCCAATCCGGTAAGGAATTAGACTATGAGAAATATGGAAATGAGGAAGATGATTCTCTCTGTGTGGACTAGATTTCAGCCTTATTAGACATGGAATATCAATACCATGTTGAAAGGGTGGTCAAATTTTTTCAATATATCAAATTAATGAGACAACAAAGGTGTCCTTTGAAACATTTAATGAACAAGAAAATTCATTCATTTTGGCAAATCCATATTATTTTCATGAGGAAGAAAACAATGAACCAAAAGGGGCATGCATTTCTCAGAAGGATGACATGTTTGTTGAAGATGACAAGAAACAAGGTAAGTGAAGAATAATGTTTGACATCTCAAGTTGAACCTAAGACTGTATATGAAGCTTGTAAAGATGAGTTTTGGATAAAGGCTATGTGTGGATGAGATCTCAGCCTTATTAGACATGAAATATCAAAAGCATGTTGAAAAGGGTGGTCAAATTTTTTCAATACACAGAGAAAAACAAATTGAGACAACAAAAGTGCCCTTTGAAACATTTCACGAACAAGAAAATTCATTCATTTTGTCAAATCCATATTATTTTCATGAGGAAGAAAACAATGAACCAAAAGGGGCATACATTTCTTAGAAGCATGACATGTTTGTTGAAGATGACAAGAAACAAGGTAAGTGAAGAATAATGTTGGATATCTCAAGTTGAACCTAAGGCTGCATATGAAGCTTGTAAAGATGAGTTTTGGATAAAGGCTATGAAAGAAGAACTTGAGCAGATTGAAAAGAACAAGGCATGGGAATTGGTCCCTAGACCTAAAGGCAAGAATGTTATTGGCACAAAGTGGGTATTTGGAAACAAGAGGAATGAACAAGAAGTGGTAAAAAACAAAGCAAGATTGAAGAAAGCATTGTATGGATTGAAGCGAGCACCTAGAGCTTGGTATGCAAAATTGGATAAGCATTTACAAAATTTGGAATTCAAGAAAGCTAGTAAGAAATTTTGAAAAGAAATGAAGAATGAATTTGTATGAGTATGATTGGGTGCAAATTATCAAGCAAGGACGAGTCAACTAATGCAATACAAACAAGATACAAATCTATGATAGGAGGATTGCAGTATTTGACTCATGCAAGACTAGATATAGCTAATGCAGTTGGAATTGTGGAAAGATTCCAAACAGATCCTAAAGAGTCACACTTGGCAGCAGTAAAGAGGATATTTAGATATTTGAAGGGAATATTAGATTATGGCTTATGGTATGACAGATCACAGGACTTTACTTTAGTGCACATATACTGATGCAGATTGGGTAGGAAATGTGGATGACTAGAAAAGTACAAGTGGTGGAGCATTCTTCTTGGGAGGAAGATTGCTTTCATGGTTGAGTAAGAAAATTGCATATCACAATCTATAACAAAAGTAGAATATGTTGCAACAAGAAACAACTGCAATCTAATTATTTGGATGAAGCATATGTTACAAGACATTGGTATTGAATTTCTAGATCCTATTATCATTCATTGTGATAATACAAGCTCAATTAATACGTCAAAGAATACAGTGTTACATTCAAAGACTAAACACATTGCAATAAACTTTCATTTCTTGAGAGAGAAGGTAGTAGAGAAGGAAATCAGATAGGATTATGTTAGCACAAAGGAACATATTACAGACATATTCACTAAACCTTTGGCTAAGGATACCTTTGAATACTTGGGAGCTATGCTTGAGGTTATGCCTCAACCTTCTTCAGAGGAGTTCATGTAGGATTCCATCAGTCCAGTAAATTTAAAGCTTATTCTTACATCTGGACTGCATGCTTGGTGATGCTTCTTTTGGGGGAGTAGTCACTGTTTGAGTAGAGTTATTGAGAACTCTTGAGTATTGTTTAATAGTGTCTTTTGACACTTGGTGGGTTTTTTCAGATTGCTTTAGAGATGATTGAACTTTGACAATTGGCATAATGACACCTTTGTCATTTATGTCAATATGGGAGAGATATATATGATAAACCTTATTCATCTATGGGGAGAGTAACATGAATGGGGGAGAGTAATGTATGATTGAGAAAGTAGATGAGGAACAAATATATTTGGTATTTTTTACACTTTGATATTTATCATCATATGTTGCCATCAATGCCAAAGGGGGAGATTGTTGGCATGAATGTCTAAGGGAGATTGACGAATGATAATGATATTCCTAAAGGGGAGATTGTTAGCATGTTTGGAGAGATGATTGAGTGCTTGTGTTGCATTCATGACTTGGTTTGTCATTGATGTCAATATATAAGCTTTTTGGATTGAACTGTTAGAGTTGTAGACACAATTTAGTTTAGTACGGTCAAAGGATGTAGAAATTTAGTGCGGATAGTAGAGTGTTGTTGGAGATGTCTTTATGATATATCTATGTGCGGGAAAAGAGTTATGAAGATTTGAGTGAGTTATAGTAGTTTTATAGAAGACTGGTTGCAGGCCAGTATACAGGAAACAATATGTTAATGTTTGAGTCGTATCTTTTTGGTATGGTTAAAGCTTGTTCAATGGGCTTGAATTTTGGTTAGAGGATCATTCCATGAAGGTCACTAAAGTGTAACATGTTGTATGTTCATTGTTAGCTGTGTTATGTAATTGATGTCAAATGTATTATAGTGTGTGGAACTTAATTGTAATATCCTATGATGGTCCTATATTACTCATTGTACATTGGGGAAGCCTCAAGGATGACTCAATTAGTTGTTTTAGGACTTGGTATAAAGTAAATATGTTTTCCTCGGTTGTAATCATCATGTGTATGATCATTGTAGTATGCGAATTTGATGAGATTAGAATAGAGGATGATATTGATGAAATGTTGAGAACTTCAAAGGAACTATATTGGCAAGACAAGTTACTATATTAGTCTGTTTATTCTTGGATATGCTATCCTAAATTGTTTAGTGAAAACAATTCTAAAGCAATTTGGACAGTGGGTTCAGTTGACTTCTTATCAGCTCCTAACATGGTTGGAATCTTCTAGCAGGGATTCAAAGTCTCCTAAGAAGGACTTGTATGTACCAATTGTATTGAAATTGGCTCCAAATAGGCTCACATCCCTTCACAAGGAATTATCTACATTAGTACATCATCTTGTGGGCATCATTCCTACCAGCTTTTCCCCTTGATGAAGGGTTTCCCTAGTTAACAAATCTTGTGTTATTATGCATGGTTATCATCTTGTGGTTGGTGTATCTTTTGGTTATATGTTTAAGTCTTGATAAAGATTATTTAAAGTGCATAACTAATTCACCCCTCCTCTCAGTTATATCAGTGGACTTTACATTCTAACTGATGGCATTCAAAATTGCAAGTGAAATTTGATTACCATATTTAGGAGTTTTGCTAAATGAACCCTATCAATGCCTTTTGTGCCTAAGTGTCGGGTTGTCATTTCGAGTCATGTGGTGTGTTTCAAGTGCTTATTGTTGTTCATTAAGTATATTCATGCACCTTAGGTCATTAGTTTGAAGTTTCAAATCATTCGGTGAGGTCTTGTTTTGAGCACTTGTCAAATCTGCATTTTCCTTCTAAGTGTTAAATAGAGTTTGAAAGGCTAGTTTGCGTTTGAATTGGTTGAGTGTCATGATTCGCCACTTTGCGATTGTCTAGTATGCATATTAGAGAACCTATGTTTCAAATTTCAAGTTGTTTCAATATGTTTTGATAAGGTTTTGAGTTCCCCAAAGTTGGTTGTTTATTGTAATCTTGCTGATGCACAATGTTCAGAATTTTGGGAAGCCATGTTTGATAGTGAATATTTTGTGACTTGTGAAGTATTTTGGAGAAATGTTCATACCACTATGTTGCAGTCATAAATGACATCCTATGTTTGCAAATTCAGGGTCTAATGAATCCGTTTGATAGGTTTGCCAAGCTGATTCTGTTTGCAAAAACTTAAAACTGCCCAGTTGTCTTTTATGATAGTTTATCAGTTCCCTGTTTGACTGACCATAACTTTGACCCAGTTGACCCTAATGAAGAGATTCTTTTCCAATTGCATTCTAAGAGTCAGAGACATCCTATGTTCTAATTTTGAGGCTGTGACAAATCCGTTTGACTAGTTTTCAAACGTGATTCCAGATGCAATTCCTGAAGTTTTATTGGTATTAAAATGTACAGGTTGATTGGTAGCCCTGTTCAGGATGTTATAACTCGGAATCCATAATAGATGAAGCCAAACGGATTCACCACTATGTTCTATTCTGAAAATACTTCCAGTATGCCAAATTGCAAATTTTCTCCAATCTGTTTGCATATTTTCCCAAGTCCATTTCATCAAAAATCTTTGTTTTGACTAGTTGTTTGGTTATGTTATTCACAGAGGTCAACTTTGTAGGCTTGCCAAATGCACCCAATTATTTGTCATGAGCCCAAATTAAATATTTATACTCCCCTTATGAAAGCCTGCCAATGACCTGAGATTCATCTCCCCAAGTTGTCGTTTGACTGATTTTCCAAGCCAAATCCAAAAGATTTTTATCGTTTCTAAGATGTTTGAATCCAGAGTAGTTTGGAGAAGGCAACATTGAGAGTTAGTAACTTTTGACCCTGGCACTGTCATGAGATGAGATTTGATAGGGTGAGAGTATGTGGACCAGAGAACATGAATGCAAGGTTTCAGGGCTTGTTGTTTGATTTTATCAATTTTTAAGGTCAATTTAAAGGCTTCCTGGCAGAAAATAATAGTTTGCAAAAAGGTGGAAAATGAGTTTAAAATGACCAAATGGTGATCGATTCTAAATCTAATCAATATGGTGGATCAATCAGAGTAGTTTGATGAGTCAGTTGTTTGAAATGCAATTTTTTTTAGCAGGACCCACTTTGGGGTCCGACTGATTTCATCATAATGCTAAGATAGTTTTGAAACTAAGTTGTCTTAAAAAGACTAGGATGAACTTTATCATTGAAATAACTATAAGAGATTTGAGTAAATGGTAATGTTTATAAGACACAAGAATGATGTTATCACCAAGTGTGTGGTAGATACATACCTAAGGGTGAATATATAATTAATGATAGTGTCATTCTGAAGGGGTCTGAGTTTTGAATAAGGTGTTTGCAATATGAGAAATTGGTCAAGTAACACTATACCGAGTGACTTTGCAATGAAATGTTTTTTGTCCACTATAGCAATGATATCTCATAATAGCCTATTGTATAAAGTTCATTTGTATGATAAAATTTTCTAGCAAAAAGTATCAAGATTGTGTTTTGAGATTGATCGAAATTGAAATGCATGTTGAAGATAGCAAAGATGGGAATCAAACATTATCAGTGAGATCCAATGGAATGCTTTAGCAAGCCCACCTTGGGAGCGGCCTATCACTTGAAACTGTCATTTGAAAACACTCATAGATAGTATGTAATAAGCACTTAAAAGACAGATGGACCTCAAATGTTAAAATCCGCATCATTATCTCTTCCAGTTTTGCACACAAGAAGCAAGCAAATACATGGGTTGTTTTAGATGTCCTCCACTCTTGACCATTTGCAAGATCTAATTTGTGCATTTTGGGGGGTGTCGATGATCACTCTTGCTGAGGCTCACTTCATTGATGCCATATCCAATGAACTACTGTATAAAACGTTCCTCACGCAATCATGTGTGTGCAAGTGGGGAGACATTGCATTGGCTTCTTAATTTTTGTTGAGAGAGCCACAGATGGAAAATACAAATTGATAGCTTTTATTTGCCAATGTGAAATCTGCAGTGATAGGGCGATGAATGCATATGAAGCAAGGATCAAACACAAATGCTGTTGAATATTTTCCAAATCTTTTCGCATATGAACAAGAAAATGATTGAATCGTCTTTTTCTTCCATGATGCCCAAATAGCCATAGTGGATTTGATGTGTGGAAATTTTATTGATTGGTTAAAAGCAACACTTCCACCATTAATGAGTCCTCTTCCCAGCTTGCACACACAAAATAAGGGCAATTAGATGAGCAAATTAGATGGGCCTCCACTTATAACAAAAGGAGATCGAAAGGTTAATAGATTTGAATGCCAGTTTGCAAATAGATGGGCTTGTGGGATGTACACACAGTGAACAACCAATGAAGAAATTGCTAGCATCGATTCAAACAGTGGAAAGCAAATACTAAAAGGAATCTCAGATCACAGATATGAGCTTTTACTTATCTGTTATGGAGATTGATTCACAAATTGGACATAAAGAGACACATTTCCATCTGGTGAGGACGCACAGATCATAGATGAATCCTTTTGTTATTCTCAAAATGGATGTCCCTAGCCTAGCGTGCACATGATGAAACTATGCTACACGAAGTTTTTGTCTTGACAAGGGCGCAAGTATGATAGAAATGACATCCATTTAACTTGGTTGCAAATTGTATTCTCCATGTATAGATGCTTATAAAAGAAAATGTGGAGTTATTTATCCGACATGTTCTATGTAGACATCCTTTTTAGTGTTTTTACACACAAGCATTTCATATATAAGTGTGTTAAGCGTTGCTCACTTAAAGAAGCAACTCTAGTGGTGGGCCCAAGCGATTTGTTTGGCGCCAAAAGCAATATTTTGACCGAGTAAGCAAATGACATGTTTCAACCGTGAGTTTCCTTTCGATGTTATGCTCATGTGACAAATGGCAGTGTAGGTCCCAGTCTAGATGATGTGGCAAAATGAGGAGCAAATGAGATTGCGACACATGGCGCCTAGGTGGCAATTGCCTAGTTGGAGCGGCGATAGGGTCAACTGACGTTTACTGGTGAACCAAATGGATGGTGACACACGACAATCAAATGTTTCACCATGGAGTGAAAGCTTTCAATAAATTTTAGTTTGAAGATTAAAGCTCAAAATTTGAAAGCACAACCTAGGATTTTAGGGATTTTTTAAATTTTCAGAGGGGCCCCACATTTTTAAATGGATTGTGCATGTATTATAAAGTTTTGACTTTATGATAATTTTAATATTTGGGGAAGGGTCTGCAAATTTCTTCTGGTCTGATTTTTAAGCCAACATAGCACTATCATATATGGACGGAAAGGTCTCGGCATCTAGTTTTCAATTTTGCCATCAGAATATGTGCAGGGAGTAGTGGGTGAAAGTTATTCCTAGATTTGTTTGGCGTGCTCCATTTTCAACTGTATTTTTCTTTGATAGTGCAAATTCAGTTTTCATCTTAATGGTGAAGTGGGTAGTCGTCAAATCTGCAGGGGGTCTTGTTAGTGGTGTTGTTTTGTCTCTTAACTAGTTTAGTGTGATTTTTGGCAGCATCTTATCAGCAAATCTGATATTCTTTCCAAGGGGGTTTCCATCATGTTAGTGAGATAGTTTTCTAGTTGTTTGCAGTTTTAATGAAGATAATATTTGGTTTTCAGTTGAAGAGGAGAAATGAGAGATTCTTTGCAGCAACATATGGATGAAGATTCAAGTGGACAAGGGGCAGTTTTAGATCAAATCCATTATTCTTCATTCGCCTATATATTCTCTCTCTTTCTTTTTGTAAAAGGTTGGTTGGTTCCAGTCTATTGAGCAAGGCTCTAGCTGTGTTTCCACCACATTCTCAGCATTTTCTTTCTGTATGAACAGCAATTATGGAGTTATAAGTTATAGTTCTGGTCTTTTAGGTGTTTTATGAGTTATTTTTATGCATCTCAAATGTATTTACTTCAAAGAAATGAATACAAATACAACAAATGAACTTAGTTCCATTTTGATTCTTGTCTCCTATCTTTGCTGTTTGTAACCTTTTGTGATTTATGGGGAAAGAGCATAGATATCAGTTGCAACTCATTTTGGGTTGTATGTTTTGATGCGTTTTGCTATTGATTTAAAGAATCAAGTAAATGCTTGATGTATCTTGACAGGGTTGTAGATTTCATGGAAGGATTTGATGAGTACGAGATTCAATTTGAACATAGATTTCTGATTCACAAAGTGAAAGGATAGATCACTAATATCTTGATGTATGTTGTGATTTGTGGAATACCCAATGGATAGGGCATTGATTAGTCAAAGGATCTATATGCTTCTTGTTGTTTCATATGTGGGTTATGCTGATATCAATTCATAATCAAAATCATTTTCCCTTTTGTGTTGAAGAGCTGAAATGATAACCCTCATTTAGCTTGTGAATATCATAGGTTATGTTATTAGCTATTTCATACCTTTGTCATTACATGAGCATAGAAGAAATTGGGGTTTTTATCTAGATTAGTAAATTTGGTAGTTTAAAGCTTCAAAGGATCGAGTGGTGGTAAAGAATTAAGTGGCCAAGTTACAATCTTAAGTGGGAACAATACATTTTTGTTGGGATCATAGTATAGTGGGTTAAACGTAAATTCCAAAGTGCATCTAAATTTTGGCTAGTCAATTAGCTTGAAATTCCATATAAAGGCATATGTTGTGCATAAGGGCCCTAAAATCCTTATAAAGTTTAATTTTCCACACTTAAAATTTTCTTTTTAAAATGTAATGACACTTACTCCTCAAATGTGTTGTTCACTTTAAAGTCTTATATAGTCCAATCACCAACTTATACTCTACATGGCCTTTTATGCCATGGATAGATTCTCTTTTGCACATGATTTATGTTTGGACCTCTTCTTAAATAATGAATGATTATTGATTGGTATTGATGAATGTTAATAATAATCTATATTTATAGCAGCACTAATGTTCATATATCTTTACTAATTTAAAAGGAAAGATGATTTTTTCAAAATTTAATAGGATTCTTTTCTTATCCTACATAGGTAGTTCTTTTCTCTTTAATTTTCACGTCCCTTAACTTGCACTTATTTCCTCCTTTTGGCTGATCGGTGTTAACTCTTCATTATTTATTTTGGTTTTACTTTATCAATGGTGCATCCCAATGTAAGGAAAATCAGTTTTCTTGTCTTTTATGTTTATTCTGTTTGGATTGGTATTACTTTTGTTTATTGGTGTTGACTATAATAAAACGCTCCTTAACATTGCCTTTAATTTTCTATCTCCCCTTTATGGAATTACATTGCAAACCGAGCTAGCGAATTTCTTTAATCTTGAATGGCTACTACTTTATTTATTTGCTGCTCATTTTTTTTTTTTTACGTATATATTAAACTTTTTTTCACTGTCATTCAATCCCACCAATCCGCTATGTATGGTGGAAAGAGTACATGCGTACTCAACATATGGGCCCAAAAGGTGATGCCCGTTGATATTAATAAAGTGTTATAGATTATGTCATTGATAATAAGTTATAATGTAATAATAATTATACATTATGGATAATAATTTATAATGTAAAGATGTAAATATTATCATCATTTAGAATATTCAAATAGGTAATAGGTTATTATTGTTATTGTGTTTAGAATATATCTTGTAAATAATTGAATAATGATATTAGTTAGTGTATTCAATGGATTATGATCACTTAATGTTATTCGCTATCAAGAATGAATGGTTCCACAATCATATGTGATCACAAAGATTGTTTGTCTATGCTATTTATCAATGTTCATTATTTCAACTAGGGATATCAATATGAGTTAATAATTTTTGAGTGTATAATCATATCATTATATTTTTACTTATTATTTAATATTTTAATCATTTATGATTGTCGGGTCCTATTCTAGGAGGGGTCATGACAGTCGGACCTTCCCAAAATTGCTTGTCCTCGAGCAATCTCAATTTATACAAAACTTTTCATGTGGGGTTAGCATCTCCAATGAGAATGTGACATGGGAAAATGCAAGGTATACAAAAGGTGAACATATTGATGCATGATACCATTTGTAATGACCCATACTCCTCAAATGTTTTATCCACTTTAAAGTCTTATATGGTCCAGTCACCAACTTATAGTCCATGTCGCCCTTTATGCAAGGATAGATTCTCTTTTACACATGATTTATTTTTGGACCTCTTCTTAAATAATACATGATTATTGATTTGTATCTATGCATGATACTAATTTAAAAGGAAAGATGATTTTTTTTCAAAATTTAATAGTATTACTTTCTTATCCTACATAGGAAGTACTTTTCTCAATGATTTTCATGTCCCTTAACTGGTACTTCTTATTTCCTCCTTATGGCTGATCAGTGTTTACTTTTCATTATTTATTTTGGTCTGACTTTATCAATGGTGAATCCCAATGTAAGGAAAATCAGTTTTCTTTATTAGTGTTTGCTATAATAAAACCCCCCTTAACATTGCCTTCAATATTCTATCTCCCTTTTATGGAATTACATTGTAAAACGAGCTAGCAGATTTATTTAATTTTCAATGGCTATTACTTTTATCTATTTGCTGCTCCCTTTTTTTTTTTCTGTATGTATTAAACCTTTGCCCCCCGTCATTCGATCCCACCAATCCGCTGTATGCCTACTCAACACTTGAGCCCAAAAGGTGGTGCCTGTTGAAATTCAGAAAGTGTTATTAGTTATACATTATATTATTAATAAAAAGTTATAATGAAATAATAATTATACATTATGGATAATAATTTATAATATAAAGATGTAAATATTATTATCATTTAGAATATACAAATAGGTAATAGGTATTTAATGTTATTATCTTTAGAATATATCTTGTTAATAATTGAATAATGATATTATTTAGTGTATTCAATGGATTATGATCACTTAATGTTATTCATTATCAAGAATGAATGGTTTCGCAGTCATATGTAATCAAGTAGTTGCAATCACACAGATTCTTTGTCTGTACTACTTATCAATGTCCTTTATTTCAATTAGGTATATAAATATGAGGTAATAATCTGTGGTTGTATAATCATATAATTAAATTTTCACTTAATATTTAAATTCTTAATCATTTATGATTGTCGGGTCCCATTCTGGGAAGGGACATGACATAAAAATAGACAAAATCCGGACATAACATGAATTTCCCTACTTATTTTGATCAAAATCTGGACTCACTATGATTTTCCCATGAATTTCCCTTCTTGGGTGTTGACATCCCATACTTGGTATATTTTCTGACAAAAAGTAGTAGAAATTCATGGCTCTTGGGTTTTGACATCCCATACTTGGTATATTTTCCGAATTTTCAGAAAATATACCAACTATGGGATGTCAAAACCCAAGAGCCATGGATGATTTCAGACTGGAGGTGATTTCCCCCCAAGAATGAGCTTGAAATGTTTTGAAGTCTGAATTTGTCCAAACTAAAGGCCAGTTTGGTTGCCGGAATTAGTGACGCCACAATTGTCCAAATCTGGAATTTCTAATCTGGATTACAGTTTTCAGAATATGGTTGGGACCGTTTGGTTCACCTAGAATTCATAATGAGAAGATACATTTCCTGCATTTGGTTCCATAGACTTGAATTAGAATACTAATTGAATAAGCATTACACTTTTCCAAGAATCCATTACTCCTTAGGATTTTGAACCTAAAAAAAAACTCATATATATTTCTTCCTAGAACATTAATCCGAAGCATAATTAAATAGAAATTTAGATCTTGACTTTTTTCACAATCTCTTCCTTAATACAAATGAAACAAAATCGAACATTGACATTCTACCAAAAAATAAAAAACACCTGATCTGCTGCTCAAATCTTAAGCATTAAACCTACTGCATTTCATCCCAAAAACAACACTTTTGATACAACAGTAGTTTTTTTATTTTTTCCATTTGATTATTGTTTACATTTTACAACACAGAAAAAATATTAGGCAGTCTTTACATTTAATTATTGTTTATATTTGATTATTGTTTACATTTTACATTTGATTATTGATTATTGTTTCCATTGTATGCTTGCCAACATACGTTTGTGTCCTGGTGACCTTGTTGCTCTGACTATGCCAGAAACAATCGACGGGCCCAAATTTATTTGTTCTCTAAAGAAATTGGCAGGGAAAAATAAGCCAATATTAATACAAGTTTATTATTTGCCTCCCATACACTGCTTGGCCTGGCAATACCTAGTGTAAAAAAATGCATGGTACTTCTGCACATTCAAAGCACAGCAACCTCTCTGTTGAATCACTGTCTTTTTCCATGACAGTCCTCTATGTTGCCTATTGCCTATGATCATGAAATAAATCAGCTAAAGTCGCACACAAATCGCTACCACTAAAGAGCAAGCAAATCGTGGGAGCAAGGCGCCAACTCGCAACAGGTAGTTCCTAAGCAAATGCTTCTATCCACTTCCTCGGGTGAGGTTATAAGTAGCAAAATATACCATGTTCTGTAACCTGATTTTCCTCACTCTTCTGTAATGTTGAGATGATCGATGTAACAACTCACATGAACTTTTATGTATACCTTGACTTCACTAGGTGCTTGGATATAGAGGTAAACTCTATGTTGTCTCTCTTTATAAAGTGGCAAGTCAGCTCAAAAAAGAGATATTTAGCCATAGTATATTTCAATGCTTCAGCAGAACAAACATAAATAGAGCACCTTTCTCATGATATTGAAACCATTTGTTCGCCAGAATTTTTCGAACCGCATTAGTTGAACCTTTACAAAGGATTCAAACCATCAGTGTTTACTGCTGACTGCTTTACTCATGTAAATTATCATTGAAATGCATTTCCACTGCACAAATCTTCTCACACTACAAGTGTTTATCTTCTCCAACAACGACCTGTGTACCCTGGGCATCCATAGCTGCATTTGCTGCCCTGCTGGTAAGGCTAGAATCGCTTGCACAGGGCATCCAAACCAAAAAAATTCATACCATATGCCTCTCACAATTCCATCTAACAAGCAGGAAACCAAATCTAGTTATTGAGGATTGTGAAATGAATAGATCTGATAACATATTAGAGATATGGGCAGAGGTTGAAGTAAGAATAATGAAAAATAATATTCATGTTGCTTCCTTTTCATTCGAATGCAAGTTACATATTTATAGGACTTCCATATCCTATTTTATAGGCAACCTCCTATAACAACTATTCTGAACATAGCAGTGTAACAACAGTACTGGGGTATGTCGGGACAATTTTCTAGGACGGGGGAAAATGGGCCTCTTTTTGGAACAGCAGGGGGGTGGCCAGGGTATGGCAGAAAGGGGATGATGGGGCAGGGAGGGGTGTTATATGGTATACATATAGAACTTGAAATGCTAGTTATGAAATGATGTTTCAGAAGAACATACCAAATTAAAATACTTGAATATAGCAAAATTGCAACATGAACTAGAGCCATGAACATTCAACATAGTAAAATATTACTTACCCAATAGTAACATTCAAAAATCAAAATCCAAATAGAAATTCAAGTTCCCATCCCAGTGGCGACATGGTTGCGAAATGGTGGAGGTGAGGGTACTTGGGCACTCAAGTACCCAGTGCAGGGACGTCTCGAGGACAGGTATTTCGACTTTTGGGAGGGGGTGCGAGTCCCCGTGTTACGCTGAAACAAATCCCTACAATACTTTATGGGAGTTGTATCAACTATCACCAGCTCACATTATTATTATCACATAAATCTACACATTATAATATTAAGTTTTTTCTCAACAGCTTAATATTTACATTATTTTATACAATATCTAGTTAACTCACACACCCATGCAAACAGTAATTCCTAAGACTCACAGCCGGACATTCAAATAATTCTATATTATCCTAACCTATACACATGATATTCAAAGTTCATACCATATGATGATTAATTCCTACCAGATAACGCATAGCAGGTGGAACCTACGTTTCAGGCCTTAATTCTGGCTTGTCGAGAAATCAGTCAGAAATTCTTGGCCCAGTAAAGTGGTTAGTCCCACAAAATGTATTGAGGATCTTTCTATATGGTTGTTTTTCATGATCAGAAAAGAGAGCGAACCTGCAAAGAGAGTTGTTTATAAGCAGATGTGGATCCATGTTTCTATGTGCAAGCTGTAACTATGTTATATAGTGAACTGGGCGGATCACTACACAGAATTATACATATTGATCAGCTTCTAGTTAGTGCATTGCAACTATGTTTGAATCCCTTTCAAGGGCTACAGAACCTCAGACAGGATTAAATATGGACTGGAAGCTGAAGTGGACCTTATCTAGCATCTTTTTATAGTGCTGTAATGGATCACTTGAGAATTTTATTGCTTGAAGTCACAAACAACTGGAATCTATGATTGCTAAAGCAGAAATAACAAATTGGCCAATTGGTAATTTGGCATTTTGTAAGCATCCTATTTTAGATTTATTTCTTTGATTTCGGTTTGCCTTATAGTTAGGACAAGAGTATCTGACATCTTATTTTCTGAATATCCTTATGGAAGTCATGTTACCAATTTATCTGATTTTTAATTTTATTGATTATTGAGATATGGATTCTACTGCATCTTTCGGAAGTATGGTGACTGTGCCAGTTAATTGGTTATTAGAACATGGTTATCTTTACGTATTGGGGGACATGGCTGTGATTGTTGCTGCTAAGATATAATTACTGTGTGTACTGATCTTGTTAATGATTGTTATGATATGAAGTCTAATGTATCTTTTGCCAGTACAATGATTATGCTGATTAGTTTCTTATCAGAACAGGGTCATCTATAGTTTTTGTGGATCATGGCTTACAATTGTTGCTACTGAGATATAAATTTAGTCTCTTATAAGGTCTCTCTCTATTTGGAGATATTCTTGGGTGCATTGTCATCTATTGTGTCCTAGATTTGTAAAGCGTTGTATTTCTATACCACATGTTGATTCCTGTGTGATTTTTCATGATTTCACATGCTTTTCATCCACATCAAACTAGGCCAAAGTTGATAAGTTGACCTGGGAAACAGCATATAGAAACCTCAAAGATACAACCTTCCCGCTGTTTGATTTTTCTTTTTCTTTTTTGGCATTATGAACAATATAATATATCCTGTGGAGAATCTGAGAACATTAGGTCTGTAAACTCTATGGTTTGTTTGATTAAACAGTGAAATACCCTAATGTTGTATTAGTCGTGATTTTTTCTCGTCTGAAAAAGGTTCACATTTGCACTTTTGAAGAGTGTGCTTATGGGAAGCCCCAGTGATAATCTTTTATGTTGCTGCATCCTCCGTATTCTCAATTCAACATTACAGTTTTTAAACATCCTTAAATAGGAACTAATGTATGGCTATCCTAAATTTATCATGTGAACTCCTCAGTGACAGCTTAAATCTTTGAGAAAATTATTTGGATATTTTGGTGCCCTAAATATATATCTGGTGTATTGATGCAATTTTGTAAGTCTCTTATAAATTTTGTTGCCATTTTATGCAGGGTTTCTTGCTCTATGCTATTGTCCATTTCTACTTTATATTATTCTGTCCTAGAGTTTGCATTTCAAGTACACATTAAAATTTAGGGTTCAATTACAACTTTCCCATTATAGCTTTAATTGATGTTCCTTTTGGCAACTTTCAATAGGAATTTCTGGAGGATACAATGAGGAGAGCTCCGTATTTGAGGGAGCTTCTACATTGTTATGCTGGTTATGGCAGATTGAGTGCTCGAGAAGAACAAGCACATCTGAAGAGGCTTGCAAAATACATTCCTGATAATGCACATCAGTCTGTGAAAAACTTCACAGAGCGTGCTATTTTATCCCTTCAGGTTTATTCTTATTTACAGTTCTTATATGGTACACGTTATTTGCAAAAGAACCTTGCAGATAGCCTGTACTCGTGTTTCCTTTTGCTAAAGAAATTCATCTGCTGATTTTTACTTTTTTTAGAGTAGTTGACTAGTTGAGTGCTATGAATTATGATACTAGCAGGACTGTTGTGGCCCATAGATTTAAAAATATCTGGCATGGGATATACTTGAATTAAATTATTCTGCCTCAAAAGTGGAATAGCACACATGAGAAGGATAACCAGCAACTGTGGAGAACTAGTGTAACAGTCTTAGTGCCTTGAGGGGGGAATCCTTACCTGAAGTGCTAGCAAAGATATCTACTGTAGCAATCTTTTCAAATTTGATGCCGCAGTTGTAGGAAATATGGCTTCTCTTTTAGGACATATCCATGTCCCTTTTAATATTATCTGGCAAATTGTTCTAGTGCCTTGAGTGGGCGGTCCTTGCCAGATGTACTAGCAAAGGTATGTATAGGTTGTAGCAATCCTTCCATAATTTGATGCCTCAGACCTTAGTTACCTGTTTGGGTGGGAGAATCCAGTACGTGGGCACATGCAAATATTTTTGGTGTTTGGGTACGTGTGTGTGTGTCTGTATATATCAATATATATAATTATATATACAAAAACATTAAAGAAACATACAGATATGTAAAACTATGATAGTATGATACTTTCTCATGGATCAATGGCAAATGCCAAAGATGAATTCTAAATGCCAATTGATAGTTTAACAATATTCAAATAAGCCATATAATATATTTCTAGGCTCACAATTGAACGGCGTTTTTGGGATGGGGATGTTTAATGGGACTGGGTTGTGTTTCCAGTACAGGTATGGGTCGAAACCAAAATTTAACGGACGGGACCTCAGGGGACGACGATTAAAAACTTATGGAATTTTTTTACATATAGAGACAAAATTCAAATATCCATATCATAACATTGATAAACCATTTACCATAGACATTTTAGAAGATCAATACATGAAAATTTATCAAATGACAAATACTAAGTACTTCCATTAAACAATATCACATACATATATAGCAAAAGTCAAAATGCCTAAGGGCTCCAAGTATCATGCATGATATCAGAATGAAATAAAGAGTAGTTCAACTAAAATAGTTAGTAAATATTAAATGCAATCTTTTCTCACTCCTAGTGTTGCTCTATGTTTTTTTCCTCCCTCTTAGCAAATATGTCAAATTTAAAAATCAGTAGAAGAGTTAGTGTTTTAATGGACCAAATATAGTTTGCATGTTTTTATTATGTCTTTACGACAACTTGGGGCCCATGTGAACAACAAAAATTGATTTTTTTTGGGGGGTCTTTTGTCTTTACTAGATTGGCTGGAAAAAAGGGGATGGCTAGTAGTTTTGGGGATAGAGAGGGGACGGCAAAACAGTCCTTGGTACTGCTGGCCGTCCCCAAGTTTCTTGCAAAAAACAATTGGCTCTTTTTGAAGCCAACCAGTTAAATTTCAAGGAGTGGAGAAATGAGCATGTTCTTCAACTTTGTTCAGCCACATAAGAACTTGCAACTTGGAGAGAACCAACAAAATAAAAGATAAGAAATGCAAAATAAATTAAAGAATGTTTAAGTGCTAAATTCTACAACACGGGTGGTAAAAAAAATTGTGAGAGGATTTTGATTGCAATAGGTTAGAGGCACATATAACCTTGACTATGGAAGTACCGCCATTTAATGACATCCATTTTGGAATGGTCATTTACAACACAAGAAGTGTGACTTATTCCTAAGACAAACAAACCAAATTCTCTCATTATCTTTTCTCCACTTTTGGATTCTAGAAGACTACTAAATGCTTGTTTGTGCTCAATAGCAACTTTAGAATCTCTATATGGCGGTAATTTCCTTAGCAAAGAATGTACAACATTGCTATTGTACCTTGGAGATAGGGCACTTGTAAGGAGGTGCAATGGTGTGATGTCCCCCATTTCAAAATAGGTTTTGTTAGAAAATAATAATTATATAATAATATTACACCATTATGATAATATAAATATTATTATCTATTATAAGATACAAATATAATTTAGTATATATAAAATATAAAAATAGATAAATAAATAAATGATATAAAATAATATCAATATATCATGATAGTATATTATTTTAATATATTAAAATAATGATTAAAAATAATAATATTAAAGTAAAATATAATCTATCGTTAATATTATTTAAAGTAATGATACTTGACAAATATTAATAATTATTATATCATATATAATGATAGATTTGCAACAATACATAAAAATAAAAATATAACAAAATTCAATATAATTAACATTATACTATATATATTATATAGTTGATCTTAAAATATAATAATATTTAATATTACAAATATAATAATATCAATATTAATAAATATTTAATAATATAAACATAATAATATTAATATTAATAATATAGTAAAATTTAACAAAATGGAATGATACTATCATGAAAATAGATATGTGGAAACATTTTATATCTGTTAATAATCATAGCTTCAGTTAGATAAACATGAATGATAATTATCGATAGAATGATCTATGGTTCTATGCATGCATGTTTATAAATATACATTGAGTATATTGATATACATACATACATAACTAAATATTAAACCATAAATTATTATATCAACCATATGACAATTTAAACCACCATTCATGCTAATCAACTTGATTACCATTACTCTTATTTATTCTAATTATAAATCTGTACTTAATCAATATTGAATATCATTATCTTTGCTATGTAAATGAGTATAGATTTAATCGATATTGGACATAAATCACAGCCATTGATAATGTGTATATTGCAGCGATTATAGAACAGATTCATATCTCATTATGTTTGCTATATCACCAATAACAATCGGTTATTATTAGTTTGATTAGAAATACTGATTATGAAATGGTATGTATACATAATGGTGGAGAGACATGTTGTGTCTGTCCATCATCATCTGATCGATGAAATGACTAGTACCAAAATCATTAATGCAAGTCATGTGGAGTTCAATCTCTCTTTTCTATATTCAGAAAGTTGTGATACAAAATTCAGAAATAAATAAAATATTATCAATATCTGAACTATCTACATTTCTTGGGACATAGCATTGTCTCATTATTCTTATACTGATCTGCAAAGAAATATAAGTTACTAAGAGCATTATCCAAGAGACAATAAAATTGAAAATAACTATATTCCTAATCAACAATAAATCTAATCTACTTAAAAATGGTATCAGAGCCTAGTTAAGGTAGATCCAATGAGATTTGAGATAGCAGATTATCTAGAATATCAATTTGCTCTTAAAGGAGAAATCTTATTCCATTTGTTATAATGACAAGCAGAATCAAATTCGAAGATTGTCTTGAAGGAGCATTAAACTTTGTATCATTGAAGTTGAAGATTATGCTAATCTTGAAGGAAAATGAACTAGATTCATTTGTAAAAGCAAACACACCTGAACCAAAAAATGATCCCGAGAAAACTTAATGGAACAAGAACAATGAAAAGGCTATGAAAATGATTGTGGATGCAATTAGGGACCACATAGTTCCAATTATATCAAAATGTGACACAACATACCACATGTTCAAATCTCTTGAAGATACGTATGAAATAAACAATACCAACATAGCTCTCACATTGAAAAGATATCTCTATCACTTGAAGATGAATAAGGGAGAAATTGTCACAACATACTTTGAGGATCACTGAATTGAGAGACCAACTTTCTATAACTGGTCATCAAATTGACAATAAGGAGTTAACATTGATGGCTCTAGGTGAACACCCATCATCATGGAAATCATTTATTCAAGGAATAAGAGCATGTTAAAAACTCCCTAAGTTTGATTGTTTGAAAACAGATTGCATTCAAGAAGAATCCAGATCGATCACTAGGGGGATTAACCAAAATACCACCAATGAAGATATTCATGTATTGAACGCTAACTCTCATAAGAAAGGAAAGAAAAAGAACTGCAAAAGAAAGAAAGACAAAAGTACTATAGAAAAGACTTTTCCAAGAAGAGAAAGGACACATCTCAAATACAATGTTTCAAATGTGATAAGTATGGACTTTATGCCATAAAGTGCCCTGATAGGGCAAAACAACAAGCCTCCTTTGCTGAAGTTGGAAAAGCTAGCAAGGAAAATGACTAAGAGAAACTTGTCTCCTATTCATCCTTATCAAGTCGAGTTTCAAACAAATTCATCACTTGAGTGATTGATAGTGGATCCCCACGCCATATTACTGGATTCAGAGAACACCTAGACACTCTGGGAGAAAAGTCTGATGAGGATGTAACTATTGGGGATGATTCTAACTACCCAGTCAAAGGGATTGGAACCTGTACCATAAATTTGAATTCAGGCATATCTCTTCAACTCACAGGAGTATTATTTCTGCCACGAATAAAAAAGAATTTGGTCTCCATTATTTCCCTTGAAGACAAAGGGTGTAGAACAACCTTTATGGAAGGCAAAGTTCTAGCATGGCCAAAGGACTATTATCAAGAAGGCTCATACTATAGGAATTAGACATAGATGTCTTTACTAACTATCCACTAATCCTACTTAGGCCCTAATTCATGAGACTTCAAACTCAAATGAGATTTGGCACAAAAGATTAGGACAACTCCATTTTCGTGCTTTTCGATAGGAAAAATGGTGATTGGTTTGCCCAATCTAAATCAAACTCATGAAGTAACATGCAAGGGTTGTGCCCTAGGAAAGAATACAAAAGGAACTTTCCAAAAGAGTGTTAGCAAATCTAAAAATGGAGCAGGACTAATTCATTCTAATTTATGTGGACTCGTGTCTATAACCTTTATAGGAGGATTCTTATACTTCATTTTTTTTGTAGATGATTTCTCTAGGAAAACTTGGATATACTTTCTTAAATTTAAAGACTTTGAAGAAACCCTTATGAGGCTTGAGGAATTCAAAGCTCGTTTGGAAAACATGTTTGGGAAGAAAATCAAAACATTAAGGTTAGATAATGAGAGGGAATATACTTCAAACACCTTCAAAGAGCTCTGTGTAAATTAAGGGATTAAGAGGGAGTTCTTGCACATCATAATCTCCAACAAAATGAGGTAGCAGAAAGAAAGAATAAGACCATTGTAGAAGCTGCTAGAGCTATGTTGTATGATTAAGATATGGAAACTTTATTTTGGGTTGAAGCCTCTAGGACAATTGTCTACATCTAAAATAGATGTCCTTATTCACTCCTAGACAATAAAACCCCTGAAGAAGCATTCATCGACACTAATTTACTGGTTCGGGTTTGGTTCCAAGTTCGAAGTTCAAGAACCGGTTGGAAACTTCCTCAAAATTTGGGAAAGGGGTTTGGGTTCATTAGTACAAAACATATAAAAATTATAAAATATATATGTATATATACATATTTATGAAGTATGAGTTAGAATTAGAATGTAGCATAGTAGCATAAACACATTTAAATAACAAAAACACCATAAACTTGTAATCATAGTGATCTTACCATCATATAGTCATAGTGCTCATACCATCATATAGTTCAACATCAAAGATTCAAAACACTAAAAATAAATTGTAGCATCAAGTTCAAGTATCATTGTTTCACATTCATTGTTCAACTAATGGAATAAAAATCTATTAATACTTAAGTTCTTCTCTCGTTATCTTCTTCTTCATATTCATCTTCTTCTCCTTCTTCATTTTCTTCTTCTCTAGCATTAGTTGACTCAGCAATAGAGCTAAGACCAATGAGATCAGCAGCAGCAAAAATGCTGTTGGCATCAAATTCTTCAAAAAATGACAATGAGAGGCCACTTAAAGAATTTCGTAAGAACCTTTTAGGGTTGTGGATGCCAACAACTTGATAAATTTTACAAAAAAAACACTTTTTTGCCGTCTGCGGGGCTCAAAAAGCATGTGGTTCAAACTTGATTCAATCTTTTTGGCCTGGTTCTTCACTTGGGTTTGAACCAGATGAAATCAGTAGGCAAATTTTGGAACCCGAGTCAAACCAAGTTCGAATTGGACCCGAACTTCAAACTGGTTCGAACTTTTGTAGGTCACGGGGGAGGGGGGAGGTACCCATGCAACTTAGATCGACATCAAACCTGATATAAGTCATCTAAGAATCTTTGGTTGTCTTGTCTACATTCATGTGCATAAAGAAAAAGGTCTAAGTTAGAACCCTCAGGTAGGACAAGTGTATTTGTAGGATACAATGAAACTTCTAAAGCTTATAGAATATATATATATATATATCTAGACAAAATTAATTGAACAGAGCATAGATGTCATTTTTGACGAAGACTTTGCCTTCAGGAGATCCAAGAGCTCTCTTGAGATAGAAGATCAAGATCCTCCCCAAAATATGGAAGAGGATCATGTTCCTGAGGCCCAAAGGGAGTCTTCTGAAGAGATTGAAAATGTAAGTCAAACTGCTCACTTAGATTAACCCAACAATAATCAAAAGACACCACTTTGAGGTGGAAAAATGATTCAAGAAGCAGAGAAGTATGCATTGCCAAAGGGAACCTTTAGGGAGAACAAGTGACCTCATAGATTCTCTAGTTATGTTGCCTTGATGAGTGAGATCATAAAATCATAACCATCCTGTGTTGGAGAAGCTCTCAAACGTCAAGTATGGAAAGATGCTATGTCAAAAGAGTACCAGCCCATTGTAAAAAATGATGTATGAGACATCGTGCCATGACCCAATGGAAAATTTGTTGTATCATCAAAATGGCTTTTCTAGATCGAACATGTTGTAGATGGTAGTATTGAGAAACATAAAGCCCAGTTTGTTGCTAGAGGTTTCTCTTAAAAAGAGGGCATTGATTATGAAGAGACTTTACACTTGTTGCTTGATACACTTCAGTCAAAGCCGTAATTGCTATTGCAACATCAAAAGGATGGAAGATCCATCAAATGGATGTGAAGACTGCATTCCTGAATGACATGATTGAAGAAGTATATTTAGACAACCCCAAGGTTTTGTCATACATAATGTTGAATTGCATATTTGTAGATTAAAGAAGGCTTTATATAGACTTAAACAAGCCCCTAGAGCCTAGTATGAAAGAATTGATCACCACCTCGTGGGATTAGGGTTTTCAAAGAATGATCTAGATCTAAATCTCTATTTGAAGGTAATTGATGGTGATATGTTAAATCTTATTTTATATGTTGATGACCTATTAATCGCAAGAGATGATCACCTAATCTCCCAGTGTATAGCTTCAAAATTTAATATGAAGGATTTGGGTATCCAACATTACTTCCTTGGATTATAAGTTTGGTAACAGGCAAACTGCATCACTCTTAATCAAGGAAAGTATACTATTGACAATTGGAAGAGGTTTGGAATGGAGCGTAGAATCATGTCTACACCCATGTAAACAAAGTTGCACGAATTTAAGGAAGCAATAGTTAAACTTGGAATTTGCTGATCCCATGCAGACACATAATTGGATCCTTGATGTATTTGGTCAACACGAGACCTAATATTTGCTATATAGTGAATGCTCTTAGCAATTTATGTGTGAACCACAGGAGATACATCTTGTTGTAGAAAAATGTATTTTGAGATATGTTGGAGGTACAATTGGATATTGTCTCAAATACAAACATGCAAACCTAGATCTACATCGATAGACAGACTCAGATTGGGTCAGAAATGTGGTTGACAGAATAAGCACATTTGGATATTGTTTCAATTTAGGATCAACCACAATTTCATGGTTTAGTAGGAAATAATCCTCAGTTGCACAAAGCTCCATAGAAGCTGAGTACATTGCAGGCTCCATGGGAGCAAGAGAAGCAATTTGGCTTAGGAAATTGCTCGTAGGACTGTTTGGTGAGCCATTCAATCCTACTATTATCAATTGTGACATTCAAAGTCGCATCATGCTTTCAACGAATCCAATGTTTTATGATAGATTAAAACACATCAAAATTTCTTATCACTATGTTAGAGACATGGTAGAAAAGAATGTGATTCAGTTGGAGTATATTAGTACAAATGATTAGACAACTAACATTCTCACCAAACCTCTCTCTAGGGTAAAAGTTGTACACTTTCGGGATAAACTTGGTATGGTTGAAAATGTAAGTTAAATTTGAGACCTTCTCAATTATTCCTTAGTTGTATTATTATCAAAAGATCTTTAATGTGTAAACTCTTTTGTTGTCATGTGTGTGACTCCATGACATTGTTGAAAGGTGATGACTTTTCAATATTTAACACTTGTATTTGATTGACATTGTAAGGTGACGACTTTACAATGATCTATTTTACTATGATGATGGATACCATGTGACTTGATATCCGTGGACATGTCATGATAAGTGACATATCTTAGACATTATGGTAGATATCACGAGACTTGATATCTTTGGTAAGTCATAATGATCTTTAAGAGATAATTATGGTGGATAATATAGCCATGGATATGCCATGATCTAACATCATATGGTAGGCATTATGAGACTTGATGTTAGTGCACATGCCATACTATAGATAATTTTTGAGTTATGGAGATGTTAGTGAACAGATTGTCCTTCGAGAAAATGTATGCAAACCCGACCCTGAATGCCCAAGTGAAAGGACAAACCAGCACCAACAGTTGGATAGGTTATCATGGATTGATAACCTTCCTCTGAATTTTTATCGGGTACAGCTCCTCGTGCAAGATTTACAGTGAATTAAATGTGAGTGCTTTTACCAGAAAGCACAAAAGGATATCTAACATCTACCTGTAAACACAGAGTAGATGCGAAACCTAAGAACTAAAAAGAAAGGAAACAGAATAAAATAGATTACACAAAGTTAACCTGCTGTATACTGCATTACAAAGGATAAAGTCAAAGAACAATTTCCATTCTCCTGAGGAAAAACGAATCAAAGCTTCCAAAAGATTCTGATATCAAATGCATACAGAAAATAGCACACCTGATGCACTTAAAGAAAACTGAAAGTTACAGCAACATAACCATCAGTGGAAAGAAAACTACATAGACTCAAAGTTCTAATTTGCAGATGTCTTTCAAACCTCCCCTCTTTAAGTTGTAAAAGACTACAAAGATCCTATTACACATGCATCAGAAAATGAAAACCATCTCTCCTACATTACATTCAAAATCAAAATCCCCTTTAATCACTAACACAAAGTCTAGCAAATAAAGCTCTGCTCTGCTACAGCTTCAAAGTCTGTATTCCTTCCCTCAGAACTGAAGAATCTCCCCCTGCCCACAACACACAGTCTGTAGTTGCCGGAAGAACCCGTGAAAAAAATAAAAAATCCCCCTTTGCACCATTGCTAAGATGTATTTATCTTTCTCTATTGTCGGTAGCTGTTCAGTTTCCGTAACCGATTCTTGAAATTACTTCTTGGATGTCCAGTCTTTTCACCTTCTAATAATACCATTGTGTGCTAAATGATTTTCAAAATCTTTTAGAAAGGAAGCACCACGATAATCTTGATATCTCCTTTGTTAATGCTTTGAGATTTCGGCTTTACACCTTATGCATTAACTTTGGAGGCAACTCGAGTTTGGAAGTTAGTATCAATCTTCATGTTTTGGAATGCTCACCTCATGATAGACCCGATGCCTTTGCTATGCACTAGTTCGTATTATCTCCTTGAAAACCCGTGGCTCAATTACCTTCAATTTGAAGGTCTCCTTCACGTCTGGCACTATATCTAATGACTGCCAATCTGCCTGTGAGGAATAAATTGCGTACCCTTTTCATAACTTGCTGCCAACTGTCTACATCTGCACTATATTATTGCCGCTTAATGGAGATTTGACAAGAATTGATTCATGTTCCTTTGTCAAACTGTTATCGGGCTTGGAAAGAATGCAGGACCTCTATTTGCGTTTTATATTATCATTCGTGTTATCATTTTGTGAAATAGACATGTGGACTGCCGCAGCTCACCATTTGCTTTGATATAAACCTTCCACGCATATATATCTGCATCTCGTGTATCCTATTGTTATCGGCATCTATCATTACACTTTGCAAATGTTTTACTAAACAATTGAGGTTGCTAAACAAAGTGTCTTTATGGGAGTTTGTAACTACTTCCTTCTTTCATGTGCCATAAACATCTTACTTATATCCAAGTCCACGATCCTCTATACGGAGATGCCCAAGCTTATGCTTTGAGCAATTATCAATATAGCATAATAGTCTCAACTAATGCTCGGGTCTTTGAGATGTATGATGTCGCAGGCTCCATGTGTCCATAGGCGAAATGTTGAAGAGTGATGCATTCCCATATTGCCTATTCCATCGAGTTCTTCCTCTTTCTCATAGCATTTGTCGCAGATCTGGAAATTAATGCACTGGTTGTAAACTCAATGTTTTCCTGACAATATGAACAGGTGACAATGATTGCACGAATGATGTATATGAATCTATGCGGATTTGAAGAAATTGATAGAGCTCAAATGTAAGTTGATAACCACCTTTATGCCCGTTGAGTTATTATGAATCAGAAATTTCCCAAACTTCTGAATTTGATCCTTTAAAAGGGACTGCATTCTTGAATTAATAAGCTCACCCCTTGAATCAGATTTTGAACCTATGAAAACTATGATTAACTTCAAATGTAGATACCCAAACAGGTTTGAACTTGGGAGAAGTTTATCAAGTCGTTCTGAATCCAATTTAAAATATCCCTCTAAACCAATGAATTGTGACTGGAACTATGAATTGTTGAACTCCAATGGGTCAGAAATAAGCCTTTGAACCTTGAGTCTGAACTTTTCTTGTGTTGAACTTGCAAGACGGGCTACCTAAACCATTGAACCTTTGAATGAACTTCTCATAATAAATCATTGAACCTGCACTTCTGATAACTTTTCGTTGAACACTTCTGCTATGAATCAATGGAGTTGACAGTTTTGAGTCTGAGATTTTGAATCTACATGTTGAACTGATGTGAACCATCGAACTATTTTGAACTTCAGTTCAAAGTGATTCGACAAATCTGCACTTGAAGTTTTAAAACCATATCGGGCACTAACAGGGACTCCGAACTTTATGAACTGAAAAATCTGCATTTCAAATCCAGAATCTGAACTTCGCTTAATCTGCACCCTTGCACTTTCTTGAAGTCATGGGACTAACAAACCGAACCTAGCGAATGCATTGAGACAAAATTTCTGAACTTTTCTAACCGTTCTGCATTTTTGAACTGAACTGCTTTGAACTGTCGAACTACTTTGAACTTCAGTTCGAAGTGGTTCAAAGAGGTTCAACCTCTAAAACTAAAAGTATAAAAACTAAGACCACCTTGGGTACTAACAGGAGAATATCATGTGACTTGATATTCTAGTGTATACCATATCTCCTGATATCACAATGAGGTGATCTCTCTCTCTCTCACGATAAATGGATCTATTGTGTTAGATACTTGGATTGAGTTTATCTTCCCTAGTTAAGAGGGAGTGCTAATAATGAGAGCTTCAATTTGATAAACATGAATAATAATTATCAATAGAATGATCTGTGATTCTATGCATGCATGTATATCAATATACATACATACATAATTAAATATTAAACCATAAATCATTATATTGATCATATGAGAATTTAAATCACCATTCGTGCTAATAAACTTGATTATTATTACTGTTATTTATTCCAAGTATAAATCTGTACTTATTGATCTGCATTTAATTGATATTGAATATCATTATGTTTTCTATTTAAATGAGTATTGATTTAATCTATATTGGACATAAATCACTGCCATTGATAATGTGTATATTGCAGCAATAATAGATTAGATTCGGATTTGATTATGCTTGCTATATCACTGATAAAATTGGTTACTATTAGTTTGATTAGAGATACCGGTTATGAAATGGTAGGTAGACATAATGGTGGAGAGACATGTCTCCATGTTGTGTCTATTCATCATCATGTCCCTTCAAACCTATATATCTAAGTCACAAGGTCCGAGTTCGAGTTCAAGTTTGAGAACTATGAAGTTTGGATGAAGTTTGGTAAGGTAAAAAAAATTCGAAAAAACATTCGGCAGTAAATTCACGTTATATAACTTTTCAAAAATATATGAATATATCCAATAAATTATCAAAATAGTTTATCATTGCCAAATGATTTGAAATAAAATTATTAATAAACATTAATAAAACTATTCATGAATAAACATATAAAATAATAAATATCAATGTTTTAGTAGAAATATATCTACATTACAGTAAACAAAATTAATAATAATAAAAATAAAGTAATCTAGCAATAAGTAAAATAATAATGAATAAATATACAAAATAATAAATACTTAACATTTTAAACAAACCTGAATGCTTTAACAATATAAACACATAAAGACAACACAAATTGAAGTGTGAAAATGGAACAACGACTTTCGAAAGAGGTGAGGAATGGAACTTTGAACAGGTTGAATGTTGAGGCGAGGCGACAATGATTTATTAACACGATAGGCAGTGATGATTTGCAGGCAATGATTGCAAACTAGACCCACGAACATTGCGGACAATGATCCACAATCCACTACAACCTACCATGATGTTTTGCAGACAATGGCGGCCTGGATCTAATGCTAAAAATGACAAACAATGGCTGCCCCGATATTCCCTAGCCGTTCAGAAATTTTCTTCGTTGGACGCATTTTGTGTATGCCAAAGACATTTATTTATAAGAATAATCGCCAAAAACCTTAAAAAACTGCCACTATTGTTTTTAAAGAAAACGACAACTATTTTTTCGGCCTTATGAATTTAAGCCGATTTTTTTCGAACTTTTTAAAAAAAATTTATGAATTTGCCGAAATTCAACCCTAAGGCCAAAAATTCGGCGAACAATGTGACTCAGCTATATATGTATGTATGTATTCAAATCTGATCGATGAAATGACAAGTACCAAAATCATTAGATAGATAGATAGATGAGATTTTAACGTCCATGAAGCATAGCCTATGGGACATGATATTCACTACACCGACTTTCTTAATTCGGTTCGATCTCTCTTTTTTATATTCAGAAATTTGTGATACAAATTAGGAAACAAGTAAAATATTATCAATATCAGAACTATCTACATTTCTTGTGACATAGCATTGTCTAATTATTCTGATAGCAATCTGCAAAGCAATATAAGTTAGTAAGAGCATTATTCTAGAGACAATAGAATTGAAAATAACTTTATTCCTGATTAACAATAAATCTAATCTACTTTAACAATATCAATAAAGTTTTAAAAATCAAAAGATCCCCTAAAGGGACATTACAATTGGTATGAGAACCATCATCCTGCCATTCTGTTCATGGAACAAAGTCAGAAAGCCCAAAGAGCATTAGAAATGGAAAGAAGAAAACACAACAATGCAATGGGTGAATCAGTAAATGATGAGTTCAGAGCATGTTCCTGCCAGCCTAGAGAAATGACAGACATGGAAGATATTACAGGAAGCCAAGGGAAAGATTAAGGAGTTCGTATGGGAAGACTATTAAGTTCCGCTAAATAAGTATAATGATTTGAAAATAGTAGTGATGAAGTGAGTTGAAATGGATATATTTGTTCAAGCAGTAATGCAAATGAAGTGAAAACTGTTTCAATGTAATCGAGACATGAAATACATTTCTGTAGTCAAAATAGATACCAAATGAATGTGACTAATTTCCATTGTACATTGGGAGCTACAAGTCTTAGGCAGAGAATACCCTAATTTATTCTTAAGAAATTTTGCATTGAATTGTCAAGGTGGAGTGGTAGCTTCTAGGATTTGGAATGCTGCAAATATACACTAGCGACTATACCAGAAAATTCCACTTCTTATACTCTGCGAATGATTCTAGTTTCGCTTATTATAGGAGATTGGAAGCACATAGAATCACATTTGGGTACAAGCTATATTAATCCTAGGATATTTGGAGATTACGATATAAACCAGAGAATCTCTTTGGCATTCACAGAGTGATTTGGATATAAAGACATTGACAACACTTAATGGATAAAAATGATACAATTTGTCTAAGAATTCTGAAACGAGGGGCAAATGGTGAGAAATATATACCACATCGTAGTAGTATGACTTAGAGATTATGGTCATCAGTTAAAGATTAGAACATCTAATCAAATAGCAAATGGTTGGTTAGAGAATACAATGTTATTAAATTGTTGACTCATAAATAAATCAGATATGAAAAACAAATAAATCTAACTAGTGATTAGATTAAGAATGAGGATACATTGATGATCCAGTTCATATATGATAATGCAGGGATGAAGATAATCATTGAGAAGTGCAGAGAAAATGAGTGTTTTGAGTCATTATCATAAGACTTTTAATACAGGATGAATCCAAACTTCCTCATGACAATATCTGGTATAACTTTTTCAGGTATCACCATATATCATTGTTGATATTGAGAACTATCATCAGGTTTACAAAGGGGAATACAATTGCTTCTACTATATACAACTTTTAGGAATTCGTTTGGTTACAATAATTTTAGAACATCTCACCTTTCAGATGTTTGCAATAACATTTTGAGTGTCATGATGCAAGTAGACACCAATGACATATAAGGTCTGATGTGGATCGGAAGATACCAATGACATATGTATTAACATTCGAAGAAACACTATGTCAATGAATGGCAACATTGAGGAGTTAAAAAGACTGCTTTGAGATAAGTATCAGCAAATTAAAGGTTTGAGGAATGATAAACAACAATATGTTTGAGTTGACCTATATCGAGAATTTCCACACCACTTATTGATAAAGGGATTAATTGGACAAACTGAGTCAAAGAGACAAGTAAGCATGGCTGGGTGTTATATACTCCTCAAAAGGGAAAAAAAATGAATTGATGTATGATGTAAGGAAATGATTTGTAAAAGAAAACAAAGGCAAATCTTAATTCTAACCCATACATTCGAATATCTTCTTAAACATTTTCCTATTTGACTAAATCAGTTACAACACAAGTCGTGTTATTATATAAGTAATAGGAGAGTCAAATCCATAGTCATATATCACAGCTTAGTAAAAGTAATCATGACGTAATTGCTGAAGTCCATTAGAGATAGCATATCTTCATTATTCCTGGAAACCATAAAGTGATTAAGATAATTAGGATATTTTCTTTTACAAGTGGTACATTATAAAATGATTGAAATCATCAGTGATATCTATTGTGCCCCAAAGATAATCAATTGTAAAGTAAATCATAATATATCATTCTTATACTAAGGGGCATTAATTATCATCAAACGAAGTTTGATATGGAATTTTTAGAGTCTTATTTGGAAAGAAACCTGTACCAAATAAGTTCATGAGTTTATGGTCCCTTATTTCATAGAACTTACGTAAGGCTTTATTACAAATTATATCAAGTACTGAAGATGATAAATAATGAAATACCTTCCCACACAGTAAGTACTAGAGATGACAAATAAAAAAAAACCTTCCATTTGGTTTAAGGTGCTGAAAGAGGACGGAAGTAATAAGTTATTGCCCTTAACCTTGGGAAGGTCAAAAGGACATATATGAAGGGGGCTTCAAACATTGAAAAGACTCATAGTTGTTAAGGGATAATGATTCGACTGTGTGTATATTGTAAGTATATGTTTACATTATATTATATTAATGTTGATATCTATTTATCACATCAGATTAATAATTATGACAACTATACAGTATTCATATATTTTATATTAAAGATTAATGTAAATTAATCTTTACCGTATTTGAACTTATATTTCCAATAAATTTGACCAATCTAAAATAATAATTATTAATCAATAATGTTATGAGTAATTTGGATAAGTTTATAGGAGGACAAAACAATATTCAGTAATTGAATCTATAGATTGAATTGGAAATATATAATTTAATACTTAATTGAATTTTGGCAATCTATAGGACATAGATCCATTATTGCAGCAGATGAAATGAATACAGAAGATTTACTTGTTACTCTTCATAAGGAAGAGATTAGGAAAGAAATGAATCCTATTATTATCTATATATATATATATATATATAAGAATGTACATACTCAAGATCTATTAAATAGTTACAATTGTAAATAGAACGTTATCATCAATATTATTATTTGATTTATGCAAGGAAGTGTCTGGTGTTACCAAGGAGGGGCTTGTATAAATCTAAGCAATGGGATCTTGGTCCCAAGATAGAGTAGGGGTCAATGTTCTGTAAGCCTTTGGGATGTAGAATTGGACTTGTAAACTTTGAGGGAATCTATTGCAAAGTTGATCTAGGCAACTTGGATAAGACCTACTCATTTCTTCATTGTGTGAAAATAGTAACATGATTGGATATACAAGGGTTAATGTTACTTCCTATTTATGAAAATATATTGATACTAATTCTATTGCTACTTGTCTAAGAAGGGAAGATTGTCATGTTACCAAGTGTTAAAACTATAACTTCGATCCTAATACTGGTCTGACTGTGCAGATCGCATGGACCTCATCTTTGATATGATACCGTTTTAAAGGCTATTTATACATTACTTCTCAGTTAGGCATGATCAGCAGTCCTTGATGGTGACTATATGATTAACATTAATATCAACTAAGTTAGTTATGTTTATTGTTAAACTACATCTCCTTGAGGTGCCGATTATGAGAAGGTATTGTGGGCCAACTTAGGTAGGGTCATGTCCCTTTAAGGGACATGCTCTTTGGTTATGGTATATAAGGATGGTGTGATTGTAGTTAAAGGACACACAACAATATATCAAGTCTGCTCCTTTAAGCAACTCTGCCACAAGTCAAATACTTGTTGAGATAAATAATTATTTGAGAGTCGAGACTAACAATTAATATTGTCATCTCATTTCAAAGGTCAGGAATTAAGGAAGATCATAATAGCAAGTTGTAAAGGTATTATCTCAGATCTAATTAGTATAGAATTTGCAGAAATTTTACATGGTATTAGAGCTTTGGTAGTTGAACCCAGGCTCTACAAATTAAATAATCAGACTTGATATATATCTAGCATCATTCTCCTATCTTCAATGACATACACAATCAAACCCGAAGACATTTGATGGGAAAGAACACTTTGATGCTTGGAAATTTAGAATCATGATAATTTTTGAAGAAAATGATGTAAAACAATTTGTTGATTCAGCATCCAGACAACCTACCGTTGAACCTCATAAAACTATCTGGAGTAAAGGAAACAGGAAAGCCATATAGATCATATTAGATGGAGTGAAAAATGAAATAATACCCATGCTACTGAAACAGCAAACAACATTTGATATGATGAATGCATTATTAGATGCATATGAGGTTAATAATGCAACTAGAGTTCTTGCACTAAAAAGGCAACTAAATCATATACAAATAGAGAAGGGAGAATCGATGAATTATTACTTCCTAAGGGTTGGTAGTCTAAGAAATAAACTTGCAAGTATAGGAACCATCATTAATGACACAAAACTAACACTAATCACTGTAGATGGATTACCAGATTCATGGGAAACGTTTGCACAAGGAGTAAGTGCCAAAGACAATTTTCCTGATTTCAATAGACTTAAGGGAGATTGTATCAAGGAAGAATCCAAAAAACTTAAGAAAGGGGGAAAGTAGAAAACTGAAGATGAAGAACTTCATGTTCTTAACGCAAATTCTTATAAAGGCAAGAAGAAGCACTTCAAGAAGAAAAAGGGTAATCAAAAGAATGACAAACCTAAGAATGATCTATCCAAGACAAAATGCTTCAAATGTGAAAAGTTTGGACACTACAGATCTAATTACCTTGAGAATTCTAAACAATAAGTGAACTATACAAACATTACTAGCGAAGAAGATAACTATGATCCTGAGAATCGTGTATTGTATTCGGCACTATTGAATGGAGTCTCAAGTAAGGCATGGGTGATTGATAGTGGATCATCTTGACATATTACAGGATACAGAGAAGCACTAGACTCTATATCAGAAAAATTAATGGCGAAGTCACCATCGGTGATAATTTAGCACATTCCGCCAAAAGAATTGGAAATTGCACCTTGAAACTAAAGTCAGTCAATTCTCTTCTTTTCAAAGGAGTACTCTATGTACCAAGAATACAAAGTAATCTATTCTCAATTACAACACTTGAAGATGATGGACATAATGTTGGATTCATGGACGGTAAAGTAATAACCTGGGCTAAGAACTCATTTAAGAAAGTGAAATTGATTCGTCAATGAAAGGGGTACTTGTATGAATTAAATTCAGAACCGAGTCGACCCATTCAAGCCTTAATTCATGAAGCTGCTCATATAAACGAAATATGGCATAGAAGATTAGGACATCTGAATTTCAAAACCTTATCTACTATGGAGAAGATGGTTATTGGTTTAACTAACTTAAATAAAGATCATTCAAGCATATACAAAGGATGTGCTTTGGGTAAAAACACCAAAAGTCCATTTCATGATATCATTAGAAAAACTAACAATGTTTTGGAACTAATCCACTTAGATTTATGTGGACCTATGTTTGTTCCTTCTCTTGGAGGATTCTGGTACTATATACTTTTTATAGATGACTTCGCTAGGAAAAGTTGGATTTACTTCTTAAAATGTAAAGAATCAGAAGAAATCCTTAAGAGATTTAAAGAATTTAAAACTTTAATTGAAAACTTATTAGGGCATAAAATTAAAACTCTTAGGACTGATAATGGAGGGGAATATACCTCAGATTTGTTTAAAGAGTTTTGTAAAGAAATAGGAATTAAGAGAAAGTATACTGTTCCTTATAACCCACAACAAAACGGGGTAGCAGAAAGGAAGAATAGGACAATTATAGAAGTTGCAAGAGCTATAATATTTGATTTAAATCTAGAATATTATCTTTGGGCAGAAGCCTCTTGTACTGTTGTCTATATACAAAATAGAAGTCCTTACTCCTACCTTAGAGATAAAATTCCTAAAGAAGTCTTTACTAAGGTTAAACCTAATATAAGTCATCTTAGGATTTTTGGGTGTCTAGTATATATACATTTTCCAAAAGAAAAGAGAACTAAGTTAGAACCCTCCAAGAGGAAAGGTATTTTTGTTGAGTATAGTGAAACATCTAAAGCATATAGGATTTTCATACCTGGGCAGAAAAATATTGAACTTAGTAGAGATGTAATTTTTGAAAAAGATTTAGCATTCAAAAGAGCTCTTAAGTTCTGGAGAACCCTCTCCCTTACCTAGTTCTGAAGGAAATATTGAATCTGAGTCTCAGAGGGACAACATTGAAGAAATTGAAGATGAAATTCAAAAACCTCAATTTTGAAGAAACCAAAAACAAAGAAAAGACCACTTTGGGCCATTGAGATAGTAGAGGAAGCACAAGACTTCGCTGCACCATCTGGGACATTCAAAGAAAGCAAAAGACCCAAAAGATTTTCCAGTTATACAACAAATATGAATGATTTATCTAAATCAGAACCAACTAATCTTTCAAATGCCATTAAAATACAACTTGGAAGGATGCCATGACAAAAGAATACCAATCCATTATGAAGAATGATGTTTGGGAAATTGTTCCAAGACCTGAAGGAAAATTTGTTGTTTCTTCCAAGTGGATATTTAAAATCAAGCATGCTGCTGACGGTAGCATTGAAAAACATGAAGCCAGATTCGTAGCTAGGGAATTCTCTTAGAAAGAGCGGATTGATTATGAAGAAACTTTTGCTTTTGTTGTTAGAGACATCTTTGTAACAACAGTCCTAGCTATTGCAGCATCGAAGGGATGGAAAGTGCATCAGATGGATGTAAATACAACATTTTTGAATGGAAAGATTACATAAGAGTTACATTTGGAGCAACTTAAAGGATTTGAAACTCATAACGCTAATGTCTTTGTTTGTAGGCTCAAGAAAGCTCTCTATGGGCTTAAATAGTCTCGAAGGGCATGGTATGAACGAATTGATAAGTATCTCACCGACTTAGGATTCTCTAAGAATGAAGCTGATCCAAATCTATATTATAAAAGGGATAAAGATGATATGGTGATTTTGATACTGTATGTTGATGATTTACTAATAACAGGTGATGATCATCTCATAGATCAATGCAAGAAAAATCTAATAAGAGAATTTGAGATGAAAGATTTAGGACTCCATTACTTCCTAGGATTGGAAGTATGGCAGAATTCTGACAACATCATACTCAATCAAGGAAAATATACACAAGACATCTTGAAGAGATTTGGAATGTGGAACTATAGGCCCATGTCTTCTTCCATCGAGAGTAATTTACATAAACTTAAGGAAACAACAACAGAATCACCTTTCATAGATTCTACTCTCTACAGACAGATGATTGGGTCCTTTGTGTACTTGGTAAATGCAAGACTTGACATTTACTATGTTGTTAATGCATTAAGTCAGTTTATGCGTGAACCAAAGGAGATTCACCTAGTTGTAGTCAAACACATCATGAGATACTTACAAGGCACTTTTAACCTTGGGCTAAAGTATGAGAAAGTTGAATTAGACCTACATGGATATGCAGACTCAAATTGGGCTTGAAGTGTTACTGACAGGAAAAACACTTTAGGATGTTGTTTTCGTATAGGCTCAGCAATGATATCATGTATATGTGGAAAGCAATGTTCAATAGCACAAATTTTCACAACAGCCGAATACATTGCAGCAACAATGGCCTCTGGGGAAGCAGTTTGGCTTAGAAAGTTACTTGTGGGATTATTTGGTCAGGCCATGAATCCTACTATTATTCATTGTGATAATTGGAGTTTAATCAAGCTTTTTGTGAATTCAATTTTCCATGATAGGTCCAAACATATTGAAATTCCTTACCATTATGTAACTGATATGGTAGACAGGAATATTGTAAAATTCGAATACATTTGCATTTCAGATCAGATAGCAGATATTCTCACCAAACCTCTCTCATGGATAGGTCCAAACATATTGAAATTCCTTACCGTTATGTAACTGATATGGTAGACAGGAATATTGTAAAATTCGAATACATTTGCATTTCAGATCAGATAGCAGATATTCTCACCAAACCTCTCTGAAGATAGATCACTTTAAAAAAAGTCTTGGTATGGTTGAATTGTAATTCATTTTGTATTCTTTAAACTATTGATAAAATAATTTTATTGTCAAGCTATTGAGTGTTATGGGCTCCACCATTTGTATTCATTATTTTAGAGGCGACGATCTCTAAGATAATGAACACTTGTATGAAAGACATAATGGGAGATGACGATCTCTTAGATAATGTGCTAAACAATAGAGATCTATTGTTAGAGCTAGATGAGTTCAAGATCACATTGTGATGTAGACATTGTTATGTCTACGAGTCACAATTTGGATAAGGGAAGAATTTTGTTATTCTCTAGAGTTTATCTTGTGTTTTGGTAGATCTTAACTCAGGATCATGTTGTGATATAGGAATGCCAGTACCTATGAGTCACAACTTAGATAAATGACGAATTTAATTATTCTTCAGATGTTATCTTATATATTGTATTCATTGCAATACTATTATTACTAGTATAAGTGATATGTCATATCATAGATATAGTAGTATGACATAGTATCATGTGTTCAATAATACTACATGCTAAGAGGAAGATTCAGATAGATATAGAGTATCATTCTATGCTTATTCATTGTAATTGATGATGCTAGATATGTTATCTCTCAGTATGATTATCAAGTTAAGAGGGAGTATTAAAACTATAACTTCGATTCTCATACTAGTCTGACTATGCAGATCGCACGGATCTCATCTTTGATATAATACTGTTTTAAAGGCTATTTATACATTACTCCTCAGTTAGGCATAATCAGCGATCTTTGATGGTGACTATATGATTAGCATTAATATCAACTAAGTTAGTTATGTTTATTGTTAAACTACATCTCCTTGAGGCACTGATTATGAGATGGTATTGTGGGCCAACCTAGATAGGGTCATATGTCCGTTTACGGGACATACCCTTTGGCTATGGTATATAAGGATGGTGTGATTGTAGTCAAAGGACACACAACAATATATCAAGTCTGCTCCTTTAAGAAACTCTGCCACAAATCGAATACTTGCTGAGATAAATAATTATTTCATAAAAGCAATTAATAGTCATCTCATTGCAAAGGTCTGGAATTAAGGAAGATCATAACAACAAGTTATAAAAGGTATTATCTCAGATTTGATTAATATATAATTTGCAGAAACTTTACACCAAGGACGGGCTTGTATAAATCCAAAGAATTGGATACTTGTCCCAAGATAGGGTAGGGGTCAGTGATCCATAAGCCTTTGGTATGTGGGCATGGACTTGTTAAGTTTAGGGGAATCCATTGCAAAATTGGTGTCTAGGCAACTTGGATAACATAAACTCCTTCGATCCTTTTGAGGTTGATATGAGTGTTAAAAGTGGACTACTAATTCAATTAGGGAACAATATAATTGATATTAAGTCTGAGGAGAGAGAACAATGGTGTATGCAGAGAGAGGCTAGGGTAAATCCAGCCAACCGGTTATCCTAAGGTAGGGTAGGGGTTAGCGATCTGTAAACCTTCAGGTTGGGGACTTGGACTTGTAAACTTTTAGGGAAACTGTTGGGTTTAGTGCCTAAGCAATCTATTTACAACTTAGGTATTGTTCTCGACTAGAATAATAATAAGAGTAAAACAAAATAAATCATTCCAAATAAATATGGAAGCAAAACAAGCATTCACTAAGTAGGCCATCTCGTGTGGATGCTTAACACCTACCATCGAGACTAAGGGGGTTAGAGTTCTTCTCTTGGGATTAGTATGAGATTGGCTTGTAGTAATTTATCATGACTCACATTTTATCTGAAACTTATATATAAACATGTATTAGTAATCATTCGTGGTTGTAGGATTCTATTGAAGGAGTTAATTTTGTAAATCATTTTTCTTGACCCTAGCTAATTATAAATTATAAGGATGTGTATACATTGTGTATGCTTTGTCTCTGTATGCATGCATATGTCTACTTTGTGTTTGCATGCATTTGTATGTCTACTTTGTGTTTACTCTATGTCCTCATGCATTCATGTGTCTACTTTGTATCTGCTTTGCGTCTTCATGTATTCATGTGTCTACTTTGTCTGCTCTATGTCTTCATGCATTCATGTGTCTACTTTGTGTCTTAATGCATCAATATGTATACTTTGTGTATTCTTTGTACATCATATTTTCCTATATATTAATCTTATAGGGAGATATTTATATATATTGTCCTTGTTTGAGGACAACCAAATTTTGAGAGGGGAGGACTGTGATGTCCCCCATTTCAAAATAGGTTTTGTTAGAAAATAAGAATTATAAAATAATATTAAACCATTATGGTAATATAAATATTATTATCTATTATAAAATACAAATATTATTTAATATATATTTATGCATATATATAGATAATAGATATAGATAAATAAATGATATGAAATAATATTAATATATTACAATAATATTATAATTTATAACAATAATGATTAAAAATAATAACATTAAAGTAAAATATAGTCTAATATTGTTTTTATATTAATTAACGATACATGACGATATATTAATAATTATTATATGACATATAATGATATATTGGCAACAATATAAAAATATAAACATAAGAAAATTCAATATAACTAATCTAATACTATATATATTATATAGTTGATCTTAAAATATAATAATATCAATTTTAATAATAGTATAATATAAACATAATATTGTTAATATTAATAATCTTATAAAATTTAACAAAATGGAAAGACACACCCCTTATCATGAATGAATATAAAGGGAGAGATATTATCAGGAAAATAGATATGCATAAACATTTTATATCAATAAAGCTGTAAAAATTTAAGGATCCCAAAAAAGGGACATTACAAATGGCGTGCTCCAACAATGATGAATGATTGATTCCAGTTTCTTTGGAAAAATATTTTTTTGGGTTATTCTCTTTCTTTGTATTACTAGTTTTATTTTATCTATTATTGTGTCCAAGCCATCATTGATATCCCCCAAACATGGTGCATCTGTAATGACAAACAAAAGCATAATCATGATAGGATTGGTGAAATCGAATACATATTCTACAAAAGCCCACCATATGTCCTCCAAGATTAGCGAATTGACCTTTTGAGCTCCTCTGTACTTAACCCTATTAGTTGCTTATAACCATATGACCCAATGTCTCTTTCAAAAGTTGGCTCATAACAAATGAGAAGCAAATTGAGTCTCAACAACCTAGGATCATGTTAATAGCTAGTTAATAACGCATTAATAAATATATATTGATATTGAATCTGACAGAAATAAAATAAAATTCACCTTTGACAATTCCAATTTTGAGAAAGTTCTGAAAATTGTTTGTGACATATGGTGATTTGTCACAAAGATCTAGATCTCCTCGCTCTCTTGCTATAATTCTTTCACCCTTCTATTTAGGTGCCAATTGCTTGTATCACCAAGTTGAGGGAGTGTATAGTGTATGATGTCCAAATAATATGCTCATATCTTGTCTCAACCAAAGCACTTCCAACCCATAATGTCTTGCATTGTCTATAATTACTTGGACTACATTCTCATGACACACCACCTCCATCGAGTCAATGAGGATTGTGGAAATGAACTTTGCATCTTTGACATATCCTTCCCAATCAACTACCCTAAAAACAATTGCCTCTCTCTAGGCAATTGGAATAACATTTATCAATGGATATTTTTGCAATCTTTCCATCTACCGGAAACATTGCAAATACCTAATTCAACCTAAGAATCTCTAATTTTTCCAGTGAGGTCTCTACTTAATTCTTCTCTCTTTGCATAAGGTGGTACACACCTTTTCTTACTTAGGATTTGGGAAACCAAGAGTAACACTATTGATTATTGACACCATGCCTTGCCAATATAGTGGTCTCATCCAATTGAATGGAAGACCATTTGCTAGCTGCAATGTGCAATATTTGTTCAGCAATATCTCTTACTTCCATTTTAAATGCCTTGTCCAATGGACCTCTTATGGGTGGGGATTTTAATTTCATCTTCAACTTCCTTAGAGGGTACAGGCAAGAAGGGGCGTTTGGAATCTGCTATTGTATCAATGGGCAAATTCATTGTTATATTTTCTTTCCAAGAGTATAATAACTTTGTTTTCTTCTTGCAACTAGTTTGATAGTATCTTGTTGTTCTTTTATGAATCCCCTACGGGAGACAATCCCTTCTTATTTGGACCCTTACACATTCCAATTCTTTTACTAGTAGGGTCCATAAAGTGAAGTTTCACTGGAGAATATTAAATTGTGTATTTCAAAAGTTACAATTCCAAATATATCAACCACCTCCTAGAATTTGTGAAAGCCTTTTGCTATGTTTCTATAAAGCAAATCCTTTGTCAACTTTGAATCTTTTGTTTCCTTCCACACCGATTGAACTTTGACTATTGCCATTGACCATTTTTGTAACAACCGGTTTTTCCGAGTCTAATTTTAACATCTATCATAAGCATAGAATACAGTTTTAACTTCGACTTCATAAGAAGGCAGTTACATCATTCATGTTCATGTGAAGAAGATTACCATTAAAGTCAGTTAAAAACAAATTTTCTTAATTAAATACTTAAAATACTTTTTAATGAAATTATTTCAGAAATTGAAATCACATACCTCGGGAAAATTGAGATTGAAATTCATCTAAGTATGCTTCTGCAACCACTCGGGTTAGTCCACAAATATACTATAACAATTTCTCAAATCGACTGCTATCTCAAAAATCATTTGATGAATACCAATATAACTTAAATTAGGGCATCACATATCATCTTACCAATTAGGGCATCAATTACCATCGGTTTATTTAGGGCTTCTAGTACTACTTTACCACTTAGGGCTTCCGCGTCCACGGATTCAATTTAGGGCTTTCGCAACCATGGATTCAAGTAGGGTTTTCGATACCACGGATTCAGTTAGGGCTTCCAATACCCCCATATCAATTAAGGTTCCAGCTGTCACGCAATCAATTAGGGCTTCAGATTTCTTTTCCTTCCGATGGCTTATTTGTGACAATTTCTCAAGATTAGATAATTACTTATATTCAATATTCATTTATATGAAGTAAAATGATGATAACAATGAAATACCTCAATTTAATCTTACCTTCTCATAAACAAAAATGATAATACCTGTTTCCGATAAACAATTGATTTCATGGCTTATCTCTGTTTGACGCATATCTGACATCTCGAGAGAGGTGTGAAACATTGCCAGGGGCGTTACCACCCAACCTCGGACCACAATATATATATCCCCACATGATCTCTAACGAGAAAGGCCCTCCCTACTCGGAATTGACAGGGAACATTTTACCATTCACTGGGCATCATGATATATAACACGCCATACGACTTGGTAGCATGAGATCATCATAACAGGAATAAGCATGAGCTATTATGATATATATTAAAATGTCATAACTGATATTACTGGTTCTTATTGTTGATGAATCTTTCCTCACGCCCCCTCAACCTCATTAGGCCTCCAAGCCCGTGATTTCTAGGTGCTTGTTTAATATTAATAAATTTACTCTTGCAGGGTATGAATGTTTCTAATACATTCTGAACTGAATATCCATATCTTTTATACATGTTTAATACTCTCTTATGAATAAAGAAACATTTATGGTTTAAGGCAGTTTTCCAAGAACAAGAATTCTTTTACCGACCACCCCGATTCAGTTTGCAATTATATTAATGAAAAAGAGACACATTGAACATTCTTGATTCAATAGTTGAATTAGAAAGAAAATCACGATTGGCCATTCTAAATTCGGCAATTTTCTTACTTGTCTCCTACGCTTATATCTTCAACCAATTTTCAATATCTATATCCTTGAAAAACAAATTCTCAATACACACAGATACAGCTGATGAACTTATATTATAACCAACTTGCAAACTAGAAAAGAACAACTCATTGCACTCACTAACCATCAACAGATCTTTAGATCGGTGTCTCCTTGGTGCCTGAACCGTTACATCTTATACTTATTCATAAAATTAAGACTCTACATTCTCAAAATTTCCTTGGTATTTAGAGTTGATCATTTTTACTGTTTTTGTTTGTTTGAGAACAGAGCATTTCATGACACAATCTACAGACTAAAGACAGGGTTTGATAAAGGTATAGTCCTTATTCAAAAGTATTCTTGAATTAAGTGTTGGAAATTGGTAATATTAGACAATGTATAAGATGAGAACATAAGTTTACTACTTCCTTAATCGGCTTCTATCATAAATATCATCTACTTAATTTAATAGCCATGTAATCAAGCTCTGTTGGCATTTTTCTATTATTTTGAGCACAAGATAAACAACAAGACTCTAATCTGTGCACACAACTCCTTCACTTTGTATCAACCCGACTCAACAAAGAAGACAGAAAAAGATGAAAGACGTGAGTGAAAGAAAATAAAATCGATTTTAGTACACCCTTACTTGGCTACAATTTATTGTTGCGCCTTGCCTGGTGAATTCTTCAAATATCTGCTGAATTCCGTCGCTTAGGGATGTGCAAGAATGGTTTCGCGTATGCTCAGATATATGGTTTCGTGACTAATCAGGATGATGTTGCAGGCGATGAATGTTTGGGCAGAAAGGTCGACGGATCTTAGAAGGGCGTTAAATGTATTTGGAAAATGGAAATCTTGAGACGGATATCTCACGGCAGAAAGACTTTCAATGATGGACAAATTCGAGTTACTGAAAGACAAAGTTCTGAGACTATGGCGGAAAGCATGAACAGATGGGAATGTTGTTTTTGGTGTCCGAAAACGACAAAGGCAACATATAAAAAGATATTGAATGGCTTTACAACTTCTGCCGTTACAAGACTCATGCAATTTGAAATTCCATCAATTGGAAATATGAATCGTTGGAACAAAGGTGAAAAAGTTTTATTAATATTATTATAATTCGAAAATTTATTAAAATCTTATAAGTACTTTTTAAAACATCATTCTATTAATTTATTAACATATAAAGATGCCAAAATATTTTTATATTCAAATGCACATATATAAACTATTATTAAAAAATAATACGATGAAAGATAATTTAAAATCTTTTAAGAATACGTTTATATTTAAACTTAATTAATAAAATTTAATTAATTATTAACAACTCATGCAGTTCCAGAGACGAGTCTTGTTACAAATCGCTTGGTCCTCTACCTGTCTGTCCAATGATGGTGATGCCCTGCCTAATTCTTTTCTGACAATGCTTCCACCCCTTCGACAAGCTCCTTGCAAGAAATTTCTCTGTAATTAAATTATAAATTATAAATAATCATATTAGTTAACCTTTCGTCTTAATTCCATGAATTCGTGATTAACGAATAACTAGCATTTCATCTTCACTTGAAATCATAACGACTATCTATCTTACCATTTCGCCAGATTATATCAAATTAAACTACCAACTGACTTCATTTGAACTTCAACGTCTATATTTCAAGCTAGGTCAAAAAATTGAAATCTAATAGTTTTTCTATCTAATATTTTTGCTATTATAAGAAATTAATTCATTTTAAATTTTAAAAACTAATAAATGCAAGCATATATGTGCAAAATGAAGATACAAAAACATTATAACAAAGAGTAAAACTTTTTTTTAAAAAATTAAAAAAAAACTTGGAAAAATTCATCACACACTTAAAAAATTTCATCAAAATCTACTTTTAATTCATTAAAAGACTAAAGAACAGGGTTAAATGCTTACCTAAGATGCTTAAATCTCCTTTATGAAAGCTATTTGGCACTTTTTGGACAATCTCCTTTAAAAAATTCACTTGCCCTTTGAAATGCAAAAATGGAGACAAATAAGTTAAGAGTAAAAGTGCAAACAAAATGATATGTTTTTAGGTTGAGTGTCCTCATAAGGGCCATTTTATGGTTTCTAGCAAAAATATATAATAACAAACAAAAATTTCAAAAAGAAATGTTTTCTCACTCACTTCAATTTTTGGTCCTACTATACTCGTCGAATGTGTCTAGGATGCGTATCCTGGACTGAGAATGTGTTCCGATGCACATGTTCATGCTTTCAGATGCATCCACAATTTAGGATGTGTTAAGTGTTTTGTAGCTGCATAAGAGATCATTCTCACCTACGATGATCTGCTTCAAGTTTTCTCAAGAATATTCTACAGCGATATTATCTTTCTCTGGACTATGCTGTAGCATTTCCTCTATTCAGTGTTCATGTTTTATCATATTGTACGGCTTTCATTATTTATTCTCTTGGTGATTGTGCATGTATCGCAATTGGTGTTGTGTCTATGTTGACATGACACTGTGTTTGTCAAATGTTTATGACGAACAATTTTCGTAGTTGTTTGCATCATTTATGGAGTTTGTTGACCCTCTTTGTTGTGGTATTGTTTCATTTTAATGTCCCTGTGTATTGTTTTTAGATTACGGTAAAAACATGTTTTGAAGGGACCCCGAAACCCTTTCACATCCTCAAAAAGGAAAAAGCAATATAGCCATCAGGAAAAGAGTCCTTAAACCTACTAGAAGCAGCACCAAAATCAGGTTTTACAGGGACTTGAAACCACATACATAGTCCAAATAAAGTACCTAAGTTTTACAAGGACCTGGAACCTCCAATACAGTTTAAAACTAAAAACTAGAAAACAGGACCAAACATAGGAACCAGATGTAACAAACAGCAAAAAGGACCAGAACAGGAAACCAACCAGAAAAGCAGACCCAAAGAAACTATTGCAGTTTCGTGATCATCTTAACTGCCTCCTTACCAATCTTAGCCGTATCTTGGATGGAGTTAGCAGTCGAAGAGGTAGCAACAATCAAAGCTTTCTTCCTCGAACTCTGTCTTGTCCTCTTGCTAGGGCCCTTCGAAGATATTTTTCCTTCATTTGCTCTTTTGCCCAGGCTTGCCACCGCAGGATAGATGCTTGAAGTTATTTGCTCCATTTTTTTTCCACTTTCCTTGATAAGCATTCTAAGATTCTGCTCATAATCCTTAAGTTTTTTTGGGATGTCTCCCATTTGCTCCTCCAAGTGTTTGATAATAACCTGGTCAGCCTCCTGGTTATGTTGCAAGGTTTCCACTTTCTTCTTCAACCCCATTATTTCATTATAAATCCAAGAATCGACTTGGAGGAAAGAATTAGCTTTAAGTTTGGTAGAATGCAGGAAGGAGAGCTTGGTTTCCCTCTCCGGGGAGTCACCCGCATCTTCAGCAGTGGTATGTGGTGGGGACCCAACTTTATCAATTTGCTCCTCCCCATCCAATGGCTCCTCCTCTCCAGTCTCCACGGGGTCATGTTGACTATGGACCTCCTTATCTTGTCCCTCAGTCTCCTTTGCGGGAGTGGAAGCCTTCCCCATGTTTTCCTCCTCACTCATAATGGCAGGACCATCAATTAAATTCTCTTTATTTTTATCACCTCTCCTGGACACAGTCTGAGTACCCTCATTATCAGACTTGCTTTGTTTCGAGTTATCCTCAGTTGTTTCTTCCTCTCTCCCTTTCTCATTTTTGCCTTTCGTTTCTGGATAGCCTTCCACGTTAGAGCTAAACTCCCCAACATCCGTCCCTTCCTCTTCCTCTGGGACTTCCTTTTTTGAGCCTTCAATACTCTCCACCTCAGTATCCTCTTCAACAATTTGTCTCCGAGAGCTAGAGGGTTTCAGTTTTGTCTTATCTTTCCCTTTAACATTCTCATCAATTTTACATTTTAGGGACTGAGAATCCTTATGTTTGCTAGTGGAGGGAGACGAAGCAATGGATTTATTTTTACAAAAACCCTCTATGAGCAATATCAGACCTTAATGTAAAATGGGTCGTGACTCTTTCTTTCTATGGGCATGCAAGCTTTGAAGCAAAGAGAAATGTAAATAGAAAGGGAAGGAAATTATGTCCTTATACCTAAAATGGTTAGGAAAGACAAAGTGGAATTTGTGCACCCTTTTATTCCTACCATCAAGGATAAAGTACTCACGAATACAACCAAGCACATCACGCCAAATACCTTTAATCTGTTGCACATCAAAGAAGTCTCCATTCTTCTCCAATTGCATCTCCTCTTCATTCGTCTTCAAGAATTTTTTGTAGGCCGCATTGAAGATACTGGTCTATTTCGAGAATTTAATACCTTTCATAGGGAGCCTAGTAACCTCGGCTATGAATTCCTCAGTGAGCTTCACAGTGACTCCGTGGAGAGTAACTTTGTCATCGACCCAATTTTTATGCCCCTGTGTATTGTTAATAATGTCTGTCGTTACATTTTACCTTGATGTCTCTACTTATTATTGTGATAATACTCTTGTATGCAGTGTGGTCATTCAATTTGTTGTTTTACGGTGATTGTGTTGTATTTATCATATGTTATTGATATTTTCAATCATAGTTCAAAATCTCGTTCTTTGCCAGTTATTGACGAGGCAAAAAAATGATTTCTTGGCAAATATTGGAGATAAATCGGTAACTTATCAGGTAAATATTGGGAATTTTAAAATGACTTAAATATTGGGTAACTTCTAGGTATATATAAATGCGATAAGTAACAAAATCGCATCCTCATGTGGAATGCCGATGTAGTAAGAGCCTCTAAACTTTGAAGTAGGCTAAAAATAGCAAATTGTCTTTGTAAAGCCAACTTTTCATTTTTGCAACTCCAAGCCAACTTTGATCCTTATCGCCAAATTAGTGTGCTAAATGCAAATAATACAAGCACAAGTAGTAACTAAAGAATATGGGCCAATTCAAGTACGATGAATATGAGACGAGGAGAATGTGGTAAAGAATATTTGTAAACTTAATCAGGACATCTGAACTTTTCCCTAGACCTGACCAACAATAAGATGATGGAGATCGTACCCATGCATACTATGAAGAAGCGAAAGATGAAGATCTTCCTCCAATAAAATGATCTAGTTTTGCAACTTACAGATTTGACAATATTAATGAAGCTAGTTACCAAGTATACCAATTGGTGGGTAGATTAGAGAACAAATTGATGGAAATGAATATTGCCTTATTATTTGATAAGCGACATGGAAGCATATTCTTCCAATGATGATAAAGCAACCTGCAGTGCTGAGAAACTTGAAAGCGTAAACAAAAAGATACAACAAAAAATTCAGCAAGATCAAGAAGAAAGAAGGTTGCAAATGAGAAAAAGAAATCAATTTAGGTTCATTCTTTATTTTGCACTTCATTCATAAAGGAGATTGATTTCATGAATCAAATCAGAATATCAACTGCTGAAAATGTACAAAGTGGAGATGAAAATTCCTCCAATTCATGAATAGAACGCAAAACTTATTGAGTAGGAAATCCAAGAAGAGAAAACAATAAGTTATTGTGAGAAGTTTGCAACTTCTCACGAATATATTGCCAACTACTCGGTGTGAAGTTTCAAATTTCTTAGCCGAGATTTTGGCATGGAAAACATGTTATTTCTTGCTTGGTAAATGTTCTTGTGAGAAGAAGGTATCTCTGCCACTTCTCAGTGAGATTTTAAACTATGTTTTCAATAGTGTGGAGTTTTGTGCTTTATCTCAGTTAGTGTAAAAGTGTAGTACCATATACATTTTTGTATTACAATGATATGTTTGAATCTGGCTAATGATTGTTGGGCCGATTCTGTGAGTCTTGATGAGAGATCTGATAAAATAAAGACATGCTTATTAATTGAAAGTGTGAAGAGTTTACTCATAAGCAAGAACTACTGTATTGATTTGAGAACTGATTAGAGGATCTTTTTTCATGCGTGGTTGGGTTTTCCCTCGAGTAGGAGGGGTTCTAAGAGGGTAAATAATTGTGTAATTTGTTCGTATATTTTTTTAGTTTTTTTTTTTCATTGCATGTGACAATATTCTGGCTCAAAACATTAACATGGTGTCAGAGCGTGTATAAGAAAAGACCAGAACCAAAACTCTTAAGCCTCGAGATATTCTATTCACGAAGATGTTTATGGCCTTCGTTGTGCGAGATAGTATGCATGTAGTGCTGTGATCATCATATGAATGCCGGTTTGCGTTTATTGTTCAATATTCTTAACAGAGATAGCTGTCTATTTGCCCATATCTATGTGCATGTTGAGATCCTTCTTAAGGAAGATTAGACAACAAAGAGATAAGTATTTTATTATTATATAGTCAAATATTGATCTCGAATTTTTGTTATAACATTGGAATAGTGAATGCTTTTAGCATTGATCCATATATTTCTATTCATGATGGATTGTTTCTATGAATTATTATTAATCTCTCCTGGTTGCATGATGGATCAAGAAGCAACGAGATGATGAGAGATACATGCAAAGTCAAGGCTGTTGAAATGAACATGGAGATGCTACTTGCAGCCATGGGACTGAATTGCTGATACATATCTTCATTAAAGACGAATATCATATACAAGTTGTTATTATGATTAGGTTTTTTGAAGAGGAAGAAGCGATATTCTGAGGAAGTTTGCATGGCAGAGGGAGAATACAAAAGCTCCTTGTTTGGTCAAAATTGAAATCAACTCTCTTATTGTGATAATCAAAGCTGTGAGGATGCTGCCCCTACTAAGAGGGAGTCTCTATTAAGAGAGTATCCCAACCATTCTTATGCATCATTGTTAATGAGTTATGTGAGAGAGTTCAAGGTGAAATCCCTTGTTAATGAGCTCTTCTCTGCGAGAGAAATTCGATGTGAAACCCCTTGTTCCACCCTTTGTGACTAGGTATGGTGGATCTTCCCTTTGCAAATAGGTATGGTGGAAATGCATTCTTCTTTGGGAGAAGCATGAGGTGAAAGCCCTTGTTCTACCCTCTACAATTACGTATTGTGGATCCACACTCTGTGAGTTGGCATGGTGGAAGTCATGTGTGAGACTCCATGACTTTATTTTTTGTGTTTCTGATTCACCCTTTGAGAGTAGTCATGGTGAACATCATGCTGAGATGACAATATTATGTTGAGAAAGTCTATGTTGAGATTTTGTTATTGACATTTTTTTGGTTGCAGCATCTCTTACTTGTCATGTTAAGAGATGGAAAGCCATATGTTTAATCTCCCACTTCGTAAGAGGGATTAGTATTTTGTACTTGCATGAGAGAGCATTCTCACTTGCAGTGATCTCTTCAAGTTTTCTCAGAAATATTCTGCAATGATATTATCTTTCTCTAAACTGTGCTGTAAAATTTCCTCTATTCACTGTTTGTATTTGATCATATTGTGTGACTTTCATTCTTTATTTCCTCCTAGTGATTTTGCGCGTATCACATTAGGTGCCGTGTGTGTGCTGACATGGCACCATGCATGTGTCAAATGTTAATGGCCGACAATTTTTGTAGGTGTTCACATCATTTATGGAGCTTGTTGATTCCCTTTGTGGTGGTATCAGATCATTTTAATGTTGCCCTGTATTGTTAATAATAACACCTGCCATTACAGTTTACTTGGGCATATCTTCAGTCTTGACACATGGTCTCGACTCTCTACTTATTATTGTGATACAAACTCTTGTATGCAGTGTGGTCATTCGGTCTTTGTTTTACGGTGATTGTGCCTTGCCGATCTGAAGATATAGGTGATGTATTTATCATCCATTTAAAATTTTTTCAATAGTGTGGAGTTTTGTGCTCTATCACACTCAGTGTAGAAGTGCTGAGTACCATATACATTTTTGTACTACAATAGTGTTTGAATCTGGGTACTATCATTAAGTCGATTCTGTGAATCTTGATGAGAGTCTAATAAAATAAAGACATGCTTATTGATCGAAAATGTTGAAGACTTCAATCATAAGCAAGAACTATTTTGCTGATTCGAGAACTGAATAAAGGATCTTTGTTGACTGTGGCTGGGTTTTCCTAGGTTAAATAATTGTGTCATTTGTTTTTCTGAGTTTCTGCTCATTACATGTGTTGCTCTTCTTGTTTAAAACATTAACAGGGCATCCAGACTGGTTAGCATCTGGACCAGATGCCCAGGGGCAGGGTGTACATCCTGCAACTAAGTTGTTAATGCAATCATTTCTTGATTCATATAATGGAATCATGTGCATAATGTATTTATTTAATTACTATGATATAGCAACGTGTTGCATAAACACTGCTACATTGGCTTATAATGGCTTGCACAAGGCACAAGAAAGCTAGAATTAGGATCTGAATATTTTTATTTCAGGTCATTCCCATGTGCCCTGGTGCAAGAATGAACGTTGGAGTTGAAATGGTAATTTCAAGACAAGGAATGAATGTGTGGAAAAGTAATTGTGAATTATAATACAATAATGATAAATGTATGGGAAAAGTGTGTGAGAGGCAAATAAAGGTGAACGGGGATTGGGCTATGACCACACAAGCATAGGAGAATGTATCTTGTGAATATGTCATTCTATTTAAAGCATTCCACAGAGAGGGGAACAAAGCTGAATGGTACATTGTACTGAGTATGCAAATTTCACTGCTACAATTAATAAATAAACTCAATATGTTTTCATGACATACATATGTAACAATATGTTCATAATTGATATCAACTTGTCTTCTAAGACCCCGTATCTCTTTAATTGGGAACCAAAATCTGTAAACTATTTGACTTTCAAGCATGTGATCTTTCTGTAGGGAAAAACAAATCCAAAAGTCATCAATAAATTTGAACATATACTTGAACCTACGGTTTGTAAACTTGGGATATGAAGAAACTTGATAACTCAATAATTCTACTTGTTGGAATTGAAAATACCTACCCAAGAAAATTATAATTACACAAAATAAACTTAAATGACTATATGCGTCTCTCAAGTATTTATTTAGAGAACGTGTCTATTATAAGTATCATGCCATATCACCCTAAAACACACAAAATTCAAAATCCCATAGTTTTGAACATTGAAAATTGGTAAATTAGTGAATACAACTTCTGTCACTGAAACAAATTTAATTTGAATATGAATTGATACCTGCCAACAACCCTCTACCCTTTTGGTTTGAAGGTGAAAGGCTGGGACAGAACATAGATAACTAGCTTTTGAAGATTCAATGTTCTAGTGCTAAAAGTGTCCCATTACAAGTTTATAAAATAAAACTTTTGAAAAGTTATAAAATCAAGAAAAAGATATAAACTTAATAGTATTAAGCTAAAAATTAAAATTGCATTTATTAGGTAGTATAACTATTTTTTTCCCCTTTACTCTTGGATGTATAAAAATTAAAGAAAAGAGCCTCTATTGACCATTTATTTAAGGTATTTGTTTGGTGTCAATCTCTGAATGCGTGTAGTAAGGTCTGTTTGACCTCCTTATTAGTGTTAAACATATTACTGGTACATTGGCATTTAGATAGCAGGCTATTGCATTTATTGGTTGATAGAGCTGGTTTTTTCTTATATGAACAATAATGCACAAAATGATTTGTTTATTTCTGGCCACGACCATAATAATGCAAAATAGCCTCCTTTGCCCTAGCCATGTTTTAAAAGAGATAAGCCAATTGTATGCTATACAGTGATACACATTGACAGTGATACGCCTCGTTTGTAGCGCCAAGCGCCTCTCGAAAAAGAGTACGAGGTAGTCCCATATCACTGTCACCATACGTAAACCCAAAAACTATGGCATAGTGTCGTGGACTATAAAACCCCCTTTCCTTTTTTTTTTTTTGACCCAAGGCTCTGTCACGTTAATAAACTGAAAATTAATAAAAACCTAAAAAAAGAACCAAAAAAGTGCCAAATACAAGATTTTGTCCAATATTTGGTGAACATGGTGCTCCTCACAAACATCTACTCGAGAGAAGGTATCTCCTTTCCAAAGGTTGAAGAAGTAATCAGGTCTGTGCTAAATCTTGCCAACTCCAATTGTACAAAGTGCTTTTGTGTGCTATCCCATGAAAATAAGGACCTAAGTAATGGTTGTATGTAAATTTGTTAATATTTCTAAGATATTCAATGGCATTTTTGGCCCATTCAATCTTCTTAATTCACTTAAGTAATAAAATGATCAAATGGCTCCAACAAATGGTAGGGCACCTCACTTGACTAAGTTTCATTATGGCTACATATGTAGGTATCTTGATTGCAATACTTTGGGTGAATTTCTCCAACCAAACCTCTTGGAATACATCCTACAAATTGCACAGTTGCATTCATGACTATGCAAGGCATATATGAATTTCAAGAACATGAATGTGCCACTTGAAGCCCTTAAAAAGTTTACCTTTGTCCTATTCTTTAATTTGTTGACCCCTTTGATCATTAAGTGCTGCAGTCCTTTGTTCACTGTATGTTGCTTTGATCTTCTATTAATAGTTGTGCATTTTGACATTTTCCCCAAACAATGGTTCTGTAAATTCATACAAAATTGGTGCCTTAAACATTGCATTGCAACTACTAATGTATTTACTAGGCCATTCTAATATGGAATTCTTCAAGAGACTTAGGGGTGGCTGTGGAATTCATCATTGACACAATTTGCTTCCCTTTGTAAAGTTTCTGCAAATTCTTCTTCAAATCAGACAGATATAATGGCTTTTCTTTTGCTGAAGATGGTCTTGAATATGCAGACCTATATATGGAAGTGTTACTTGGAGTATAATAGCTATTTTGGAAATGTTCTTATCCCTGCAATAAATCATATAAGGCAGTAATGTAGAGGAGCAGACTTAATTGTATATTGTGTGTTCTCTATTCTCATACTTACCTTATGTTTATATTGCACCCAAGAGATATGTCCTTACAAAGGACATGGCTCTTCTAGGTGAGCCCTTATGAATAAACAAATCATAATCTTCCAAGATCGGCGTCTCTTAGAAATTATAATTAGATAGTAATTAAACTAACAACTATGCAAAATTAACATTATTAAATGCTCCTAAATAAGCCACCGATAAGGGTAATTATATAAGGTTATAAAAGAGGCAAATCCGACATAAGGATATCCATGCTTTATTGAATCTGTACGATCTGTAGTTCAGATCAGTTATGATTACCAGAGTTACAAAATTAACATTCCCTCTTAACTTGATAATCATCCTGAGAGATAACATATCTAGTATCATCAATTAAGATGAATAAGCATAGATTGATACTCTATATCTATCTGAATCTTCTAAGCATGTGTTATCATTGAACACATGATACTATGTCATATTACTACATCTGTGATATGACTTATCACTTATACTTGTGATAACAGTATTGCGCGGAATGCAATATATAGGATAAAATCTGGAGAATGATTAAATTCTTCCTTTATCCAAGTTGTGACTCATAGGTACTGGCAGGCCTATATGACAATATGATCCTGAGTTAAGATCTACCAGTACACAGAATAAAATCCGGAGAATAATTAAATTCTTCCTTTATCCAAGTTGTGACTCATAGGCATAGAAATGTCTACATCACAATATCATATTAAACTCATCCAAGTCTGATAGTATTTCTCTACTGTTAACCACATTATCTAAGAGATCGTCATTTCTCATAATGTCTTTTATACAAGTGTTCATTATCTTAGAGATCGTCACCTCTTAGATAATGAATACAAATGGTGAAGCTCATGATAGTCAATAGCCTGACAATAATAATTCTAACACAATAATTTTATTAATAATTAAGAAATACAAATGTATCATAATTCAACCATACCAAGTGTTTTCCTGAAGTGATCTATCTTCACTTGAGAGAGGTTTGGTGAGAATATCTGCTGTTTGATCTGTAGTTCAAGTGTATTCTTATTTTACAGTATTCTTGTCTTCCATATCTTATCTCTTACATAATGGTAAGGAATTTCAATATGCTTGGACCTGTCATGAAAAATTGGATTCACAGAAAGCTTGATGGAACTCTGATTATCATAGTGAATAATCATGGGATTCATGGGTTGACCAAATAATCCCACAAGTAACTTTCTAAGCCAAACTGCTTCTTGAGAGCCATTGCTACTGCAATGCATTCAGCTTTTGTGGAACTCTGTGCTACTGATGATTGCTTTTGGCATATCCATGATATCATTGTTGAGCCTAAACTGAAACAACCACCTGAAGTTCTTTTCCTATCATTAACATTTCCACCCCAATCTAAGTCTGTGAATCAGTGCAAGTCCAAGTCAACTTTCTCATACTTGAGCCCAAGGTTAAGAGTGCCTTGTAAGTATCTCATAATGTGTTTGATTGCAACTAGTTGAATCTCCTTTGGCTCACACATAAAATGACTCAAGGCATTAACGGCATAGCAAATATCAGGTCTTGTATTTAGCAGGTACATAAGAGACCCAATCATTTGTTTGTAAAGAGTAGAATCTATGGAGGGTGATTCTGCAGCTGCTTCCTTAAGTTTGTGTAGATTAGTTTCCGTTGGAGAAGACATAGGTATGCAATTCCACATTTCAAATCTCTTCAAGATGTCTAATATATACTTTCCTTAATTAAGTATGATGCTGTCAAAATTTTGCCATACTTGCAGTCTTAGGAAGTAATGGAGTCCTAAATCTTTCATTTCAAATTCTCTGATTAGATCTTTTCTTGCATTGATCTATAAGATGACCATCACCTGTTATTGGTAAATCATCAACATATAGTATCAAAATTATCATATCATCTTTATCTTTTTTATAATAGAGAATTGGATCAGCTTCATTCTTGGAGAATCCTAAACTGTAGAGATATTTATCAATTCTTTCATACCATGCCCTTGGAGCTTGTTTAAGCTCATAGAGAGCTTTCTTCAGTCTACAAACAAAGACTTTAGGGTTATGAGTTTCAAATCCTTCAGGGTGTTCCAAATATACCTCTTCTATAATCTTTCCATTCAGAAATGCTGTTTTTACATCCATCCGATGCACTTTTCATCCCTCTCATGCTGCAATAGCTAGGACTGCTCCTACGGGGGTGTATTTGGCAATTGGAGCAAAGGTTTCTTCATAATCAATACCCTCTTTCTGAGAGAATCCCTTGGCTACAAATTTGACTTTATATTTTTTAATTTTACCATCAACAACATGCTTGATTTTAAATATCGACTTAGAAGAAACAATAGATTTTCCTTAAGGCCTTGGAACAATTTCCCAAACGCCATTCTTAAAAATGGATTGGTATTCTTCCGTCATAGCATCTTTCTAAGTTGTATGTTTAATAGCATTTGAAACATTGGTTGGTTTTGATTTAGATAAATCACTTATGTTTGTTGCATAACTAGAAAATCTTTTGGGTCTTTTGCTTTCTCTGAAGGTTCCAAATGGTGCAGCGAAGTGTTATGCTTCCTTTACAGTCTTAATAGCCCAAAGTGGTCTTTTCTTAGAATTTTGAGTTTCCTCAAGATTAAGATTTTGAATTTCATCTTCAATTTTTTCAATGTTCTCCCTCTGAAACTCAGATTCTTGATTTTCTTTAGAACTAGGTAAATGTGTGGGATCTTAAGAACTAAGGGCTCTTTTGAGTGCTAAATCTTCTTCAAATATTATATCCCTACTAAGTTCAATGTTTTTCTGACCAAGTATGAAAATTCTATATGCTTTAGATGTTTCACTATACTCGACAAAAATACCTTTCCTCCTGGAGGGTTCTAACTTAGTTCTCTTTTCTTTTGAAACATGCATGTATATTGAGTACCCAAATATCCTAAGATGGCTTATATTAGGTTTAACCTTAGAAAAGACTTCTTCATGAGTTTTATCTCTAAGGTGGGGGTAAGGACTTTTGTTTTGAATATAGACAACAGTACAAGAGGCTTTTGTCCAAAGATAATATTCTAAATTTTGATCAAATATCATAGCTCTCGCTGCTTCTATAATTGTTCTATTCTTCCTTTCTAGTACCCCGTTTTGCTGTGGGTTCTAAGGAACAATATACTCCCTCTTAATTCCTACTTCTTTACAAAACTCTTTAAACAAATCTGAAGTATATTCCCCTCTATTATCAGTCTTAAGAGTTCTAATTTTGTTTTTTTATAGGTTTTCAGTTAAGGTTTTGAATTCTTTAAATCTCTTAAGGATTTCTTTTGATTGTTTACATTTTAAGAAGTAAATCCATGTTTTCCTAGAGAAATCATCTATAAAAAGTATGTAGTATCAGAATCCTCCAAGAGAAGGAACAAACATAGGTCCACATAAATCTGAGTGGACTAATTCCAAAACATTGTTAGTTTTTCTAGTGCTCTCTTGAAATGGACTTTTGGTGTTCTTACCTAGAGCGCATCCTTCAAATATGCTTGAATGATATTTATTTAACTTAGTAAACGAGTAACCATCTTGTCCATATTCGATAAGGTTTTGAAGTTTAAATTATTAAGATAATATCTTATACTTTCTATAACGGTCAACTACTTGTCTGTAGTCCGTCTTTCAGTCTAGACAGGAATGTTTCCTATCCTGTCTCTTTTGTCTTCAGTCTAGATAGGAATGTTTCCTATCCTGTCTTCAGTTTTGTTTCTAATTCCGTCTTCAGTCTACATTGTTTCTTTTAGAAACAACGTCCTTGTAATTCTTTATAAGGAACACATTTGTTCCTCTGTTTATCAATCAATTATTCGAAAATCCGTTAATTTGCCAACTCTTCTTGAATCTTGTAACATGGTATCAGAGCCAATACTTGAAAAATTTATAATTTTTTCGTGAAATTATTTGTTTAAATTTTTTCAAAATTATTTCTGTTGAATTTCTCTAAAATCCGCTTAGGGTTTTCGGCCTAGAGAAATTCCCGAACTCGGGTCTGCCTGTGTTTGTTCAGCACACTCTAGCCCCATTCGTCCATGCACATCGATCCTTGGAAAAAAATCTGCCATTTTTATCAAGAAATCTGAAGTTTTTTCAAGCCTTTTTCAGCCAGGGCCTTTTTTTTCGAAACCCTAATTTTTGGGGTCGAAAAAATATTTTGTTTGCAAATTCTTGGTGGGTTTTTCGAGAGCTCAACTGGGTTGTCGTCCGTTTTTTTTGGGTGCCTCAATTTTTGTGCCTTGATTTTTGAGCCAGCGGATCCAGAAAACGACAGCAGATTTCTTTTGAGTTTTTCGAGCTCTCTTCTGGGTCATTCTTTGATTCTTTTGGGTCTTTTGTATTTTTGTCTCGAAGAACGTGCCTTCATAGATTTTCACAGTTTTCATTGAAAAACGTGCCATGGCATCTCTGACAAATATTTTGCTCGAGCATAATTCCAAATTCAATGGTCACAATTATGGAACTTGGAAGTAGCGCATCATCGCAATCTTCGAATATCGAAACACCGATCAACTTGTTCTGGGTGTTACGCAACGTCCGACTTCTCTGGGTCTTGATCAAGATACATGGGATCTGAACAATCGAGAGGCAGTAATGCTTCTCAAACTATCCGTAGCTGATGACCAGCTTCCTGATCAAGGCGAAGCTGCATTTTTCGCCTTCTGAATCTGTTTCTGTTTTTTATGGGTTTGTTGATTTTCTCCTCAAAAATCATTTCAAGTTGTCTTTAATACGCAAGGTTGTGTGAGATTCTGGGTTTTACCGTTTTTTCCACAAAAACAAAGTTTTGTAATTGCAACTTATTTTGAGTCATAGCACTCTTCTGGCAAAGCTTCTTGGTTTCAGCATTCTGTAGATCCAGGGAGGGTCTCAGTTATCCCAGAATGTTCCGACATTCGTACGTTGACCATTAAGGGAGGGTATTAAGATAATATCTTATACTTTCTATAACGGTCAACTACTTGTCTGTAGTCCGTCTTTCAGTCTAGATAGGAATGTTTCCTATCCTGTCTCTTTTGTCTTCAGTCTAGATAGGAATGTTTCCTATCCTGTCTTCAGTTTTGTTTCTAATTTCGTCTTCAGTCTACGTTGTTTCTTTTAGAAACAACGTCCTTGTAATTCTTTATAAGGAACACATTTGTTCCTTTGTTTATCAATCAATTATTCGGAAATCCGTTAATCTGCCAACTCTTCTTGAATCTTGTAACATAAATGTCCTAACCTTCTATGCCACATTTCGTTTATATCAATAGCTTCATGAATTAAGGCTTGAATAGGTTCTATGTTTAATTCATACAAGTATCCCTCTCTTTGACTAATCAACTTTGATTTTTGAAATGAAGAGTTCTTAGACTAGGTCATTACTTTACCGTCCATGAATGCAACATTATGTCCATTATCTTCAAGTGCTGTAATAGAGATTAAATTCCCCTTTGTTCCTGGTACATAGAGTACTCTTTTGAGATGTAGAGAAATACTTGACTTCAGTGTGAAGGTGCAGTTCCCAATTCCTTTAACTGAATGAGAGGAATTATCACCTATGATAACTTCACCATCAACTTCTTCTGATATTGAGTTTAATACTTCTTTGTATCCTGTAATGTGTCAAGATGATCCACTATCAATTACCCATGCTTTGCTTGATACTTATATGATAGTGCAGAATACAACACACAATTATCAAGATCATATATTTCTTCTTTCCTAGTAACATTTGTACAGTTTACTTGCTACTTTGTATTTTCAGGGCAATTAGATCTATAGTGTTCAATTTTTTCACATTTGAAGCATTTTATTTTGGATAAATCTTTCTTAGGTTTTTCATTTCTTTGATTACCCTTCTTCTTGAAGTGCTTCTTCTTACCTTTACAGGAATTTGTGTTGAGAACATGAAGTTCTTCATCTTCAGTTTTCAATTTTCCTCCTTTCTTAAGTTTCCTAGATTCTTCTTGAAGGCAATCTCTTTTAAGTCTATTGAAGTCTAGAAGACTGTCTCTAGCACTTACTCTTTGTGAGAATGTTTCCCATGAATCCGGTAACCCATCTATAGCCATAAGTTTTAGCTCATTGTCTTCGATTATGGTCCCTATGCTTGCAAGTTCATCTCTTAGACTAGCTACCCTTAGGAAGTATGAATTCATAAATTCTCTCTTCTTTATCTGTATATGATTTAGTTGCCTTTTTAGTGCAAGGAATCTATTTGCATTGTTAACCTCATGCATTTAATAATGCATTCATCATATTAAATGTTGTTTGATGTTTCATTAGCATAGGTACTATTTCATTTTTCACTCCATCTAATATCATTTGCATGACTTTCTTGTTTCTTTTACTCGAGATAGTTTTATGAGGATCAATATCAAGTTGCTTGGATTCATTATCAACAAACTGTTTCACATCATTGTCTTCAAGAATCATCATAATTCTGAATTTCCAATCAACAAAGTGTTCTGTTCCATCAAACCTGTCATCGAGTCTGATTGTGCTAGCCATTGAAGGTAGAAAGATGTTGTTAGATATTTAAAGTTTGATTGTAAATTTGCAGAGCCTAGGTTTGACTACTAGAGCTCTGATACCATGTAAAGTTTCTGCAAATTCTTGTTCAAATCAGATAGATATAATGCCTTTTCTTTTGTTGAAGATGGTCTTGAATATATAGACTTGTATATGGAAGTGTTACTTGGAGTATAATGGCTATTCTGGAAATGTTCTTATCCCTGCAATAAATCATATAAGGCAGTAATGTAGAGGAGCAGACTTAATTGTATATTGTGTGTTCTCTATCCTCATACTTACCTTGTGTTTATATTGCACCCAAGAGGCATGTCCTTACAAAGGATATGACTCTTCTAGGCTGACCCTTATGAATAAACAAATGATAATCTTCCAAGATCGGCATATCTTAGAAATTATAATTAGATAGTAATTATACTAACAACTATGCAAAATGAGCATTATTAAATGCTCCTAAATAAGCCACCAACATGACTCTTCTAGGTCGATCCCTATGAATAAACAAATGATAATCTTCCAAGAGCGGCGTATTTTAGAAATTATAATTAGATAGTAATTATACTAACAACTATGCAAAATGAGCATTATTAGATGTTCCTAAATAAGCCACTGATAAGGTTAATTATATAAGGTTTTAAAAGAGGCAAATCCTACATAAGGATACCCATGCTTTACTGAATCTGTACGATCTGTAGTTCAAATCAGTTATGATTACCAGAGTTGCAGAATTAACACCCTTGTCCTCTTCCTTTGGATTTCTTTTTCATAAATAGAAATTAGGGCATTCATTTTTTTCTTCACTTCTTGTGCTTGGCTACAAAAATTGAGATTTTCTGGTGTCCCTCCAGTGTCACTAACAAGTGGGGATGTCTTTGAAAATAGAAATATTATTAAATATAGTACATATGTACTATATCTAGTAATATAATTATAATTTATATATCAAATATATAATAAATTAGTATCTATGTTGTTTTGCGGGGTAACACCTGTTGTTGATCTCTTTCATTTTAGACTTTATTTTAGCTTTCCATATTGGATTTTTTACTTTTTTAAATGTATAATCTGGTTGTGAATGTTGGCAAGTGACCGGATATAAGAGCATGATTGTTGTCATTGATGACAACATAATCATTTGGTGAGGTCGCATACAATGATGATCAGTTTTGGTTTTGGTTGATTATAAAAAATGACTAAGTATATCACAAGAAAACTGTTAGCAGTTAGATTGTTTGATCAGTGAGCTTAGCAAAGCAAGTCTTGTTGGCCACAATTTTGGATATGGTTAGTATGATGTCTTGATATAATACAAGAATGTTCACCTATGCTATTATGTGAGTTGGCACATGTTTTGGATGAGAAATATCAAGACAGGTTTATATCATGGAGTATAGGGCAAGTGCCAGAATCATGCATTTTGGCCTAAGGAATTAAATTGTCTTGTCAATTCAATTACTTGGCAATGTAGGGACAACCCTCGACGTTAATCTTCAGTTAGCAAGTTTTAATAATCAGTTTTAGAAATATGCCATATGTTTTATGATCAAGGTTGACTGGATAAAAGAATTGAAAAGCTATTTTAAAGGATCAGTTTTCACATGTGAAGTATGGCAATGATATGCTTATGTTATACGGGCCTTGTGGATGATGCTATGATGGTGTTTTGATGATCATTTGCGAGTTTTTGATGTATGGCTAGAATGAGATATGAGTTACTCAAAGGACTAATTAGATATTGAGATATTAGTACAATCACTTTTTGTATTGTATCTAATACATTGTATAGGCTAAATATCATTGTAGAACAATGAGCTCCCATTTTAATACAAACTCCGAATAGTGTTGAGACCTCTAACAAGGTTTAGTCCTCTCACAAGGACTTATGTACTAAATCTATGTAAAGGACTCGTAACAAAGTCAAAACTCCTAATAGAGTATTTTCAGATTAGTACATTGTTATGGGTACCATCCCCATCAGGGTTTCCCTTGTCTAGGGTTTCCTCGAAAAAAAATCAAGGTGTTATGAGTTTCTCATTGTTATGTGCTTTACTTTGCAGTATTGTTATTTCTGCATGTGTATGGTTAAGTTTTGAAATATATAGTTGGTGTAAAAGTGTTGCAATACTGATTCACGCCCTCTCTCTCCCTTCTCAGTATTGCCTATTCCGAACAATAAGTATCAAAGCCTGGAGTTTCTCAAAAAAAGTTTCACAGCTTGAGGAGAGTCCTGATGGGTAGAAATAATTTGCAAGGCAACTTTGAAGCAACACTTGAAGATCTAGACAGAGCTAATCAAGAAAAATAAAGATTAAAGATGAAGCTCAAAGATGCACATGACTACATTAAGAAACTCAAAGATCAGATTGATATTTCAAGGACAAAAAGAAAGGAACCAGCTGCACAGATCAAGGAGCTTAAATCAGACAATGAATCAGATTTGATTGCAAAACTCAAAAAGGAAAATCAGGTACTCAAGCATGGACTTGGAGTCACATCACTTCAGCTGGCTAAGGAAGCTAAAGAAGGCAAATCTCACAAGGAGAAACTTGAAGCAGATCTAAAAGGTAAAGTTAATGAATGCAAAGATCTGAACACTCAACATGGAAAGGTAAACTCTGAACTTGAAGATTCATAGCTTAAATATAAGGAACTTGAGAAATACACTAATAATGTCAAGGTTGAGCTTTTTGAGACTAAGTTACACCTTGAGAAGTTATATTTAAGTACTGACAAACTTGATGAGCAACTGATGCAATAGAAGCCTACGGGAGATATGAGAGATATTGGATATGTGGAAGGAGAATATTCCAAGGAATCAAAAAATATAGTTGTGCAAGATCTTAATCAATCGACAAATCAGATTGAAGAACCCTAAGAACAAAAAAAAGACAATTTAGAGGAAGATGTTATGCATGCAACAAATATGGACATATGAAGAAAGATTGCAAAGTTAATAGAAATACTAAACCATATTGTTTCAATTGTTGGCTTTATGGACATAAATCACATGAATGTAAAAGACATAATTAACAAACTAATGGGAGAGCAAATGAAAAACCTAACATGACTACAAGAAGACCTTTCAAAATCAACAATGTTATATCTAATGGTGTCACATCCTACAAGTATAATAACTTTGGACACATAGCCAGAGATTGTGGATTGCCAGTGAATCAGAATGGACCAAGGTATGGAAACTCTATTGTTACATGTTACAATTGTAATAATTTAGGACATACTATTAGTTATTGTAGATTCAATGGATTTGTAAACAATATGAGAACGCCTAATGTCAGAAGGAACATGTATGCTGGAAATTGAAATAAAAGTATTAATCCGACTCAGTATGAGAACATAAATAAGACATTTGTAAAATAAATCAATGTTGGTATTGACAAGGTATGGAAAGAGAAAGAGTAGATTAGTGCAGATAACCAAGTGGAAATAGTGCCAAGGACTGAGGCCTCATTAATCTAATTGGCTATCATAGCCTTAGGGGGAATACTTCACCAGTAAATCATCAGACCCTGAAATCACAGTATTAAGGTATGCGAGCTTAGTATAAGGTATGAAAAATTGTATTTGTGACAGATCTATGATTGCAGATGTTTACATGATTATCTAGATGATCGCTCTATATTTGAGCATATACTGTTAAATATGTTAGCTTTTGTATTATGCAACCTAACACATTTATGGCAATAAAGAATTGTTAAAAATTGAAGGGGAAAAAATAATTTAATCTTCACTATGAGCAGCTAGAGACGTCAGAGAGCTTGAAGAAGGAGATCAGAGTGAGTGTGCAAGGATTTCAAAGCAATTTGTGCAAACCCTAATTCGATCGTCATAAGGTATTTACATAAATGACAAATTTTAAATTTGAGGTTTTTTACGGTAGTTGAGTCGTGAAAACATGGAGAAACCACAAGTATATGATAGACCTAGATATCAGTTCAAAAAGCATCCATTTAAGTGTATGGAGAATGACCCTCAGGGCGCACTCTTGCAAACCCTAGAGGGCGCACTTCATGTTGAAGATATAAGGACATATATACACTGCAAAATTGAGTAAATAGGAAATGAGCATATCTGGAAAGATTTGAGTGAGATCTATAATGATGACAAAACCTTAAAAGATGAGTTCAAACAATTGAAAAACCTAAATATATTACAGTATATGGATTGTTAAAAATTTGATGAACATGAATGGATTAAGATAGTGGTGAGTAGGTTTCATGACAATCTTTTGTATAGGAGGTGAACCTGTACGGAGTTGATACACCTTTTTACAGGCCTAGATAATGCAGCATAGTGCTAGTTGCGACCAAAATGGTAAAAAAGGAGGCTAACACTGGAACTAAATGGGATAAATGTGCCATGGCAGTTTTTGATATAAGACAACAAGATGTTAGAGTGATTGCTAAGATTTTAGGATACAAGATGCACTATAATAGCAGGTACAATTCAGTTGCAACACGGGTAACTCAAACAACCTATAAGATGGTAGTTGAACATGAGCACCTTAACATATGTGAAATTTTGAGACAGCAAAACCTTAAGGAGAATCAAACATGAAAAGACACAACCTTTTAGGTTTGGATCACTGATTTTACATACGTTCTTTCATATAATTCACAAGTTTTCAAACATGCATCCTCACGATTGGACAAATGAAGTACCTATAATGGCAAATCACATAACATTATCATATGCAGTACATAGGTAAAATTACATGTGACTTGTTTGGCTTATTTAAAGAATTTTAGAAAGAACTGAAGTAGGAAGTTAGAATTCCAAGGACAATAGTAGAAAAATATTAAGAGATTGTTTGTTTTATGGTAGAGACTGATTACACATGCCTTGAAGTAGTTGAGCCTAGAGAAATTTGGATTCAACCACTAGGATATGAAGTTGTTCTCGAAATGATTGACCAATATGCAGAGGTAATGTTGGCTTCACCAAGAGATAAAAGTACAGAAGGATGGGGAACCTACAAAGAGAAGTTTAGCCAAGTCAGGGATGAGCTATATAAGGGATCTAGGAAAAGAAAGGTTGATAAGAATTTTGAAAAGATCACAGAGAAAGAAGGCATAACTAAGGAACAATGGACAACATTAAAGAAGGGCATTGAAGATACTGCCGAAAAACAGATAGGCAGCACCAGTGCAGAACCAACAAAGGAAGGAATTATAGAAAATATAGCGGTTTAAGATACACCTACTGTTGAGATATCGAAGGTAGAGGTTACACCTCAACCTCACATGACCGCTAGAAAGTCTACAAAGACTACCTACTATCAAATTTGAAAAGCCAGTACAAACTACAATAACAAGGACCACCAGAGAGAAGTCAAAGGAACAAGGGCCTTTTCCAAAGAAGGCCAAGATAGCCAAGCAAAAGACAACAGAGAAAAGTAAGGACAAATCAAAGAAAGAGGAAACAAAAGTTGCAGAGGTTAATTTGGAAGAAGAAATAAATAAGTGGAAACTAGATTTGAAGAGGATAACAACAAGAATAGAGAATGAAGGTAAAGTTGATCAGCTTGAAAAGTATTGCATAAGATATGAAGATAATGATCAAGCATTCACTGGCAATTCAATTGCTAGATAACTTTTGAATTTCAAAACGAACTTTGTAAGAGCCCCTGCTGGTTCTAACTTGAGAAACACCAAATTGCTTTACCTTTTTAGATGTTTGACATTTTTTCAAACACTTTGCATGAAACCTTTATCTCACTATCTTTTATTTCCTGATTGTATTTGCTTGCTTGAAATGATTTTAAATGCTTTCAAATACTTACTACAAAATCCAGGTAAAGAAATGGAATACGAATGCAATATTTTTTAACCATTTGAATGCATAAATATGATTCTTTACATGTTAAATATGGATCTACAACCAATAGACATTTTCACAAACAATTGAAATACAATCTAAATTATTAAATAGAGAACTTGTAAATGTTGTTGGTGTCTGATATATAACAGTAGGAACAAATTAGTCTTGATGCCAAACTCCGATATGTGACAGCCAATGGTATAGATGTTGCTAAAAGATGTAACGGAGCTGCTGTAGAAAACCCAAATGCTACTCTATTGAGGAAATCCTTTCTCCTCAAAAACCCCATGATACTTCTCAGATCAGTGTAGAATCCAATAACAGATCAAATGCCAAATTGCAACTTATAAACACCTTAAAAGTAATTGTATTTCAAAAATAAATGAAGGCTAGAAAGGGGAGTCCAAACCAGTCACAAATCGCAGAAAATAATGTGATCAAATTGGTATACTTCAGCAAATGTTGAAACCCTCGTGAAATTCACAAAGTTGTAAAATGAATGATAAAAAATGAATAAATCAAAGCTAGAGACTTGCTTTGACAACAATCAAAACCAAAATCTTCTTCAACACACCAATGACCAATAGCTTCTTCCATACACTTTTCACTTAAATCCAACTTTGCTTTTGGTTGCATATTTGAATTTGTTATAATATAAAATGATAATTATTTGCTTGAAAACTATAATTAATTTCTTGGCATAGGCTTCAATGAATTAATTAAATAAATGATCCCTTCCAATGATGACTCAACCCTCAACTTAATTGAAATTATAAAGTTAAATTATAACTTTATAATAAGCTATTTAATGATTTAAATTATTTAATAATAATTTGGCCACATAAATAATAATAAGTCCCAAAATACTTATCCTTTAAATATGCAATCTAAAATAGGAGTCACACCTATTATTTCCCCATGTGACCAAATGCACTTTCCTAAAATAGAAAGGGCCCCTCTCAGCCATCACCAGACTTGTCATAAATAGCAGGTGCATGAATCTAAGCCCAATCAAAGTCCAATCTATCTCAGACGAAGACCAAACTGAAACATACTAAATTTTGAAGAAGAGAAGACTCTCCCATAACCGAGCCTCTACCTCAGAAGGCCCTTTATCCACAATAGTTAGCCTACAAAGATCACAATAATAGGCTAATCCCTCAAACTCTAATGCTAGTGAAAATTGGGACATTACTGTCTGCCCTCCCTATGAGTGTGTGTCCCCAAGCAATCTCAGAAACAAATAATAAATCAGTCCATCCGAACTCAAAAGGTAAATCGTGTAATGTCCCTCTGATCGCTAACTAGCTCCTGTAGCATCATCAGTAATTTGACTAATAGAACCGACCAAAATGAAATGAATTTGATTGTAGATGTCGCAAGAGTAGGGAAGCAACTTAGAAAGATGACAACGCTTGTTTCCCCGAACTGTGTAAAGGGAGCTGCCATGCACACTATCTGACAGATGCACAATTGAACTGAGCACGTGAAAAAGATCATACACATGAGATTCCAAAGTAAAAGCATATGTACTTGACACCATATACACATCCCAAAACTCCTTTGGAGCTCTATCTGAAATCTCAATGCAGTAGAAGGATCCCAAACAATAAACAAAATCCCACCAAGAAGAACATCCTCTGACACTCAACTCTGAACTCAACTTCACCAAGCTCAAAGTGGTGAAGCCAATCAATGAGACCCAACCAAACTTCAATACTATCCATGTCAACACTAGGGACTCAAAGCACATTGAATGCACATCCATCCGTGCTATGGATATCAGAACATCTTAGAGTGGCTGTATCACTAGCACCATTTCCATCCTCTACAAGGCTCCTATGGATGTGCTCACTCTACAAGTAATCCAACTTGCAACCTCTAATACCATCTATTGCAGATGGCAAATACTCACCTTCCAAAGGATGGTACAACCTCGAATCCAGTTGACATTGATGCCTCATCAAAACCTTTGTTTATGGATCCGAGAAGTAGTAATGAGTACTCCTCCCTATTTAATCCCAATAAAAGACTCCCACCTTGGTCAAACACTAATTGTCATAGTACTGAAGATAACCTCTGTTATTTGACCCATCATCAACAACCCATGCAAAAGACCTAGCTACAAGAGAACCTGGTGCAACATGTGGTTTTTTGTCACTCTCAACAAATGCACTCATCCCAACTGTATTGACACACCTGTAATTGCAAAGGATGTAGCCACATCCTCATCATAATCTGTGAATAGAGGAACATCACCAATTGGTGCTATAGGAAACTGAACTGTGTATGTAGATGGTGTAAATTATGCCCAACTCCACTCAGGTGAGTGATCAACATCAACCTCAAAAAGCGGATTGTCATACGACAATGTTGCATCCATCTTGACCATAGGATTGTCCACCAAGTGAACCTCACCACTGTGCTGATTTGTACCATAACCCGATGCTAACTTTACATTACTCACCTCATAATCAACATGTGTACTATCATCATTGCACACATCAATTAGTACATGCATACTGCTAAACATCTTAACAGATGGCCCAACCGACATGGAAGTAGTTGCTAATTTGATAGTATCATTGGATGCTCTCAGTCCAACTATCACTGTATTTCCATCAAATGGACAATCTTGGGAACTCATGCTACTAACTGCATCATCCGACTCGACCGGACATGAATTCCAATCACACCTCACATCCAATGTGTCCAACACTCGAGCATTGACATGTGGTAACTCAAAAGGAATGCCTTGCACATCTGTAGCTACCACTGTATCATCATAATACCAAAAATTCTCACTGCTGTCATGCAAACCAGAAATAATGTGATTATTAATATCTATGTTACCTTTCTTCGTATCATCAATAACTTGCGCACTATCATCCATTACTCTATGAACAACATTTTCAGACTTTGCTATGACAACAGGTGCAACTGTAATCTCATGTGAGCAACTTTTGATATAAAATTCAGACTTAGAGTTTTTAGTGAAAATATTTTCTTGCTCTCTAATGGTGTCCACTATAGCATCACGTTTCTTCCTTTGAAAAAGTGATATCATTTTCTACTCAAATTTTGGATTTGAAATCATCTTTATCAGCCGTTTGTGGTTTTGATTCAACTCATTCACTAGCACATTCAAATGTTTACAATATCATCCCATTGTTTTTGATTATTGGCCATAATTTTGATATATGTGCAATAAACTTTATTTTCCTACCCCATAGGATGGCAAGAAACCGCCCTAATACCACTGTAAGAACCCCTGCTGGTTCTAACTTGAGAAACACCAAATTGCTTTACCTTTTTAGATATTTGACATTTTGTCAAACACTTTGTAGGAAACCTCTACCTCGCTGTCTTTTATTTCCAGATTGTATTTGCTTGCTTGAAATGATTTTAAATGCTTGCAAATGATTATAAGGAAATCTAGGTAAAGAATTGGAACACAAATGCAGTATTTTTTAACCTTTTGAATGTATAAATATGATTTTTTACATGTTAAATATGCATCTACAACCAATAAATATTTTTACAAACAATTGGCATGCAATCTAACTTATTAAATACAGAACTTGTAAATGTTAGCATCTAATATATAGCAGCAGAACAAATAAGTCTCCATGCTGAACTCCCATATATGACAGCCAATGGTATAGATATTGCTAGCAGATGCAACATAGTTTCTGTAGAAAACTCAAACACAGCTCTTTTAAGGAAATTACTGCTCCTCACAAACCCCACAATACTTCTCAGAATTGGTCGCTCAGTGTAGAAACCAATGGCAAATCAAAACAGCAAATTGCAGCTCATAAACACCCTCAAAGTAACAGTATTTTGAACAGAAATGAAGGCTAGAAAGGGGAGTCCGAACCAGTAGCAAAATAATGTGATCAAATTGGTATACTTCAGCCAATGTTGAAACCCTCATGAAATTCACAAATTCATAGAATGCAAATGATAAGAGATGAATAAATCAAAGCTAGAGACACACTTTTATAACTATTAAATCCAAAATCTTACTCAGCACACCAACGGCCAATAGCTTCTTCCAGATACTTTTTACTTAAATGCAACTTTGCTTTTGGTTGCATATTTGAATTTTTAATATCATAAAAATGATAATCATTTCTTCAAAACTTTAATTAATTCCTTGGCATAGGCTTCCATGAATTAATTAATTAAATAAATGGCCCCTTCCAGTGATGACTCAGCTCTCAACCTAATGAAATTATAAAATTAAAATATAATTTTATAATAAGCCATTTATTGATTTAATAATAATTTGGCCAATAAAATAATAATAACTCCCTAAATACTTTTCCTTTAAATATGTCGTCTGAAACATGAGTCACACCTATTATTTCACCATGTGACCAAATGCATGTTCCTAAAATAGGAAGGATCCCTCCCAACCATCACAAGACTTGCCATAAATAGCAGGTGCTAGAAACTAAGCTCAAACAAAGTCCAATCTGAGTCAAACAAAGACAAAACTGGAACATACTGAATTGTGAAGAAGACAAGACCTTCCCATAACCGAGCCTCAGCCTCAGAAGACCCTCTATGCACAATAATTTGCCCACGAGGATCACAATAATGTGCTAATCCCTCAAACTCTGATGCTAGCAAAAGTGGGACCACTACAAACTTATTGGGAATTAAAGGCAGTATTCCAGATACAATTAATGACAAACTTGATGTGAGAAGGAAGCTTGCATTGGAATAAAACCAAAGAATACGAGAAAAGACATTATGCAAGCTATGTACATTAGTGACAAACAATGATGAAGAGGATTCTGGACAAAGCAAGGCCAAAAATGAGATCCAAGATGAGAATAGTGAAAGTCATGGCTGGATTAAATGAGGAATTTGCAAAAGAAACAAGTAAAGCAATAGCAGAAGTATTGGATGAGCCAATTGATATGTCAGATCATGTGAGAACACCTATACATAAGCTAGTTGGGAAAACTCTTAAAGATCAGACAATACAACTCCCTGAAGAATCTGAAGATGTCAACTAGTTTTTAAGCACAGTGAGGCAACCAAATTTCTTTGTCACTGCTGTACTGATTACACTTGATGCTACACCAGAGAAAAAGGAGCAAGAACAAGAAACTTTTATGGATAACTTTGTGTCAAATGATGAGATTCAAGACATTATGATGGAGGCTACTACAGAAATTGAAGAAATGCAAGAGGAAGAGGACCAAGATAAAAAGAAGAAAGAGAAAGAAAGGGAAGATATAATAACTGAGGAAGACGTTAGAAGGATGAGTAATGAAGATAGACCTTCATTTATCATGACTACTCAAGGTGACATTCCATGAATCACACCTTCTGATCAGGGCACAATAACGCAAGTGAACATCGCAACTACATTAGAGGTAAAGGACAGGGTATTAGAGACTGTAACAGTTACACCCACTTTGTCTAGCGTACAAAAATTGTTGGCAAGTGATCTGATAAGAGAAATTGCCAGTATCGACAAAGATGATAACTTGGATGGAGATGCGCTTATGAAGATATCATTGATGGCTTTTGCCAAAGCCGAGGAAAGATCAAAAAAGAAGTCAAAGAAACATGCAAGGATCTTAGGTAATGCATTAGACAGATTGCAGAAAGTACTACCTACTAAGAGCACAACTTAAGGAAATGATGTTGTGGAGAATTTGAGTATTATGCTTGTGCTTGATGATTTTGATACTTACTTCACTTTGCTTGAAGATCTGCCAGGGCTAAGGCAGAACAAGAGTATGTTATAGAGAAATTTTTGAAGGTATGTGCAAACGTTGAAAATGATGTCAAAGTTATTGATGAAAACATCAAGGATATCAAGGAGTGTGGTGATAAAGGTAAACAATTGTAATAGTCCCACTTTGAATAACTTAAATAATCACCTTAATTCATTGCATTTATTGTTTTTCATTCCCACCCTTGACCTAAATAACGGAAGATATGGCCAATATCACTTCTACTTCAAACTCAATCAATAATATATGTTCCCTTGTCAAATATATTAACTTCTAATATGAATAAGTATATCAAATTGATTTATGGATATTCCTAATATCGCCATGGACTAGATATGAGTTGTTATATATTGGTTGTTATTACTGTGTATCCCTATCATTTCACTGATTTTTGGATTCAATTTCCCGATGATTATGCAATCAGTATCATATGTTTTTACTTTCTCCTCATTCAATTAGAGGCATCAACCTTTTCACAATTCTTTGGTACAAATGACTTTTGTTTTCTGCTGTAACAACTGTGGTAAATCTCAGTTAATTCTGATTGATTCTTCACAACTTTTCCATACACAGAGACTATCTTCCTTTTCCTCGCATTTGCATTTGAACTCGATACTGTTGAGATTCTTTGAATGGAATACTGATAGCTCTCTGATGATATCACTCTTAAAGCATCCCCCCTTTTTATTGGTAGTCCATAGTGGATTAATCTTACTAGTAACTGTTATATAATTCAGAGTTCAAATATATCTGATCCCCTATTCTGATCTAAATATCATATGTATAAAACATGTGACATGTCTGTTGCTGTATGATTGGTTTGATAGATTCATATTTGACCAGCATATTCTTGTGAAGTAGAATGGTAGATTACATTGTTCAATATACCCTTATGTCCAAGTTAATTGGATGCTTCATCCGGTAGTGCATCTAGATCCAAGATTGGCTTAACAAACAATTACTCCATCTGATAAACTATGCAGCCCCAAAACTCTAGTTTGATGAATCTAGGAATTGCACTAAGGCTTTGATGCCCTCAATTAATAATCAAGGAGAATCTATTGGGGTGAGAATTGAATTTGTATGAGAATATACTATAATATCCACAATTCGATGTATGAAGTTACTTATGGTAGCTTTGAACTACACGAACAACAATTCACAGCCCATGAGTTCCCCCGATGTTTAGCGACGGCGGTGATATCTCCACGAACATACTTGTATTTCTTTTTATGACTATCATCTGAAAATCTATTCGATATCATTTGATATCAACTTACTACTACATCATTTGTTTCACCTATTTTAAAATATGAATTCTTAATGCTGTTCGTATTTGGAATACCCCATATCAAAGTAACGAGAATAGGAATCAGATTGGAAGCGGCAAGGCCGAATCGAATCGTGAATCGGCCATGAATCGGCGATGAATTGGCAAATTTGAAAAAACCGTTTAAATTTAGAGATTTTAACAATTTAAAACCTATTTCATACACCCTTTATTGAATATAACTTAAACACACTATAACATCATCAAATAGAAGTTAAAACTTAACATACATAAACATGGAACATAAAATCTATCACATATGTAACTATGTTATGTAAAATGTAAATTTTAGGCTACCTGAAGGCTGAAGTAAATAGAAATCAAAGTGCCTGCACCAAACTAGTCTCCAAACCACGTTGCATCTGTAGCCTCTGCTAACACAATACTGTCTCTTAATCAAGCTAACCTTGATAGCCACCCGTGCTGCTTTCTTTGCTTCCAACTCTTGGGTACCCTGAGCCAAGTGTCGTTGAATTGCCTTCAACTGGATGATCAGCTCTTCCCGAGCTCTCTATGCATCCACCAAGGCAGCTTCACTTCCAACACCTACTCCAAGTGCCTCAAAGCGTATCACCCCTCTCAAAAGGCTTGCTCTGGTGCTCTCTCTACCTGTGGTACACTATGCCTGTAGCAGCTCCAGGTCTCATCAATTGGTCTCTCCCTCCTTCCTCTCTGTATGATAGAAGAGATAACTTGGGTATTGTCGAATAGTTTACGCCTAGTCACTTGTCAATTAGCATATGCATCTATTGAGAGCGATCCTACATGGGAAGGTTCATATTATAATTGATCATATTTCTTGAAATTACTGTCCTTGAATTTTTTTATCTCATTTTTAGATCCTTCCTTGTCTCATTTTATCCTCTTGAATATCTCCTTCCTTTCTCCCCAATCTTTACTTATATGCTTATTTACCAAAAGTCACGTCTTTCAAAATATATATTTGTTTATTAATAATATATAATGTACTCTTATTAATGTATTATATTAACTTATTATTAATAATATGTTACAGCATATTATTATAAAATATATACTTGCATTTATAATATATGAATAATATATTATATATTTATGTTGACATATTATATCTGATTATAACATTATAATATTTATTATTGGATACAATACAATATCTTATTATATTCTTTCTTTATTATTTATTTAATGATTTATTATTATTTATTCCTTTGTTAACTATTTTTATCATTTATTAGTAAATCCTACTAGAAAAAGGGGAACATTAGAACAATTGTATATTGTTTGTACAAATTTTGTCAACTATGTGAAAGATGTTGACAAGGGCACTAAGGAAGAAGAGACCAAGCTACAAAGATTGTATATGACTTTGCTAAGTCAAATCATAGTGTTACAGAAACTGATTAGACAGTAAGTAAGGCATTTGAAGCAAAGTTTGCTATCACCTGAATTAGGACTTATGCAAAAGCAAGTGGATCTGTTGGAGACTTCAAAGAAGACATATGAGACTTTTATGCCGACAGACCTTCATGCAACAGAAATAGGACCATATGCTATCTGTGGTGAAATTCAGGTAGCTGAAAACATGAAGAAGGTATAGGATATTGATTTCGCAACATTAAAGATGAATTTTGCAGATATTTTAAGATCTGTGTAAAAGGTTTTTGGGAGAATCAAGTTTTTGACTTGTATATAGTATCTTTTCATTCTTGCCATTGCTATTGATGTCAAAGGGGGAGTATAGCAATGAAAAATAGAAGTATATAGAAGTCTTAAAGGAAGTATGGTATGTATACGGTCACAACATGTACAAACTTAGTTGAAAAAGTTTTAGATAAGGATATTTTGGCATTGGCATTTAGTCAAATTTTCACTCGGTTTTTCCATGAATGCCAAAGGGGGAGATTGTTGGCAAGTGGCCAGATATAAAGGCATGATTGTTGTCATTGACAACAACATAATCATCTGATAGTTTTGGTTTTGGCTGATCATGAAAAATGACCAAGTATATCACAGGAAAATTGTCAAGTCCCCTTTCTAGAGTGGACATTAGAGACGATACAGTTGGCCTATCATTAGAGTCTCATAGGCTGGCAATGGTGTTTAGGGACTCAATCAGGGTATACAGTGTTCGGATCTGGAGTTTCAAACAGTAGGAGGGCAATTGAGAGTAGTTCCTTAATTGTAGGAGGAGTTTCCTACATTTTAGGAGGTGGAGATGGGCTATAGTCTTGAGTCTCTACAAGATCATTCTATGGTTTTAGTTTCGAGAGATCCAGAGACGTTCCTATTTTTTAGGAGTATCCCTAATTTTGAGGGAGGAGACTATCAGTTATTTCAGATTATCCGACATTAGTCACAGGAGGTGATGAGTTCAGTTTCACCTTGTAGAGGTGTTTTGGCTATTAGTTCGCTATTTGGGAAATATTTTAATATATTAAAATATTCTCCTAAGTTAGCATTTTAATAATTTAAATAAGGCTATAAGGGGTTTTTTGGCCTCATCTGGGTGAATATCCCTTGGTGTAATAGCTCGTTGGAAAGGTCTTGAACTTTTCAAAATATTTCTCTTTTGACTCAGAGCATTTCGGTGAATAGATTTCTTTTTGTTGGGAAAAAGGTCATTTTCTGGATACTTGACCACTTTAAAAATGAGAAATATATTATTTTATAACCCAACACCACATGGGGACACTTTTAGGGTTCGAGCTAAGTTTGGTGGGTTCTAAGGAGATAAAGACAAAGTTCGAAGGCATGATTGACATATTACATCTTGGATTTGTGATTTGGGCTCTGATTGAGCTTTTAGCACTTGGGACACCAACTCCACTTGCTTTGCTTGTTTGGGACGTAGCCCCAAAACAATGGTTTGGATTTGTTGTAGTCAGCAGCATCTTGGAGATTGTGCATTGTTTCTTTTGGAGAACGCAGTATTGAGTGAGTTTTAGCTGGGGTTTGGGCATTCTATCCACATGTGGGCACTTTGCAACTGTATGGCAACACCTGACAACCATATTCCTTCCCATGTGCAGCATTAGTGAGCTAGAACCTGGCCGTAGCTTCCTTTTGGGCTCATATTTCTCCTTCACGTGTTCAGGTTGGGTTTATCCTTGGTTGTAGTCATCTGGATATTATTGTAAATCTTCATCTAGTTACAAATTAGGTTTTATATTCAAGAATCTGCTTGAAGCGAAATTGCTTTGATTGTATTTGGAATATATTTTCAGAATTGGTTCATGTTATTGTACATCTGTTATTACTTATTGAAAAATCATCAAAACATAAAACAATCAAACTCTTCGGCAACTTCCATCTAGTTTTGCAAGAAAATTTTAATAAACAGGGAAAACAAATTTAAAAATAATAAAATTATAGTAGATCTCTAAATCATCAAAACATAAAACAATCAAACTCTTCGGCAACTTCCGTCTAGTTTTGCAAGAAAAATTTAATAAACAGGGAAAACAAATTTAAAAATAATAAAATTATAGTAGATCAGCAGAAGAGATCCATCAGGGATCTTTCAGTGGTATCAGAGGCTAGAACTTGCCAACCTGTTGGAAAAGAAATCAGTTCAGTTACAGGCCAATACCATGGCTAGAAATAAAAAATGGGTGCTCTAAGGTTTCATCTTCATTAACAAGCACAAGTAAGATGCCTCTTGCCAAGACATTCAATATTGCAGTTATGAGTAGCTACCATCAGTATTGTTCTCTTGCTAAGGAGATACGCAACCTGCTTTCCTTTACAGAATTTATGGGTGTACCTGAAGCAGATGATAACTGGGTATCTACAAGCTCCTTTCAACAGCAAAAAGAGAAAGAAATATTAAATGATAATAAAGAAGCCATTGGTCACAAATTGGAAGAGATTACAATCAAGGGACAAACCATTAGAGATGTTGGAAATGTGACACCAAGGTGTGAGGCCAATTCTGAAATTTGTAACAGCAGTTCAAATCATGAGGTAACATTTATTTCAAATGGAGGTAATGATGTTGATGATGGTATTCAATTTAAGAATGAGCTGACAAGTTTAGTATGCAAGCAGTCTGATTTTGAATCTCATAGAAGCCAAGTTGAAGACTTCTTTGAGCCACTTCTATCTAAGCATGTGAAGAATCAAGATGGGGTGTTGTTTGATGATTGGAATGGAAGCATGGAGGAGGCTCCCACAACTCTGATTTGGGGCAGCGATAGCTTACACCCTCCTTCTTGTAATATGGTAACTCTTTCACTTGGGAATAGTCATTAAGGCCTGTATGCAAGTGGTGGCCATGAGGCTTTCTATGATAATACACTTAAAGGGGTCAAAAATATAACACATCATAATAATTCTGAAGTTCATAACAGCAGTGACACAACTTCGTTACCTCAAGATGTGGCATCCTTTGGTCAAGAAGAGAACAATGATTTGTATTCTATATTTGAGGGTACACATGGTGCAAGCATGAGATGTGATGATGGGAATGGTATAAGTCATCATAAGCCTAACTTTGTGTACTTTGGGGTAGATGATATAAAACATTGTCAAAGATTGAATAAATATTGGTTAGATAGAACTATGCAAGCAAGACAATGTCTCCAAAGAGTCAAAGAATGCCATAATCAGTTAGATGATGCAAGGAAACAAAAGGAATCATCCATTAGATCTTTATTTCTTCCAATGGAAGAAGAGGCCAACGTTGATTTGGATGGAACAAGTAATACAGAGCATCAGGATTATTTTGGTGAGTTTGCACAAGAGAGTAATCCGGACATAGGTATTTCAGAGGCATTGGGTGATGAGACTTCATGTCATGATGAGTCTGATTTCTTAGACCATACCCTAGAAATCAGAGTAGTGTGTACTCATAGTGACACTGAATCCCAAGATCATGATTCGGTTGTATGTGTAGACACATGGGGAGTTGATGAGAGTGAGCATAGTGTGGTGACAATAGTTTCATCATTGACAGAGGAGGTTGTTAGGAATAAGGTGTCTCAACCTTGTATAATTCCTATTCTTATTATTATTTGTTTTGTAAAATGTATTTTTGCAAATAATATGTAAATGTGAGTGTACATGTCTAGTTGGCATGTTGATCACTTACATGTGTCGGCATCTTGAAGTGTGTAAAGGAGATCATGGCTGAAATGGTTATGACGGATTCCTATGACGCGTAAGAGCTATTTAAGGAATAAGCTATGACAGGTGTAAGAGCATCTTATGACATGAGGCCTATTTGGGCGCCCAAGAATAAGTGGTTGGTGTGTGCAAGAGAATATGCCAAAAATAGGTTGGTATGACGGATTCCCTTACACTTCTCTTGTGACCGCTATTTTTGGCGGATTCTATGACAAGCTGTCATTGCCTATTCAAGGGATGGACGCCTTTTTCTTGGTATTGGATGTACATGTGGCATTGTGCATGTTTCTTGGTGGTTGAGCCATGAAAAACGCCCAACTCCTTTGTGGGCATTTTGTTGGGTCCTAAGATGTTCATAAAATAAGTATTGCATGTTGTAATGCAATAGTGTGATAGATGAAAGTTTGCAGGTACTGAGGTGTTGCTGGAGTCTTCTATTGTTGATGTTGAACTTGCATTGGAAGTGTATTGTAATCTTGTGTTGAAGATAATACATTGTGTAGGTTCTGGAGGGGTGGGGTTGTTTTACCGAAAGGTTTTTCCCCACCGGAAAATCTTTGTGTTTTGTGTTTCTTTCTCTATCTATTTTCTGTATGCATGGTTGGCTGCTATATTGTTGTTTACATGATATTGAATCTGTAAGTGTAGAAGATTTTAAAAGGATTTGCACCATACTTTCCTTATGAGATTAGTGTAGGAAGCTGTTTCCGCACTTGAGTTTCCTTATAGAGGTGGTCTCAGAGGTACAAAGTTGCAGTATTATAAATAAGGATACATGCATTAGTGAATGCATACTGGATACTCCTTACATCGATGTACATGACTCCGACACAATATTCTACCATAGCGCAGATTCAAAGGTAGTACACATGCCTGAGAACTATCATTTTCAGACTCCTAATCGCTTGATTAGACAACTTAGGGTTGATGACAGGAGGGTAGACATAGTGGTTGAGCACTTTGATATCACTCAACAGATGTTATCTACACTCAGTTGGAGTGCTCTTATGACTGATGAGCAGGATAGTGGAGGATTTTCCATGGCAGATTTCCATGCTCTTCATAAGGCTATGGGGATATTGAAGCAGGACTTATACTATCTGTGTTGTGATAGTGCGCTCCCATCTTCAAAGGATAGAGTTACCGACTGTAGGCAGTTGACTCAACAATTTGGGAGGATTGGTTGGTGGGACCAGCAAACGATCCAGCATTATGTCAAGTAGTTTCCGACATGGGCTATCACATTTATATCACAGAGACTTCATTCGGGATCATGGTTACAGGATGATGTGGGTATTAGCAGACATGATGCTTTGGATGATTATTACTTTCGTGGTGGTATCACAATGGTTGCAGAGAGATATAGCATGATAGAGGTCTCCAGTTATCCCTATTTATACCTGATGGATGGGTGTTGGTTTAGATGGTGTTGGAATTCGGGTGTTGTTTTGTTTGACGTCTTGTCTCACAGGGGTTCCAGTATGTTACCACCTTAATTGTGGGAACACTCTCATCCAGTGTGGGATCCTGATATTATCCTGTGCAGTGCATTTGATTAGGTGATCCTTGATGTGTTGCTTCATATCACACACCCCAGAGTGTATATTAGAGTGGCGCAACATGAGTTTGTTCATTGCTTGTGGACAAGCAATCTCTGGGAAGGAAGATTGTCATGTCCCCTTTCTAGAGTGGACATTAGAGACGATAGAGTTGGCCTATCATTAGAGTCTCGTAGGCTTGCAGTGGTGTTTAGGGACTCAGTCAGGGTATACATTATTTAGATCTAAAGTTTCAGACAATAGGAGGGCAGTTGAGAGCAGTTCCTTAATTGTAGGAGTTTCCTACATTTTAGGAGGTGGAGATGGGTTATAGTCTTGAGTCTCTACGAGATCATTCTATGGTTTCAGTTTCGGGAGATTTGAAGATGTTCCTATTTTTTAGGAGTATCCCTAATTTTGAGGGATGAGACTGTCAGTTATTTCAGATTATCCAACATCAGTCATAGGTGACGAGTTCAGTTTCACCTTGTAGAGGTGTTTTGGCTATCAGTTCGCTATTTGGGAAATATTTTAATATATTTAAATAGTCTCCTAAGTTAGCATTTTAATAATTTAAATAAGGCTAAGTTATAGCCATTTTGGAGTAATAAGGGTTTTTTTGGCTTCATCTGGGTGGATATCCCTTGGTGTAATAGCTCGTTGGAAAGGTTTTGAACTTTTCTAAATATTTCTCTTTTGATTCAGAGTATTTCGGTGAATGGATTTATTTCTATTGGGAAAAAGGTCATTTTCTGGAGACTTGACCACTTTAAAAATGAGAAATATATTATTTTATAACCCAACGCCACATGGGGACACTTTTAGGGTTCGAGCTAAGTTTGGTGGGTTATAAGGAGATAAAGACAAAGTTCGAAGGCATGATTGACATATTACATCTTGGATTTGTGATTTGGGCTCTGATTGAGCTTTCAGCACTTGGGACACCAACCCCGCTTGTTTTGCTTGTTTGGGACGTAGCCCTCAAAACAGTGGTTTGGATTGCAGTCAGTAGCATCTTGGAGATTGTGCATTTTTTCTTCTGGAGAACGTAGTATTGAGTCAGAGTTTTAGCAGGGGTTTGGGCATTCTATCCATGTGTGGGCACTTTGCAACTGTACAGCAGCACTTGGCAGCCATATTCCTTCCCACGTGCAGCATTAGAGAGTTGGAACCTGGCCGTAGCTTCACTTCTGGGCTCGTATTTCTGCTTCACGCCTCAGGTTGGGTTTATCCGTGGTTGTAGTTGTAGTCATCTGGATATTATTGTAAATCCTCATCTGGTTACAAATTAGGTTTTATATTAAAAAATCTGCTTGAAGCGAAATTGCTTTGATTGTATTTGGAATATATTTTCAGAACTAGTTCATGTTATTGTACTTCTGTTATTACTTATTGAAAAATCATTGAAAACATAAAACAATCAAACTCTTTTGCAACTTCCGTCTAGTTCTGCAACAAAATTTTAATTAACAGGGAAAAGAAATTTAAAAATAATAAAATTACAACAGATCAGCATAAGAGATCCATCAGAGATCTTTCAAAAATGTTAGCAGTTAGATTGTTTTGATCAGCGAGCTTAGTAGAGTAAGTCTTATTGGCGATAATCTTGGATATGGTTAGTATGATGCTTGGATATGATGCAAGTATGTTCACCGATGTTAATATGTTGGTGCATGGTTTGGATGAGAAATATGAAGACATTTTTATATTGCAGATTATAGGGCAAGTGGTAGTGATTGGGCATTTTCGCCTAAGGAATTGAATTGCCTTGTCAATTCAATTACTTGGCAATGTAGGGACGACATCCTAGATGTTAACCTTCAGTTAGCAAGTTTTAATAATCAGTTTTGGAAATGTGCCACATGTTTTATCATTAAGGCCGACTGGATAAAATCATTGAAAAGGTATGTTAAAGGATCAATTTTCACATGGGAAGTATGGCAGGGTATGCTTATATTATGTGAGCCTTGTGGATGATGCTATGTTGCTGTTTTGATGATCAGATGCGAGCTTCTGATGTATGGCCAGAAGCAGATCGAGTTACTTGAAGGACTAATCAGATATTGACATATCAGTAGTCACTTTTGGTATTGTAGCTATTACTCATTGTATAGATTAATATCATTGTAGAGCAACAAGCTCCCGTTATATTACAACTCCTAACAGGGTTGAGACCTCTAACAAGGTCTAATCCTCTCACAAGGACCAATGTACTAAATGTATGTAAGGACTCCTAATAGGGTCAAAACTCAGAACAAAGTATTTTCAGTTTAGTACTTTCTCCACCAGAGTTGGCTTCCTCAAAAACAAATCATGGTGTTATGAGTTTCTCATTGTTATGTGCTTTACTTTTTAGCATTGATATTTATGGATGCATATGGTCATGTTTTGAAATATTTAGTGTAAAAAGTGCTGCAATACTGACTCACCCCCCTCTCAGTATTGCCTATTTCTAATAGTGAACAGTCTTATCCAAATGGGCATTAAAGAAGCTCTTTAAGCTTTTATCATCTTACTTTACTTAAATGGTGTTGACTACATTTTTTCTATGTATGGTTCATATCTTCTATTTGAAATGTTAGTGATGATGTCATCCTTTCCACATTTTTGTTTTGCTTCATTGGACTTATTGAATTGCAATAGCAGTTGATGTCAGATGACTTTTGATGGTCATTGATGATATCCATGTGGCCAAGCTCAGCTCTCATTTTGAGGCAAACTGAGGCTAGACTAATCCCTCAAGGTATGGGTAAGGGCCCATACATTACACATACCATTTAAAAACCGGATTTGGGGAGTTGAACTTGAGATCAGTGGGTAGCGAACCCACTGCCCAAGCCAACTCACCTACCTGTCGCGGGCCCTAAATTAAATATTATTATTGGCTATCACAATTATTATATTCTTCTTTATAAATACACAAGGGCAGTGGTTGACAAATTCTACCAACTGCATTGGTGATGCATTTGATCCCTTGGTTTCTATTGTTACCAAAATCATTATGTTATTATTCTTTAAAAATATATGAGAGCACTGTTTGACAAATCCTTCAACTGCATTATCTAATGTGATGTATTTGATAATTTTGATCCATTGGTTTCCTACAAATGCTGTGAAGTAGCTTTGACAGTTAAGATTGTAGTTAGTAGACAAATCCAATAACATTGCACAGCTAGGTGTCCCCTCAAAATGAGTGAGGCTTCTTATGCTGCCTGTTTTTGTGGTAATCACGTTCACCAGTTATTGTCCGTGGTTGACAAGTCTTGAGATATACTTTTCACCTTTTCTTTCAGATGGAAAGAGTTCATAACTGTTTTGTTATAATTTTATTTTATAGTTTGATAGTGCATTAAACGTTATAGTAAATTAATAAAATTATCAATGAAGGGAAATCTAGATAGATGATAAGAGTTATTTGCTGGTAAATGTGGGACATCTGAACATGGAAGTTTATTTTCAGAAACCTTTATTCACGCGCAAAATTATATGTAAATTTTATTTGGAAAGGTTTGCCAGGTTTTGTTGGGTGTGAAGAACTTAATAAAACTGTTAAGACCACAGAATCTTTTGTATACTTTTATTTATTTACATAATTTTGTATATCGGATAAGCTTGCTAATTATATATTTTTACTAAATACTTTAAGTTGGTTGCTTCCTAAATGTTTTGCAGAGCAATCCTGGATGGGGTTTTGAGAAGAAATATTTATTCACAAGAAAGTTAGTTGAGGACGTTGCTCAACATTACAAAGAAAAACAGAAAAGATGAGTAGCTTTTGTCTTGAAGACAAACTTTGTACCTTGGCATTCTCAAGGAAGCAAGATATTTGATTTGGGTGTTATCCAGTTAGTTGCAGAAATCTCGAGGAAATCTAAAATGTTTTGATGATAAGTGTACATGAATTCATTCTACTCTTTTTTGAGGCCTGTTAAGACTTTCAATGACAGAGGTTTATCTGCCTCATTAGACTTGAAATTTTTTGGGTTGTGCCAACCATCCAGAAATTTAGGAGTTGTCTTAGCATGGTTGTTGGTTTAGCAGGATATAAAAAAGTGTTATTCTTTCATTTATGAGAATACCAGAAATGTTTATTTTGTGATGAGTATGGAATGTGTACCATTTGAAGTTAAGGAGTTTTAAAATTTGTTTCAGTCCCCCATACATATTATTGTATTCACAAAATTGTAATTGAATAAATGTTTGAAAATACTCAAATAAAGACTTTAGGATGCTCTACAGTACTTTTTCCTAGTTCCCCATTGCCATTTCTGCTATTCAATGTTTTTAGGTTATGTATTGATGTTGTGAGTCTTTAGGCTAGAGATGCTCCTCCCTGGAAGACTGGATCCCATTACAAGCATACAACATTCAGGCATTGCGTGGATGGAAATCTGATCTAATACACTACTAGTGTTAAGGGACAAATGAGAAAATGTGATGGTCATTGCTGCTATTCATTGTTTTTTTTCCGGCTGGAGATGCTCAATTGTAAGATCCCATACCATTCAGAAATTGCTTAGAAGGAAACTGGATCTTAATACACAGTTAAAGGTACAAGTGGACTTAATGTTATTATGAATATGACTGACACAACGCTTGTGTTTGTGTTTGAGGTTGGCCAAGATTAAGACTATTTTTTTTGAAAAAATTCAAAAAGTACATAAATAAATACTTAAATCAGAGTTATTTAAATTTTATTTAAAAATAGTCATAATAATTTCAAGTAAAATAATACCATGTTGAGCATCTGTTTTTGTATATTGTGCTGTCCTCTCCATTGCTAAATTATTGTATCGTAAATTGTTAGGGTAAATCTTTATATAATAATAAAATTGTAAAGTACTCCTGCTCACACAAGTATGATGACAGACATTTTAATTTACAGTTTCATGATAATATTATAATAAAATTATGCAACATTCGTTGGTTATCGATTTTAGTGTTGTCATGCTTGGTTACTACTCTGAAGCTGACTTCATGCTTTTGCAAGGTGTTGATGTGAGTTTTATTCAATTATAACATGCAAATATAAAGTACCCAATGTTTTGAGATGAAACATCAACTACTCAATCCTCTCTTGGTATAAGGTCATCTCTTATGCCAAGCTTGCAATGCAAGGTCATGAAATGACTTAAAGATTTATTCTTAATCATGGACTTCACTTAGTTTTATTATGTGATATGCTGGTTATCCCAAAGGGACTTACGCTATTCATTTTATGATATCAACTGCTAGCACTTCTAAAGTTTTAGCTTCACAATGTGTACTGAAAATATATTTGGTTTTCTGATTTCCTTTTCAACTTAAAGTTCTACTTCTACTTCTAACTAGGAATAATAAGAAGCATGGACAATAATAGGAAGCATGGATGACTTTGGACTTTACTAGATGTAGCTTAATTAGTGACTCCACCAATTTAGTGCAAGCTTCTAAAGAATACTCAAATGATTTTAAAACAAATGTCTCCTCAATCCCATCAAATGGATGCAAAATAAAGTATCAACACCAATTCAAGTTAAGTGCATTCAATCATCGACTTACCACACAAGGTACTCGTACCATCAACAAGAGGTTAGTAGCCCATATTTGTTCAAGTTAAGCAAATAGACATCCAAAACTTTCATCTTGTTGGTTCCCACAAACGCGGATTGGAATCATATGATTCTTTCCAACTTGATGCAGGATATCCAACCGGTTATGGCTAACGTGACGGGATTGATTGATGTAATCCGAATCCCTTGCACTTTTGGCTTTGTAAGGCCAAGGTGGGTGCACCTAATTTTGAAAAGATTACTTAAGTCCAAGATAATTATAGCAGATCGATTTGGATTGGAATAAAAGTTTCCCAACTGGTAAAGATTATGGAAAATTTTAAAACTTTGCACAAAATTGTGAAAATGCTGAAATTACTATAACTTCACAACTTTCAATGATAACTTCAAAATGTAAATGTTTTAAACTTGTAGATTTTGAATTAAAGACAAACTAAATAATCATATAAATATGAGAGTATTTGAAATGAAGGATACTTGTTAATTATTTTGGATTAAGGTAGAAACTAGTTTTGGGGGGACTTGAAACCTCATACAAAAACCAAAGATAAGCAATAAAAAGTCCTCCCAGTTTTACAAGGACTGGAAACTTACAATAATGACATCAAAACACTAAGTTTTACAAGGACCAGAAATCTATAAGTAGCATTGTAACAACACAAAACCAATTGGAAAGAAAAAATAGTAAGAAACAACTAGCTCAAAAGTACAAAACTAGAGCAGAAACTCGAACCAACAAAAAGTAGTAAAAGAAAATGGGGAAAACCCTGTCACTGGAGCTCCTTGAAAGCCTTTGTCAGATCTTTGACGGTATCAACAATCCCTTGAAGGAGATCCTTAGCAACAGAAATAAGGGGCAACTTCAATGGCCTTTTAGTACTTTGCCTTGTCCTTTTGCAAAGCCCACTAGACATGTTGGTGTGTATAGGAGAGATTATTTCCTCATTTCTCCTCTTGTCCAAACTAACTATCATCGCACATAAGCTGGTTATAATCATGTCCATCCGTTGTCCGCTATCCTTAACTAATTGCCTAAGGCCAGCTTCATAGGCCATCAGTTTCTCAGGAATGTTCAATTATTTTGTTTCTTTCAATATCCATATTCTTCTGCAAATCTTTAACATTTTTCTAATGTTTTTCTTTAATGAAATGATTTCATTATAGAGCCATGTGTTAGCCTACAAAGAAACATCCACCTTCATCTTAGCTTTGTCAAGAAAGAAAAGGCTTCCATTGAATTTCTTCACCTGAGTCTCCTCATTCACACTCTTCAGCTCATGGTGACCAAAATCAATGTGGGTCTCTTTTGAAGTAGCCCCTTCCAACTTTGAATCTGTCTCCCCAACAAGATACTTTTCCTCGTTGTCCATCATTTGGGTCGAATCAGTAACATTTGGCTCGTGTTTAGTAAGCATAGTTTTGTCATCCTTCTTGGTTTCCAGTGGCCCCTTTCGTTCATGGTGCCCTTTTCCTCTTTCGAGCTATCTTCTTTAGCCTCGGGTTCTTGCTTTTTCTTTCACTTTTAACCTTCCAATTTTTCTTTTTCTTTGCACTTTCCTTTTCACTAGTCCAATCGCTCTTTGACCCAGTTTCCATGTCCTTAATCTCCTCAATTTTGACATTGTGTTTTGATCTTTTTAACACTAGATTTATCCAGAAGCTCCTTCCCAGAAGACTTCTTTCTTTTACCAGTCGATAGATTGAGCTTGATAGCATTCTCCCTACAATATTCCTCAATAAGAAGGATCAGTCCTTCATGAAGAATAGGCCTTGAAATTTTTTTCCTATGTGCATTGAGGTTGTTTAACAAGGAATACTTCATGTAGAATGGAAAAGAAACCATGTCCTTGTATGTGAAGTGATTTTAAAAAACAAAATGAAATTTAAGTACTCTTTTGGATCTCTCATCAAGGATGAAATACTCGTGAATGCATGAGAGAACATCTTGCCATAGAACCTTTGGTTCAAATCAAAAAAATCTCCTCAACCAATTTTCTCTCTTCTTCAGGGTTCTTCGAATTTTTTTTGAGGGCAACATTCAAAATTTTGGTCTCTTTCTTGAATTTTATTCCCCCAACAGAAAGCCCAGTAATTTCAGTAATAACTCTTCCATAATATTCATAGAGACCCTATGCAAAGTCACACCATCCCTAGCCCAGTTTCTAAAAAATTCTTTCGAAATATGGGGTTTGTAGCCATGCAATCTTTCAAGGTAATTAGTTACCTTACCTTTATGAAGAACGTTCCAGATCTCTGTTTTGTCCTTCCAATGTTTATAGCTCACTGGCTCTTGCTTCCTTGGCTCACCACCCATTCTATAACTCATGGTAATCACCAAACTCCTACAATGAAAAAAGATGTTGCAATAACAGGAAAGGCAATCTCTCATTACAATCCGAGATGATCCATAATACGTGCCAATCTAAAAAGTTAATAAGTAAGAGGCACCTCCTCGAAAATAGAAAACCATAATCATTAAATTTACAACCTCCTTCGATCTTTAGTGAAATACTTAATTAAAGTTTGCCATAAATTTAGCTTCAATTGCATTTGTCACATCAAGTTGAATAATCGCCTTTAAATCTACTTCCTTTCTTAGGTCATCCATCCATGATAGCAGTCTGTTCGTACCCCTAGCTTTGTTGGCTATTTAGTCAGCAACCCCATTCCCCTTACAATAATGTGGGTAAGAATGACTTTTTCAAAATTATTAAGAAGACTTTTGATTTCTTCAATAATCATTTCAATATTCCAAGTAACCAAATAATTATTATTAAGCATATTAACAATATTCAAAGAATCCCCTTCCAGCCATATATTCCTAATACTAGTTTCCACAGCCTTGCGAATAGTAAACAAAGCTGCGATCACTTCCGCCATGTGACTAGTAGCAATGCCAATAGGAATAGCCACAACATCCACCACTGTACAGTTATGATCTCTGAGGATTCCCCCACAACCAACTTTGCCTTGGTTATGTTTAACATAACCATCAAAATTAGCTTTTATCCATCCATTTGGAGGTGGTTTCCACATCACTCCCTCTCTGCTAGTATTGTCTTTAATCTCATTGCATCTCAATGGATAATTAATATCAAATTGACCAATATTGTTGTTTTGATTCAAGAAGTTTTCCTTAAGAGCCATAAGGATTCTATGGCAAACCATCCAAGCAAGACATTCTTTCTCTAAATATTCTATTATTTCTTTCTTTCTAAATTCCCCAACACACATGTGGAAGAGAATAGTTCCAAAGAGATTGAGATAAAGAACCATTAGTAGGACATTTCCAACAGAGAAAACAATCCATAAGGTCATTGGTTTGAACCCATTGAAGATTCCAGTACTCCAGAAGGATATTCCAAACACCATGACTATAACTGCAATGAAGAACATGGTGATCACTATCTTCATTAGCCTTTTTACACATAATACATCTATTAACTATATAAATACCCCTTTTATGGAGATTGTCTATAGATGAGATTTTATTTTGAAGAGCAATCCAAAAGAAAATTTCAATTTTAGGTATAAGACCCTTTCTCCAAGCTTTTGACCAAGGAGTGTGAATAGCATTAGTGTCAGATTTGAAGACAAATGCCACTTTATAATTTCCACAAGGGTCAGAGCCCCAATTAAGGGAGTCTTCCTTGTCTCATTTAAGGCAAAAGACATTGAGAGCATTCTAAATAACAATAAATCATGCTTAATCTCCACAAGATTCAAACATCCACCATTCCTCCAATAGCTAGAAATATATCTCCCATAGGCCTGTTTACTTCTTTCAATAGTAAAGGCATCAAAATAGACCCGATTCAACGAAACATCCATAATCTAGATATCTTCAAAAAATTTGGCCATTCTACCATTTCCCAATTTCCATCTGCAACCTCTTTGAAGAGTATCTTTTACTCCTTGAACAAAATTCCATATAGTAGAAGAGTTAATAATCACAAGAAGGTTCAAATACTCAGAGAGAACACTGGCATTATTAAGATATTTGTGCTTCCATATAGTGCTCCATTCCTTGCCTTCTTGATAGAGTCTCCACCCTTGCTTAGCTAACAGAGCTTTATTCACACTCTTAATTTTCTTGATATCAAGACCACCTACACATTTAGGTTGACAAATATTATCCCACACAATTAAAGGAAATATTTTCCTGTCTTCTGATCTAGTCCCTAAGAAATTCTTTTGAATCTTATCAATTGCCTCTGCATATTTGCCTAGGATTTTAAAGAGGCTAAGGGCATAGGTAGGAAGGCTTTGGAGAGCTGACTTAAGCAGGGTTAGTTTACCAGCTTGATTGGGCCTATTTCCTTTCCAACTTGCCAATTTTTTATTAAACTTCTCAACAAGATTCTCCCAAAAAGAGTTTGGGGGGTTTTTAGCCCAAAGGAAGGCCAAGATAAGTTCTTGGTAAATCACCAATAAAACAACCCCAAATATTAGCAATCTTCCTTTGCCTGGGTAAGGGAGTATTAAGGAAGAATAACAATTTTTCTCCCAATTAACTAGTTGCTCCAAAGCATCGAAGTACAAATTAAGGGCCCTTTTAAAACTTCTAGCCTCCTTGTCAGTTGCAAGGCCCAAAACAACATTATCATCAACAAATTGTTCATGAAAGAAACTTAGATGATGAGAGGAAGGTTTAATACTATGAATATCTCCCTTAATCAAAAGAGCCCTGATATACCTTCCTAAACATTTAGCCACAATAGTGAACAAAATCAGAGATATAGGATCTCCTTGCCTCAGCCCTCTAGAAGGTTTGAAAAAACTCATGGAGACCTCATTAACTAAAACAACCACATAAGTTGTAATCACTAATTGAGACATCAATATCAGGCATCAGTCACCAAGACCAAAAGACTTCAGAACTCTGAAAAGAAAACTCCATTCCACACGGTCATAGGCTTTTGCAATATCCACTTTCACCACAAAACCCTGAGTTTTAGAAGAAGCCATAGAGTGAATATTTTCATGAACCACAATTATAGGATTCAAAATTTGCCTTCCTAGAACGAACCCATTTTGTTGTTTAGATATCAAATTCTTAAGAATATTTAAAATGCACACTATCAAAACTTTAGAGATAATTTTATAAATAGAATTGCAGAGGGTAATAGGTCTAAATAACTTCGGAGCATCCACTCCCACTTTTTTTGGAATCAAGTATAAAAAAGTAGAGTTTATCTCTTTTACCTTTTTTCTAGCTCCAAAAAATTCCTTAATAACATTACATACATCCTTTCCAACTATCTCCCATAACATCTGGAAGAAAAACATAGGAAAATCATCTAGGCCTAGGGATTTATCCCTTTCAAAAGATTAGACCGCCTCAAAAATCTCCTTCTAAGAAGGAATAACAGTTAACCCTTTATTATGCTATTCAGAAACAACTTTAGGAATCGTACTAAGCAAATCTTCCTACTTATTCCTATCAATATTTTGATTAGCAGTTAGGAGAAAAGAGAGAAAAGAGACCAATTCATCATCAATCTCCTTCCCTTTAGTAACTTCATTCATGCCCACCTTCAATTTAGTAAGTCCATTGGCAGCCCTATGTTTCATAGTAGTCAAGTGAATAAATTTGGAGTTTCTATTTCCTACCTTAAGCCATAACGCCCTAGACCTTAGCCTCCAAAGGGTCTCATCCTTTTAGACAATGTTGTGAAAATTAACCAGTTTTACATTTTCTTCAGCAAGAATGACCTGAGAATAACCTTCCATTTGAATTCTATCTAAATATCTTTTAGTTCCATTAGCACATTAGATTTTCCTTAAAGGTATCTCCAAATTCACTCTTATTCCATTCTTGGACTTTCCTTTTAACATGCGTAGGTTTATTGGCTAATCGATAGAGAACAGTCCCATCCACCTTTAAATTCCACCAACTTTTGCATATCTGAACAAAATCTAGGTGCTGGGTTCGCATTTTTTCAAATCTAAAAGGAAAGTTTTTCTTTTCCTTAATCAAATCAGCCACAAAAACTCGAGGAAACTGGTCAGAAGCCACCTTAGAGATATGAGACAAAGAGCAAGAGAATTCCTGTGCCCAATCAAGAGAGATAATGACCGTATCCAAGTGAGCTTGAATACAATTCTCTCCTATTCTCTTATTAGTCTAGGTATAACAAATCCCTTGAAGATCCATATCCATCATCCCTTCACATTAATAAAATCCATTAGATCCAATCTACCATCAGGTTGGCTTGGATTACCTCCCATTTTTTCATGTTCATAAAGAGGAACATTGAAGTCTCCCAACATAACCCAACTATCATTCTAATCCTTACTCTTAAGATTTGACCCTCTATCCCAATTTTTTCCCCCTCTGATTCTTTCTATAAGGGGTGTAGATAATAATTAGATTCCTGTTGACACCCAAATGTAAATGCTGAAACTTAACCACTAAGAAGTTCTTATTTGAATCAATAAGTTGTTTAGAAACAACAACTGGATTCCACATAATCATAGTTCACCTTGAAGCCCCTTCAGAACTACTAGCCAACATCTCACAATTTTTGAAAACCTTAACTTTTTCACTTTTTCCTTTTCCATCGTAGTCTCTTGAACAACTAAAATATCAGGTTTATGATCTCTAACTAGATTTCTAACCACCTCCATCTTATGAAGGCTATTAAGCCCCCTTATATTCCATGAGATAATCTTCAATTTTTTTGGGGTATATTCTAGAATAGTAGCTTGCTTTCCATCTGCTATATTCTACAAAATATTCATTTCCCTCAAATTCTTAAGGATTTTCCTTCCTGCTTTACCTGAAGATCCAAAATATGCCTTCAATTTAGGAGAGATCTTCTCCATTTTCTTCTTCCTAGTGGGGACTCTAGAAGATGACACTAAAGGGAAACCTTCCTTATCAGGTTTCTTCTTTGATCTTGCCTTCTGTTTTTTCACATCTTTAGCAATTTTTTGGTCCTCTTGCTTGGGAAAGTCCTCTGAGTCAATGTTAGGTACCAAATCATCCATAAGAGAATCTTCAGTAATTGGTACAGACAAGGGAGGTTTAACATCATCAAGAAAGATATGCATGCTCATTCCCAGTGTCTCAATAGGGTTCTCATCCCAAATTTCCCCATCCTCAAATTCACCCTCCAAAGGAAAATCATCTTTGTCTACGAACAATATTTGGGACAAACAATCTAGTTGAGATTGCTCCATATCTATCTTTGAATCATTCATGGGAGGGGAATGAAAAGATGATACCACCTTTCTCATGGCAATGTTAACCAGATCTTCCTTCTCGACACATTCTGTTTTCTCCTTCCCCATTGAATCAGTTTCATTGTCTTGCTTCTCAACCACATTACTATTAGTTTCTTTCCCCGTGTTCTCTTTGTCCTCCTTATTATTTGTTACATTGATAGCATTCTTCACAATTCCTTTTGGATCCTTCGGTTTCCAGACTAGAGAAGAGGGTTTCTTCTTTTCCTGCATCACCTTATTTTCTTGGACCACCTTAGCAATTTTTTTGATTTTTTTGGGCAGTTTTTAGCCAAATGGTTCACTTTCTTGCAGAATAAGCATTAGGAAGATCTTCATATTCCACCTCCTAAGACCTCTTTCCCAGTTTTGAGAAAATGTCCACTTTTTGAGGCAAATCCTTAAACTGAGAAACTTTCACACAAATCCTAGCATATAGAAGTATGGTTCTAACATCAATCATATTATCAATAACTATAAGCTCCCCAAAAGAATCAACAATCCCTTTAAAAACATCTTCATGCTAGAATTCCATTGGAAAACCTAGAAGTTGGACCCAAACAGGTGTTGTAAGGAAGAAGGCATAAGATAAATCCAAATTAGGTTCCCACTTCCTAACTGTAAGGGAATTGCTATCAAATACCAGAGTCCCCCACAAAGAATCATATTCAAGTCCTCCTTACAAGTAAACACAAAGGAGAAGAAAGCTTTAGGAAAAGCCACTATGTCCACTTGACCCTGGAGGGCCCATTTTCTCTTGACCATATTCCTCAAAGAATCAATATCCAGTTGAGCCCCCTCTTAATTTACCAATAATTGTTAAGTTTGTATAAGAGATTGAGAAATCCAAAATGGGGTTCGACACAAATATTTGGAACTCAACTTTCTCCCAACAACATTTCAAAATACCAAGGGGAAACAATGACTTATCGACAGGCTTTTTACCAAAAGGTGATGACCATTTTCTCCCCTTAGCATCCTCTACTTTTATCTTCTAGGCCAAAATCACGGGGAACCTCGATCTCTTGATTGACTAGGTGTAATAGATTGCCTCTATTTTGCTAAAGTGGGTGCCCAACATTACCTTGGTTAGCAAAACTGTAGAGAGCATCACTCCGCGCTTCCTGAGATTCCCCATCTGACTTTTTATCCTTACTATCCTTCGATTCCTCCTTGATACCTTGCAAATTGTTGTTCCCATCTCCATTGTCATGCCCTGCATCCACATTCCCGCCCTTCTTGCCCAACAATTCCAGATTGTAAATTATTAGTATATCTCCAAATTATCTAGATTGTAATTATTGAAGTAAATGAATATATTAATTTTCAAAGGAAAGATATGAAATAATTGCCAGCGTATAGATTATGAATCAAAAGTAAAATAAAGACCAGTGCTAGAATCAAAAGGGCAATATAGTCAATATTATAAGTTTATAATGTACAACTTTATAAAATTCTATGCACTACAACTATAAACAATTTAATAATTAAGATGTGACAAATCAAATATATAAGACAAAATCAAACTAGTCTAGATTGCACTTTAACTCCTAGAGTATGGAGACAAAATAGACATAGATACATAAACAATTAAATATTTCACTATATCTATGATAATTGAGTTTGAAATGCTATAAATGACCCAATCCAGTCAGGTAGTTCAATTGCTTACAAAAATCTAAAAATATTTATAAAGAACATAACTCTATAAGATTTTCAGTTCTAAAGCATTGAGAAAATAAATAAAATAATCATTCTTATAGATACACTAGAAATGAAAATGCAATGAAGGCACTCATTACTGATGATCTATCCACTAAAATTTGATTCCAAGGTCGCATATGAAAGTTTACTAAATGGTTCAATGTCCACAAGCTTACTTCAAAAATGTAATCTTTGCCAAATGAAAGAATAATATATTAGGACTATATAGCTTCTTATATGCAGAAGAGTTTGTGTGACTGTAAAAATTGTATCCATCATTTAATTTTACATCCCCTATTTATAAAGGATGGAGGGACGTTTACTCAACCATTGCACCTCTTCAAAACAAATAACTAATTAATGTAATAACTTTAATTCCTAACTAAATATAACTGGCAATTTAATGATTGTATGCCTTATATTCTTAGTGATGATAAAACCCAAAACCAGTTTGAATAGTTTGTGAATACACATGAATCCCTATGCTCTAAATCCACACAGGTCCTTTCCCTTTACTTGTATGTTGATTAATACTGGAATAAAGTCAAAACATTTTAAGATATAAATTATTGAAGAATGACCCTTAAACATCACACACCAAGGAAGAAATTTATCTTGGAAAAATAAGTCAACTTTGACTATTTAACATTTTTAGCTTAGAAATTGAGTCTTAGAGTGTGACGTTTAAGCCATCCCAAGAATCAATAACAACAAAATAAAATAAAATAAATTCCATGTTCAGGCGGCTTTGGAAACTAAAAAAAATTCATCATCAGGCATGATAATAAAGTCCTCAAAAGCATCCCCTTTTGTTTGTTGCGGGTAGTCGCTTATTCAAGGTATCTGTTTTACATGCACTTGTATATGTGAAATGTGGGCCTTAGATTCTCACATACACTTCAACATGGTCATTACTTGATAGATCATCCCAAAATAAATTAGAGATTATTCATCCGAGTAATCTAACAACACAACTTGTTGCCTTCTAACTAGAAGGATTTTGCCTTTTCTCTCAGACCGAGAAGCGGGAAACTAAACCTTTTAGTACGAAGGATTTATGCAACTATATGAGAGTGCATTTAATCTAAATGATATGCATTCTAATCTAATAACAATAAAATAAAATTTCACTATGAGTGCATTTTAGTCTATCTGATATGAAGACTAAGAAATTATAAAAGCTATGAAAGTATTAAGAAAATGAGAATCTATTTTGAAAATAATTTGATGCAATTCAGTTCAACCTTTTTTAATGAAGAATTGGAAGCCCCTTAAATAGAATTCCTGAGATCAATTGATATGAATGGTTGAGATTGAAGTTGAGATTTAGTCAAGAAGGAAGATTCTCAATGCAAGTGAGGTTAACTAACTTAGATCCCGAGTGTAATGAAGATTTAATTGAAATTCACTTGAGTGTGAGAACAAGTTCATAAGGTCAATTCCAATTCGAGAGCTAGATTACTAAGAATTCCCTTTCCTGAACTAAAGAGAAGATTTGAGGAGATTATTTAATTTAATAAAATAAGATATGATCTCATAAATACATGTTTTTAATTAATTGAACAATTACATTCAATAATTAAAGTGAGGACATTATTAAATTAAATATATTTATTTCCCTTGCACATTAGCTAAAAAAGTAATTTAATTTAATCAAAGTATGAACACTTTCAATTTAATCAAATTTGATAAATAGGTTTAATGAAGCTAATTTGAGTCAATACTTAGGAATTAAATAAAGAGTAGATTAATGCAGATTAGGATTCTCTGCATTTGATACCTAGGTCAAGTAGCGATTAACCAGAATTAGAATTGCCTAGTAAAATAGGATTTAGGGTTGATAAAAATAGACCAGAATTGGCTAACATGGCAATGTGCCAATTTTGGGGTATTACATTTGCCCCTCTTTGGATGAATGTGCGAGCAAAACATTCAATTCAATGAAATTAGAAGTATGATGCAAAGATCAAGAAATGAGATTGGTTTTGAAATTGATGATACAGAGACCAATTGATAAGCTTTTAAAAGTTATCTCCAAAATGAAGCTTAACCTTAGGGAATCTAGATAGAACACCTAGATACCAAAGTTGATGAGATCAATAAGCTTTTAAAGATTATCTCCAGAACGAAGCTTAACCTTAGAGGATCCAGATAGAACACCTAGATATCGAGATGATAACACAAAGATTGTGAAATTTCATAGAATTTTTCTCAGAACGAGACTCAATCTTCAGGAGTCGTGGTTTAGACTATCCTAATACCTGTCCATTTAATAGTGATTGAAAGCAAGAGCCTAGAATTATCCCCAAAACAAGGCTTAACTCTTAGCAAAAGTTAGGATTATCTCCAGAACGAAGCTTAATCCTCAACAAGAATTTGGAATTATCTCCAAAATGAAGCTTAATCTCCCAGAGTCCAGATAGAACACCTGAATAATGGTCCAAAAAGATAGCAAGATCCAATCATGAGTCGTAGAATCATCCCTAGAATGAGGCTTGATCGTCAGGAGTCGAGGTTTAGATTGTCTTGATACTTGTCCATCAAACTTTGACAATAAAAGTTATCTCCAAAATGAAGCTTAACCTTAGGGAATCTAGATAGAACACCTAGATACCAAAGTTGATGAGATCGATAAGCTTTTTAAGATTATCTCCAGAATGAAGCTTAACCTTAGGGGATCCAGATAGAACACCTAGATATCGAGATGATGACACAAATATTGTCAAATTTCATAGAATTGTTCTCAAAATGAGACTCAATCCTCAGGAGTCGAGGTTTAGACTATCCTGATACCTATCCATTTAATAGTGATTGAAAGCAAGAGCCTAGAATTATCCCCAAAACAAGGCTTAACTCTCAGCAAAAGTTATGATTATCTCCAGAACAAAGCTTAATCCTCAGCAAGAATTTGGAATTATCTCCAAAATGAAGCTTAATCTCCCAGAGTCCAGATAGAACACTTGAATAATGGTCCAAAAAGATAGCAAGATCCAATCATGAGTCGTAGAATCATCCCCAGAATGAGGCTTGATCGTCAGGAGTCGGGGTTTAGACTGTCTTGATACTTGTCCATCAAACTTTGACAAGAACTATTAGAAGATGTGATTAACTAATCAAAAGATGGGATAGATGACATAGATGCCAGATAGAAAGGGAACAAGATGCCCCGAGTGATGAGGACACAATATTCCAAATGAGTTAAAATTAAGATTCAATGATGTAATCATCCTACCCCCTTGTGAGTGAAATCAAAAGATGACACACCATAAATATGGTGTAGAGCAATATATCGAGAAATACTGAATAAATATGAGATTCCAAAGAATATAGAAGAGATCAGAATAGTCTAAAGAAAATTTGGAGTCAATTTGAAGTGATTTCGAGGTCCAAAATAGCATGTTTGACCAAAGTTGACCATAGTTGACTTTTTCAAAAATTTGGAAAATTTGAAGAAAATGTGATTTGAAAAGATTCCAAGATACACAAAGTATTAGCAAAAATTGGAATACACAAGGCATCGGTCCCAAAATTTTAAAATACGTTTTCAAGATGTTTAAGTGTGTCAAATTTCAAATTTGATATTGAAAATGGATTTAGAGCAGTCAAATTAACCATGGGGTGATTTTCACGAAAATTAGAGCTCTTTGAAAAATTAGGTCATAACCTATATAAGGGCCCAAAAGGTTATTTTCAATTCATTTGCACTTTTGTCTTTTGTGGAGAAGAGAGCTCTGAGGCAAAAATGGTAGTACGTTGTCTTCACATCGATTCGAGTGCTCTCGATGACATAGTTGGCTGACAGAGTACAAACGATGGAGAGGAGAGCTCTGAGGCAAAAATGGTAGTACCTTGTCTTCACATCGATTCAAGTGCTCTCGACGACATAGTCGGCTGACAGAGTACCTTGTCTTCACATCAATTCGAGTGCTTTCGATGACATAGTCGACTGACAGAGTGCTCTCGACGACATCGATAACCTTGCTTCATTTTGAATTTGGCACACATTTTGAGATGTTTTAGGCCATTTTTAGGCATTTTTAATTGTTTGTGTTGGTTCTCATGTGAGGATGTCTCTCCTTGTGCAAAGCCAATCTCTTCTCGTGCAAAGAAGTACCAGGCATGTACTTCTTTGCCTAGTATTATGGGTTTTCTCACATGGGAGATGCCCATGTGTCATGTGAGAAACCTTAATTTTTTTCATTATTCGTCTACAGTTTAATCACTTCTCACGTGAAGATGTGTATTCTCGTGTGAGAACATGAGATTTCATGCAAATTTTTGGTGTTAAATGCAAGTTTTAAAATTTGAAATTTGATTTTTTCATTATAATTTTGCACTTTCTTTCGTCTTATTCATTGAGTGGACACTGATTGTTTGCATTTTGTGTTTGTGTGTGCAAGTTACATTTCCCGATGTCAAATTTTGATCCCATTACCCACCTTATGGAGCTTTGTTGAGACAGCTCGATGATGCCAACATGGCACATGTTGACAGGCTGGGATTGTCGCATCTTTTTTGGATTCCACCAGTGTTGGTGAATCACGACCTTTTGATAGCACTAGTAGATCATTTCCATTCAGAGACAAACACATTCCATTTGCCATAGGGGGGAGATGACAATCACCTTGAAGGATATCTATAGGATATTGAGGATCGTATTCCATGGAACACGAATGGTATATGACACAATACCATGGACCGGGACAGAGGCACTAAGGGCCATCTTTTAGGAGGACCTCTTCATGGGAAAAGCCATCACCTAAGAGGAGTTAGTATAGACATACAAGCCCACTCATAGACTATCATTAGTATTGGCTATATTCATCAGTTGTTTCTAGATTCCAGGAAGAGGACAATGTGGATTGGAGTGTGGATGTGACCAGATGCTCTAGATGATGTTGGAGACCTCGGAGAGGTATGGGTGGGGTTAGTGCATGCTCATGCACATGTTCCATGAGATGCATGAGATTGTCTATCACAAGAGGAAGAGCATGGTTGTTGGGGTCTATGTTCTTTAGATCTGGGCATGGGAGCACCTGCCAATCACTAGACCTATTTTTGTAGCTGAGAGACAACCCATGAAGCCATACATTTGTAGATATAGAGGCCAACTTACCCAAGCAGCTCTAGGGAAGATTGACCAATGGAGGGTGCGATTGGATGACTTGGTGGCCATAGTGTGGAGACCATGGAGAAAGAAAAAGGTTTGGGATGATGCATAGTTAGAGCTCAGATATATGTTTGCCTCCCAACCATTGATTGGTTGTTTGATATAAGTCATTGAGAGGTTTCCCTTGACTCGTGTGTGGTGACAACACGATCGTCAACATGATATTTCACAAGAGTATTGTTCATACACGCAGCTAGCAACAAATATGGAGTGAGGATGGTCGCCAAGATTAGATCTAGGATGATCGATGATTGATGTACGCACCATAGTGGCTATCTAGTGAGACTATTTTTTGGTAGTAGTGGATGGTGGGATGATTCCCACATATCAAGCCCATTTTGTGAGTCATCCTTTTCCACAATTTACAGATCCAGTGGGGATGGTTGCACCCAAATAGCTAGTATAGGCACCCCCTGGACCACCACAGAAGCCCCAAGAAAAGGGAGTGAGATACATGATATGCCAGGTTAAGATTCCACCTCAAAAAAAGAGAGTTGGCCTAGGTGCTAGAAGCAGTAGTGCAGGGTAGAGATGACCTCAAGGAGAGATGGGTTCCTTGGGAGCCATTAGAGGAGATGCACAGAGGCTTCACACAGAGGCAAAGCAGATGACAGAGTAGGTCGAGTTGGGAGATGAGGAGATGCAAGATCAACTTGCTACAGGAGCCTTGGGTGGAGATATTCTAGTATAGACTCAGGAAGCCCTAAGGAGAGCTAGAGAGTGGATACATATTGCACAGTGATAGCTAGGAGAGCTACAGATACAGATAGTTGTTAGAGACTCCTGGATTGTGGACTGGGAGTGTGAGATTAGTGGGCTATGAGAGTAGTTAGATTGAGAGGGCTAGAGATCCAAGAAACAATAGGATGAGATCCGACCACATTCAGCTATGGTAGTGTATTACTTTATAGCATATGTAGTGGTTGTACCAGATGAGGTTGAGCAGGTGCCTCAATTTTCTTGATATGCCTGAGAGTCAGGGGGAGCATGACCTACAGTGAGACTTGATATGCCTCCTCCTAGGTAGAGGAGAGAGTTAGATTCACATTTACATTGATTTTGAGTTTGGCTATGTATCCATTGGTATGCCAACACCATTTTGTACCATTTTGAGATCAATAATGCTCAAGTAGTGTCCAATTTTGCATAGATGTACACTTTTGATATATATATATATATATATATATATATACACACACACACATACATACACACACAAGATTTTTTGAGTCAAGAATCATTTTCATTTGTCATTTTCTCTTTTTATAGCTTGTTGTACATGAGATTTTTATGCTTATATTTATGAATGAAAATATGATGTGATGTATGGATGTAGTGTAGATGAGATGAATCATGGAATTATGTATGTAATGCACCATATGAATGAACTAACATCTCATGTAGTGTTCTGTTTGTGGTTGATAGTGACAAGTTTTCCATGAAGATCGAGAGGATGAACCAAAGGACCGAATGCTTGTGCAACCACGAAGACGCATGATACTCTAAAGAAGCCAACTATCCCTCATCACAAAGGATGCAAGTGAATTAGTCATCAAACCATATGTGTGCGCAATGCAACCCTATGCTAGATCCAACCTTAGGCTAAATGCAACCCTAGGTTTGGTTACCAAGCTTCAATAATTATCATCACCAAGCATTTAACAAAATCTCTAGATGTCATACAATTCCCATTGAAATTACAATCATAGGAATATGAATAGGACATCTATTCTAGTTTTGTTAGGATTAAATGTAAGCATTCGAGGCATAAGAAGCCAAAATGACTAGAACATTTGTCCCTTTTAATGTAGTAAGTTAACATAAGCATCAAAGCATAAACACTAGGATGACTAGAATGTTTCTTGCATGCAGACACACTAGACACATGAGAGATCCTTCTTATGCTAAGTAATCAGTAAGTATTCTGTTTGAAATGATCCTTGCATTCATAACCTAGGACAGAAGTGTGCTAGGTATACTCGCAGTGATCCCTAGTTCAATTAGTAGGACGAGTATTAATATTTATTATAGCATAATGATTTCGCTCCAATAAGCATGAAAAAGAACTGACCTCATTGATTTATCTATATAAGAGGAGCCGAGGTACACATGACCATCCAATACAAGATGGAGGCTCTTATAGTGGACACCCCTCTTTATATGGATGCTTCAGATCAAAGGAACTAAACCACAAATAGAAAGCCAAGAAAAGATCATGCCCCCAGCCCTTGCTTCTCTAGTCGAAAGAGGCATCATTGAGTCACTCGAAGAGACATGATAAAGAAAAAGTAGAACAAATAAAGAAAATCTCAGCATATCCAATTTTTTTTTATCGTTTTGAGTTTAGTTTTTATGTTGTAGGATTGATGTCAAGTGTTAATGTTCAAAACATGTATGAAAGAAATCTCTTCAGTAGGGTGATGACAGTAGACAGACATAGTTAGAACAACTGGTGACTGAAGTCAAAGATAAATCTTCAATAAGAAGAACCTTGGTAGGTATTGAGTGATAATAGACAAACACAATTAGGGCAACTGGTGACTAATGCTTAATAGATTGTCTAAAAGAGGAATCTCAAAAAGTGACACTAGTGATAATATGCAGACAGAGTTAGAACAACTAGTGACTGATGCTTAAGAGATTGTCCAAGAGAGGAATCTCAAGAAGTGACACTAGCAATAGTAGGCAGATGCAGTTAGAACAACTGGTGACTAATGCTTAAGAGATTGTCCATGAGAGGAACCTCAAAAAGTGATACTAGTGATAGTAGGCAGATGTAGTTAGAACAACTGGTGACTGACGCTTAAGAGATTCCTACGACACTTTAGGGTGTTGCCCCTAAGTTATGACATGATTCAATCCATAGATACATGAGTGAAAACAACTATACAAGAGCCAGAAGATATGCTGTGAGATATAACATTTGGAATATGAGATGCCTGTTTACCAAGTTTTCACCTTCTTGGCAGAGATTCTTTTTTTGCTACCCTGATGCCTATTTCCAAGTTTTCACCAATGACACCTTTTTTTGTTTTCAATTTTTTTTTGTAATTTCTCTTTTTGATTTTTTTTGGATTTTTTCAAATGTTTTTGGTCTTACCAAGGTGCCTATTTCTAGGTTTTCACCAAGGTAATAATTTTTTTTCAGGACTTTTTGCAATTTTAAAGATTTTTTAAAGGATATTTAGATATATACAAAGAGCTTTTAGAACTAGATTAGTTGTAGAACTTCTTTAGGTGGAGAGTGTTGATGGGATCTTTGAGCACCTCTCCCTCTACTGTAGAAAGTTTGGAAGCACCAGATCCAAAAACTGGAGCAAATATGTAAGGACCAAGCCAATTAGATTCAAACTTCCCTTTTTGTACTCATTGTTTCTGATTCTTAGGGTTTTCTCTCAGAATGAGATCACCTAGTTGGATGTCATGTGGCTTAACTTTCTTATTGTAACTCCTAGACATACGCTGCTGATAAGGTCGAAGATGATTACACACCACTTGTCGATGTTCATCTAACAATACTAGCTCTTGAAGTTGAGATATTCTATAGTCATTGTCAGTAATGAGGCCCTTAATAGAAATTCTTAGAGTAGGAATCTCAACCTCAATTGGAAGCACAACATCCACTCTATATACTAAAGCAAAGGGTGTTGTACCCATTGGAGTTATGATACTTGTTTTGTAAGCTCATAAAGCTGTATTAATCTATAGGTGCTAGTCCCTTCTAGATTTGCTAACTGTGTAATGAAGGATCTAAAGGATCACCTTGTTGGATTCCTTCACTTGACCATTACCCTGGGTCTAATAGATAGAAAACCAATGTTGCGTGATTCTGAAATTTTTGCATAACTCCTTAAGGTCCTTGTTTTTAAATAGTCCTCCATTGTTGGTAATAATGGAGGAAGGTACACCATACTTGCATATGATATAATTCATGATGAACAGAGCTACAGTCTTTCCATTTTCTATAGAGAGAGGGACTACCTCTACCCACTTATTGAAGTAGTCTGTAGCTATAATGATGAACTTATGTCCATTTGAAGAAGATGGGTAAATTAGACCCACAAGATCAAAGGTGCATTGTTGGAATGGCCACAGTGTGATAGATGGAATTAGCTCCTTGGCTAGAGCATGAATCAACTTTCGATGAAGCTGGCATTGTTTACAAGACTTGGCATATTTGATTGCATCTTGCTCCATATTCGGCCAATAGTATCCAACTCTAATAATTTTATGAGCTAGTATCAAGCCATTAGAGTGAGATCCACAAATGTCTTCGTGGATGTCGATTAAAGCACATTTGGACTCATCAGGTTCTAGAAACCTAAGGAGTGTTCCGTTGAGACCTCTCTTAAACAAGTCATCAACAATAATGACATATTGTGAAGCATTGTGGATAAGGTGACATTTTTCATTCTAGGTTAGGCCATCCAGAATGGTTTGGTCACATAGATAGGAGTATATATGGTGGTAGTAGGATGAATCATGTCCTATAATAGAACATATCATTTAAGATTCAGGGGTATCATAGGCAGGGTAGAGTAACTTTTCCTCTAGGAACTCATATTGAAGATCATTCTTTGGCATCTATAACAAGGAAGCAAGAGTAGCCATGGCATCAACCACTTTGTTGTTTGCTCGAGGAACCTATTGAAAAGTGATATGAGCAAAGTATTTCTTCAGATCATCTACCATGCATTTATAAGGGATCAATTTCTCATCTTTCATTTGATATACATCATTGACCTGGTTAATTATGAGTTATGAATCCCCAAAGATGTTCAACTGATCCATTCTCTATTCAACTGCAATCTTCATGCCACTAATGAGAGCTTCATATTCTATAGTATTTTTTGTACAAGGAAACTAAATCTTGTATGCCTTAGGCAGTGAGTACTTCTATGCTGTTATAAACAATAGCCCAACACTGGATCCCTGTTGTGTGAAGGAACTGTCAAAGAACATCACCTAAGTTTGGTGTGTGGGTGTCAGAATTGATTCATTAGGGAAGTCAATATTTAGTGAAAGAAGACTCTGCATGGGTGCCTCTGATAACTGATCAAAAATTTCTTTTCCTTTGACATACTGAATGTCAAACTCACTCAAGATCATGACCCACTTAGCCAATCTCCCTATTAGAGCTGCCTTGCTAAGTAAGTACTTTAATGGGTCAATTTTAGAAACTAGTCACATAGTATGGAAAAGCATGTAGTGTCTCAACTTTTGGCAAGCAAAGATGACTACCAAGAAAGCCTTCTCGATAATACTATAATTCCTTTCATAGGAGATCAATGTGTGACTCAGATAGTAAATGGATCTTTCCTTGTTATCATTTCCTTCTTGAGCTAGCAAGATACCCAAAGATTTCTCTATTGCTGAGATGTAAAAAATAAGAGGCTTTTCATGAAAGGAGGCATCAAGATCAATGGATTAGAAAGGTATTACTTAATCTATACTAGACTTTGATTGCAATCTTGGCTCTAGTTATGTTTCACACCTTTATGCAGAGTCTTGGCAAAAGGTTGTGACCTATCCACCAACTGTGAGATGAATCAGTGAATGGATTGAAGTCTTCCTTGTAAGACCCTCATCTGACTGATATTACAAGGTGGAGGCATGTCCATGATTGCTTGAACTTTCTCTAGGTCAATATTGATTCCTTTTGCAGACATGATGTAGCCAAGTAATTTCCCATATGTTACACCAAACACACATTTCTTGGGATTAAGTCTCAGACTGAATTTCTCCATGCGATCTAGGATATGTCCCAAATCTTGAAGGTGAGTGTTGCGTTTTGCGCTCTTAACTAGAGTATCATCTACATAGTCTTCCATTGTTTTGTGCATCATGTCATGAAAAATTGTAGTAACTGCTCTATGATATGTAGCACCAGGATTTTTCAAGCCAAATGACATCACATTCTAATAAAAATTTCCCCATGAACAAGTGAAAGCAGTCTTTTCCTGATCTTGTTGTGCAATTTTTAACTGATTATAACCAAAAAATTTGCCCATGAGTGAGTACATCTCATATCTTGCGGTCATGTCCACTATCATATCAATGTTAGGGAGTGGAAAATCATCCTTTAGACATGTTAAATTTAGATCACAGAAATTTGTACAGACTCTAATAGATTTCTCATGCTTAGAGACTGGACCAATGTTTGATATCCATTCAATGTAATCAATAGCATGGATGAAACCAGCTTTTAGAAGCTTTTCCAGTTCAACTTTGACAAGCAATGCAACATGAGGATGCATTTTCCTAAGTTTTTATTTGACTGGTTTAACCCCTAGTGCAATAGATAAGTGATGCATTATGAGATTAGGATCTAATCTTGCCATGTCTGAATATGTCCACAGAAAGTTTATCTTTTTCTCTTGGAAGAAGGCGATGAATTCATCTTTTTCTTCTGGAGATAGCAACTATGCAAGATGTATCATGTGAGGTTGTTCCTCTATTTCCAAATTGATCAGCTATGTTGGCTCTATCAACACTGATGATCTTTCCTAAAAATGAATAGGAAGTGCATCAAATATCTCATTTGTAGGTGCCTCAGAGAGGTTTTCACCCTTGGATACATCTTTTATTTTACTATTTTAGGTTCTAACACTACCACAATGTGGTTTTCATCATCAGACCTTCTATTTCTTTTCTTTTTGATTGTATGACTAAGATATTTGATGTTAGCTTTAGTCATGTTGATGCTTTGTTTACTAGTGGAAGACGTTACATGTTCGACAATGTTTAACTAGCAGGCAAGAGCATAGTCATTTTGGAAATTTAGGACTTCACTAGATGCATTGGAATTCTAGTCTATAAGCTTAGGATAGGTGAGTGAAAGAGATGTGGTTGGTTCAATTTCATTCATAGTATAATCATTAAATGCTTGGACAAGAAATTTGAGACTTAGAGCGGCTTCGTCCACAAGTGTGTTTGAATTCCTTTGAGAACTAATGTCATTAATCAAATATTTGAGGACACTAGTTGGATGGGACTCATATGACCTAACCCTAGACAATTCACCTACTTTGAGGAGGTTTTCATAGACATGAACTTGATCTATGTCTTTTGTAGTTGCTTATGAGAGAAAGTCAAATTCATACTCTCGAGAGTGCATATTGCATGGAGATAGACTGTAGAATTCTCCCATAGTGATAAGAACAAACTCTTCTTCATCATCTAGATTTTTACAAAGGTACTCAATGTGTAAAGCATGAGTTGAATCTTCTTGTTCTTGTTGGGTATGATGTGAATTAGTAGTATCCTTATAAGAATCTCTATCATAATCCATGGCGTTGACACGTGGTACAAAGTCATCTAGTTCTGCAAAGAATTTAACTAGGTCATTAGGAATTGGATAAGGATAAGGATCCTCATCATCAACCTTGTCTTCATGGTCATCAAAATCAGCTTGTGACTCATGTTTAGATGAACTCTCAGGTTTTGGTATAAATTTTTTATTTCCTAGATGGAAGGGAATATTCTTGAATCCAAGGCTAGATGTATCTTGATTCCTTTTAGCTATTGCTTTGACAGGATCAATTAGAACATTTTTGTTACATCCAATAGGACTAGTCCCCTTGTAGCCAAAGCATTTCATGAGTCTAAGTTTGGAACCATAATTATCAAGAGTAATTTCATGAGACTATTCTATGAGGTCAATTGGAGTTTCATCTTTGTAGATCCATGCAACAATAGCTCTGTTTTCAGCTTCGTCCTCAAGTGGAATAGTAGCTTTGACAAAAGTACCATCATACTTAGTTTGATATGTCAACACAAAAGGTCTTTTCACTTCAGATGGTCTCCCATAATGATAGGGAGACTCAAGAAGAAATGTTAGAGACATCATTGGTACTATGTGGTATTCACCAATTCTAGTTTCTTTTAGCTTGAATGACTGCTCAATTTGTTTTAGCTTGTTATCATGATGGTCTGTAGATTCCATATTAGTAGGTACAAAGTTTTCAGTGGATTTCAACATGTTACAAGTATAGCTAGTACTTGTAGGTACGGTGACTTTAGAGCCATGAAATGAGAATTTTATGCATTGATGGTAAGTGAAAGGCACAACTAGCATCTCATGTATCCATGGTCTTCCTAGAAAAATATTATAAGCCAAGGGAATGTCGAGGATTTGACAAGTGACATCCCTTTCTACAAGACCAATGTGGAGAGGCAACACCACAAGACCTAAAGATTTTTGCTCAACTTCATTATATGATTTGATAGTTATCTTATGACAGGGATCGATGGACTCTTTAGAATAGTCCAATTATCTGAGTAGAGCAACAGAGATAATGTTTAAACCTACTCAATTATTGATGAGCACATGACATACTCATTTATGGTGTATCATGACCTCAATGTGTAGAGGTTGAATATGCAGATGACTTAGTGAATTGTCATCCACCTCAGAGAAGGACATATAATAAGGTGAGGTCATATGACCTACCATAGATTGGAACCTCTCAAGATCAAGATCTTGATGTGCATTTGCCTTAGTGAGGGCTTTGTCGAGAATCTTCCTATGAGTAGGCAAAATTTTGAGCAGCTCAAAGATTGTGATTTGAGCATTAGTTCACTGTAACTGATTGAGGATACTATAGCTAGTAGCCACAAAAGTTGTTGCAAGTTTTGTTCCTTTGCTAGAAGGACCAACAAGAGGTTTATCTTTGTGTTGTTCGAGATCAAGAGCAAAAGGCATAGGGCCTTGGAGAACTAACTTAGCCTGGGAACACATAATAGTGTTAGCACAAGATTATGATGGTTCATTGTCAGATGTATTGGGAGAAGGCCTCCTTAGGAAAAATGGTGTCTTAGGTTTAGTTTTGTCTTGTTTTCCCTTGATTGTAATAACATCATAGTACTCAACATCCACAGGTTCAACAATGTTGACTATCTCATCATCATCATTAGAGTATGTATAGTTGATCTTGTTATGATATTTATATTTTGAGGTTTCTCCTTTTTCATAAGACGTGAATGGTTCTTTGAAAGCCTTGTGATCTATGTTCTTGTTATGTCCATACACAATAATGTCACCATCATCAACGAGGGCTTGGACTTTGTGACACAAATTGATGCAGTTATTAGTTCTGTGACCTCTGTTTTGGTGATATTTGCAAAATGCAATTCCATTCCACCATGGTGGTCATGGTTGTGGATCATAAGGATGAGAGTTATCCAATGGAGAAATAAGCGTGTTTTGCAGCAAGGTCTTGTAGACCACATCCAAAGTTTCACAAAGAGGTGTATATTCTCATTTTGGATGTAAGACCCAAGATGTGTTCTTTGGTTTGTTTCCAAATGTCTTATTGTTAGAAGGAGGTTTCTCAACATTCTTGTTTGCTTTGAGATTGTTTGTAAGATTGAAGGCTGCCTTAGTAGGTTTAGGAGTAATGTTGTCAACAACTCCATCATGCACAACCTCTTGGTTTTTGTTCACATACTTGGATTTTTCCTTATTAGAGATGGATCCTTGTTTAGTTTCCTTTTGAAGGGTTAGTTCACCCTTTTTTACCATGAATTCCTCTATCCAGATAGCTAATGTGACTATATCTTCAAAGGTGCATGGACCTTGAATTTGAACTCTATACCCAAAATCAGCCAGGAGATTATTAGTGAAGATGCCAAGCTTTTCCATTTCAAGAATCTTTCATGAATATTTGGTGTAAAGTTGTCTCCATCTCTGAAGGAATGTTAGGAAAGGTTCCCCAACTTTTTTTTAAGGTTACACAAGTCTCGAATGTTAACTGGGTATTGTATGTTGTCAGAGTACTGTTGGACAAACAAGTTAGCAATCTCATCATATATTTTGATATCAATAGACAAGTGTGAAAACCACTCCATAGCCTAAGCACCTAGACTTCTTGGGAATAGACACATGAGATATGTCTGATTACGCATAAATTCCATAGACAATACACCAAATTCCCACAAATGAACTTGGGGATTGGTAGTTCCAAAGTATTTATCATACTTAGGTAACTCAACTCCTCTTGGAAAAGGAGGCATGTATATACTCTTGTCAAAAGGGAATGGACAAAGAGCATCTAAGGTGTATGTTTTCGTATGTTTTTCTTTATCACACATCAGTTGGGCTAACTATTCTTGCATGATCTTCAATTATTTTTGTAATTTGGAAGTTTCAATTTCCTCTTTAGGTGTATTGATAGTCTCAACATTAAAGTGATGAGGTAGCTTGGCTCCCTCTTGAGCAAGTTTGAGAAATTATTTCTCTTTCTCTTTGTTAAGCAAGATTTCCATGACTTTTTGGAAGTTTTTGTCCTTATAACATTTTTCAATGTGTTTAGGAAGTATTTATACCTCTTTCTCATTCTCATCAGTGAAGAAAGGTTCCTTATGTTTTTCATTCCTATTTTGATCTTGGTCTCTACTATGTTCTCCATGTTTGGGTTCTTGATCAGCTATTATAGGAATGTGATAAGTTTTAGTGTGTTGAAAAGGTCCTTTGAATAAGAATTTAGCCATGTTTTTTGGAGATGTATGACCTTTTCTAGTTTTGGGATTTGCTTGATACAAGGGGTTCCTGGTTTGTTGTAAGTTTATAGAGAATATTCTCTGAACACGAGGTGATTTGACAGGTGAAGGAGATCATAGAGACTCCTTACTAGATGAACTAGACATAGATTGTGTACAAACTAGAAAGCAACCTCTACCATGATTATGACCCCTATCTCTATCCCATCTAAGTCTAAGGGGATAAAACACATTTTTTCTTCTTGTTGCCATAGTCATAGACAAGGACAAAAAGAAAAAACCTAGACAAGGACCACACCTAGAACATAGTCTCAAAAAGCAAGATAAGGGTGTTGTATACTAAGGTACAAGTTGTCTAAGTAATGGCTAGAATAGCCAAAGATTATGACCATCATGACACAAAGTATGACAAGCACAAAAGGACAAGGACATGATAGACAAGAGAAAAGACTAGTTTCTGTAGATCACAAGTTATTAGCTAAGCAAGATGCCACTATTTGACACTATTTGTAGACAAAAAAGTGGTAAGATGTTGTAGATAATAGACCAAATTTAGAGCACAGATAGATTTGATAGAATAGGTTGACAATTTTAAGACAAGATTTCGCACGAGGATTCCTAAAGAACTATGCAAAATGGCATAAAGAGTTAGAAAAAGATTTAGAACAGTAACTTTTGGAAAGTTATCTCATGCAAGGACTTGTAAAAATTTGTATGAGGATGTGTTAAATTGACAAAAAGATAGGATTCTAACATAAAAGGACAAAATTTGCAAGATCTCACATGAAGATTTGTACAAGACTACATGAGGACTTGGACAGGGCTGTGTGAAGAAGTGTTGACCAAAAGGGTTCTCATGCAAAATGTCACAAAATTGGGCACAAAAATAGGGACCAGACTGACAACTGAGATATAATTTTGAAGAGATTTTGCGGGTTTCAGATAGTTTTGGACAAATTGTGAGTTTTTTTGATAGATTTCAGATATATAGCAAGATGGTTTTCAATTTGTTAAATAACATTTTGGTTTTGAATAGTTTGTTTTCAGATAACACAAGAAGCAAGCGGTAGTCACAAAAAATCCAACTGAGGACAAAGCAACTTGGAGGGATGGGGGAGTCTTGACCTTCAATTTTTTTGATAGGTTTGGACAAGTTTAAGGCTCTATAACAAACACACTTTATCCCTATAACCAAAAATGGTAGAGGAAGCAAACCCTTTGTCCCACAACTTATGTGCATGCGTTCACCTCACAAAGTCATGTCACCCCACTAGAGGGTGCCCATGTTTTTGGTGTATTCTAAGGGCTCAATAACATATACACTAAATGAACACCCTTGTAGTAGGGGTCAAGCATGCTACCACCTTCCAATGCCTAGGTACATGCCTATGGTGAGTTTTGAAGGAGAGATTTTTCCCCCTTCTTGTACAAAGATTATGCCCCCTTTCAAAGGTGAACCCTTCTTGTACAAAGATTATGCCCCCTTTCAAAGGTGAACCAAGTAGTAACTAACTAAGAGCTTTTTACTTGGATTCCATTCATATTACCCTCGGTGGCTTCACAAGTGAAGTTGAGGCCAATAGCCCACACCAAGATCTGAAAGTGCACACAGTTGACTAGTAAGACTAGGGCTGGCATCAACCAGTACAACAAATAGAGCCTCTTCTTGATATGCAATATCAAAATGAAGAAGAGGAAATTAATATGGCTTTGGAGTCTTTTTCTCTACAAAGCTTCTTTATTATAGTGGGTTGAGATCTCTGGTGAAAGGAGTGTGCTCACTTGGGTCATTCCCAAATGTTGGATCACTCTGGTAGACCCTCTAAGAGTTGACTTGGATTGGTGGTTTAGATCTAAGGGTTTGAGTTTCTAATTTCCCTCAAGGGGAAAGAGCATACTCCTCTACCTCATCATCTTGCCCAAACATGCAAGACATATTAATCACCAAGTTACCTTAATCAATCCAGACTTATCTTTTCTCAAGATTTTGATTCCCTAAAAGGAAATCATCATCCCTTCATAGAAAAGACTTGTACTAAAGAACTACTAACTTGCTTGCCTCCCTTAGGTGCCATCTTTTAGAGGCTTCTAGGCTTCTGATTTGCTCTTGGGCATCTCTTCCAAATAGTAAAGAGAATACTCCCCAATTCCCTTGTCTTGCACCCTACAAAATTCACTAGCTGTAATTATACTATGTGTGGAAGGAAAAAAAAAACATGACATTTAAAGTGCGTTTGAAATAAGTCTTTGACATACATTTCTTTGATGAGTGTCCTGCAATCACGTAGTCAGTACATGTTTAAAGTATTTAGATAAAGGTGCCTTCATCAAAAGATCCTGCAAACCACTGATAAGCTACAAAAAAACTAGAAATCTAAAAGAAAATGCTTCAAAGAAAATTGGTAGTCAAACATAATGATAAATTAAATTTTGGAAAACTGTATTTTGCATGTGCTATTGCAACATTTTGCATGAGATCTTGCACAGGCCCACATGAGAAAATGTTGTGCACCACACAAGAAACCACATAGTTATGCACTTTTTCGTGTGAGGAAGTACAATGCAAGTGGTGAAATCTTCTATTCTTCACACAAAAATGAGATTTCTCGTGCAAAAATATGGAAATTTGTATGGATGAATGTGACATAATCATAAAAAAAATAAGAAAGAGAGTAGATGAGGCCAGAAAAATTAATTTTTGGGTCCCACGGTGGGTGCCAGAAATGTATATGTGAAATGTGGGCCTTAGATCCTCACATACACTTCAACACAATCATTACCTGATAGATCATCCTGAAATAAATATGAGATTATTCATTCAAGTAATCCAACAATGTGACCTATTGCCTTCTAACTAGAAGGATTTTTCCTTTTCTCTCAAATTGAGAAGTGAGCAACCAGACTTTTTAGTATGAAGGATTTATGCAGCTATATGAGAGTGCATTTAATCTAAATGATATGCATTCGAATCTAATAACAATAAAAGAAAATTACACTATGTGAGTCCATTTTAGTCTATATGATATGAAGACTAAGCAATTATGAAAGCTATGAAAGTATTAAGCAAATGATTATCTATTTCGACAGTAATTCGATGCAGTTCAATTCAACCTTTTTTAATGAGGAATTGGAAGCATCTTAAATAGAATTCCCAAAATCAATCAATAGTCGAGATCAATTGATATGAACAACCAAGATTGAAGCTAAAATCCGGTCAGGATGGAAGATTCCCTATGTAGGTGAGGTTAACTAACTCAGTTCTTAAGTGTAATGAAGAGTTAATTGAAATTCACATGAGTGTGAGAACATGTTGATTAGGTCAATTCCAATTCAAAAGATAGATCACTTGGAATTCCCATTTTGGAAATGAAGAAAAGATTTGAGGAGATTATTTGATTTAATAAAATAAGATATGACCTCATAAATACATATTTTTAATTAATTAAAATATTACATTCAATAATTAAAGTGAGGACATTGTTAAATTAATATATTTAATTCCCTTGCACATGAGCTAAAGAAGTAATTTAATTTAATCAAAGTATGAACACTTTTAATTAAATCAAATTTGATCAATAGTTTTAATGAAGCTAATTTGAGTCAATACTTACAAATTAAATAAAGAGTGGCTTAATGAAGATTAGGGTTTTTTTCATTTAACACCTAGGTCAAGTAGCGATTAATCAAAATCAGAATTGCCTAGTAAAATAGGACTTAGGGTTGATCAAAATAGACTAGAATTGGTTAACATGGCAATTTGCCAATTTTGGGCTTTTACAACACTTCTCCTAAATGTGATTCATATTAATTATATGGTTCCATCATTCCAAGCCTTTCTAACTTCTAATTCATTTTATTTGTGAATAGAATAGAAACATGTGATGGGAGCATCATTGATAATAAATCATTCTCTTTATCATTGTCTATCAAAAACATCACTACTTCCAAGTATCACTTCTATTTTGTTGATTTTGATTTCCCTTTTTCTCATACTTGCAACCTTTCATGTTGACCGTAGTTGCTATTGTCTTGGCCACTTGATCCATTTTGTAACAAGAAAATATGGGATCACAAATAGCCAATTCTAATTTGGATGTCATTATGGGAAAAAAAATTGCAAATCATTGTACAAGTAGAAATGCCTTTCATTTTTGACTGATGTAGAATTGTCTGAAATTGCACATGATAACAGAGGATCTCTATAAAAGTTTGTCCAAAGTCTGTGTCTTTCCATTGTCAAACATGAATGCTATTGAAAGAAGTAGTTTACTACATATTCCTTGGATAAAAGATCATTGCACTCAATTTCAATCAAGTTTTGCAATCCATTCTAAGATATCTATAAAATGAACAGGTGAATTGATATGGTTAGAAGCATCAATTCCAAGACTTGAAAAATATATCTCAATTTCATCTGCCTATCCATGAGACACCATGCATCTAGCCAACAGTACCAGATATCTTGAACAATCCATAACTCAGTTGATTAAGTACTATAGAAGTATTTAACCTTATAGTTTCACATATCTTGAACAATCCATAACTTAGTTGATTAAGTACTGTAGAAGTATTTAACCTTATAGTTTCACATTTAAGAGCCTTCAATAATAATTGTGAAGAAGCACCATCTAATCTAGATGTTAGTTCATCTAAGATCATAAAAGAAGATTCTATTGCCATCTTGAGCCCAATATTCACTGATTAATTGCTGCTGCTTCCTTGAATTTGGTTCTTCTTCAACATTTTCTTTCCATCCCTGATTACACTTTTTAATAAAAATAAAATGGAATCTTCTAAAATTTAGGGTCCATCACATCCAACTAGCTACTTGAACATGAAAGGAAATTCTAATCCAAGTGAAAGATTGAGGAAACCATGCAACACTCCAAAGCAATATTAAGTAATCCACCATAAAGAACCAGCAATGAATTATCCATTACTTTGATAGCATCATAGCAACAATTTAATCAAGTCTCTCCCTTATCAAGCTTAATGTACTTCTACTACTAGCTCTTCTAGCTTCTACTTCCTCCACTACTCTCTAATGAATCTAACTTTCTAATCCCTTTAAAAATGATAAGGTCTTGACATTTTATAGATGTCCAATCATAGCGAGGGCCAAGATCGATTAAAAATCAAGGGTTGAGATTCATCGCCACAGGAACCCTAATTTGGGTTACCAATTTTACAACCAATTACACAAGGGTGCTAATTTATGGGCCAAGAAGAAAATAAGAATGATTAAAGCCAATGAGAAAATTGGACACTTGTATGATTTGATTGCTTGTGTTTGAATCTAGAATTTTATAGTTGGAGAGAACAAGTGGATGCCAACTCATCACCCTTATCTTGTAGATCTATTTAAAGCATAACCAAACATCTCAAAATGAGTTACAAAGAAAGAAACGATTTGATATGGTTAGAAGAAGAGGGAACTCAGTACTGGCAAGATCAACCACTTTGCGATAGAATTACTAGTTCCATGCTACCTCTTCAACATGGTTATTTGCAATGATATGGAAAAATGGCCTAATTCAAGCAACATCATGTGTAAAACCTACAATAGGAAAAGTGTGGTAGATTATGTCATATGCTCTCAAGGCTATACCACAAAAATAATTAATTTTTAGATAGGGGAATGGCCCATTGGAATAAATTTTGACCATAACCCAATTTTACTAAGGTTGGGCACTCACATAAAAGGACAACATAATGTTCAATCACTTACCAAAAGAGAAGGGGGCCTCCAGTTGGTAGAGTTTTAAAGACAAAGGAAAATAGGAATATTTTCAAAGAGACCCTTAACAAGCTATCTAATAATCAAGGAAATTATATTAATACTTTAAAACAACACCTCATGAAAAAGGATAATCTTGTCCTTATTATCCATAAGGCTTTGGAAGAATGTAAAAGATTTAGGATCAAAAGAGACATTAAGAACACTTTCTTGACTAATATGTGGTTTGATGACAAGCGCAAGAGGGCTAAAAGATGTATAAGAAGAAAAATGAATAAACAAAACAAAAAGGAGTATGTAATGCATAACCTTGAGAAGGCTCGAGTTGATCAGCCTTGGGAAAAATAGTCCCAAGGAGTTCTAGAAAACAAAAAAAAAGAAACAAATAGAGAATAACATCACAAGGGCTTAGTGGCAAGAGTATGTCAAGATACTCTATGAATGCGAGTCGGGGGAACATAGTACCATAGTAACTAAGTCCATAGGTGACCTTTTCAACAAAGAAGATATTATACATGAAATTAGGAGGTTAGCAACAAGTAAAGCCCAAGATATTGATGGATTGTAGGCTGAATATTCAAAATGGGGTACTGATATTTACACCTCATGTTAATCACATATTCAACAATGTCAATGGGGAGGGTTTCCTTATAAAATGGACCATGCATGGTGATTGCTCTTCACAAAAGTGGAGATAAGCAACCCTTCAAATTATTGGACTATTATGGTTAGTCTACTCTTTGGCAAGCTATTTGGTAGCATGGTAGAGAAAAAAATCAGTAAGTGGGCTAAAATAGAAAGAAAAAGAGAAAAGGGGCAAGCATGTTTTAGACCAAAACATTCAACTATAGATCATGGGGTTACTCTAAGATACTTGGTTGAAAGAATATGAGACACTTCAGGGCATGAGGCCTTTTCCTATTTTGTGGACTTAAAAAAAGCATTTGACACAATGCCACGCAACAAACTCTAGGATAGGATGAAAGAACTAGAAATTCCTAAGGAGCTTAGGCCTACAATGCATAGATTGTATGACCATGTTAAGGCTAAAATTAGAATTGCAGCTAGGCTATTCAAATGTTTTGGTAGCAACATTGGGGCCAAACAAGGATGCCTATTATCACCAACCTATTTGGGCTTTACATTGACAAGTTAGAAGAATGGTTAAACATGACTAGTGGCGAGGGCGTGCAACTAGATAACTATGGGATAAAGTTGCTTTTATATGTAGATGATCTCATCATAATTGCTAAGACAATTAATGGTTTGAGAAAACACTTTAAGGAATTGGATTTTTTTGTCAGGAGGTGGGAATGCAAGGGAACAATAGTAATACCAAAGTTATGATCTTCTCATTGAAGAGAAATAGGAGGTCCTTGGACATGTTTCTCTTTGAGGGTGACTCTCTAGAGATAGTGAGTTAATATAAATATTTAGGAATCAATTTTAAAAAAAAGCTCAGCTAAGAAACATGAATATCAAAAATAATTCAAGGAGGATGGAAGATGTTGTATTATTTGTAGAATAAGTGCAAGAATGCAATGTTTTGAGATTGGAAGACCAAGAAAATACTCTTTGGTCCACTTATAACCCTAGTGATCTTGTCTGGGTGAAAAATTTGGGGCAACATATGTCAGATCAGAAATGGAGAGTGTGATATTCCCATTTTGATATATAATAATAAATAATTAATATATTATTAAAAAGATTAATAATGTAGATAAATTGAAAAATACAAATTATATATATACCATAAATATTATCATATAACTATACGTGTATATAATAAATATATATACTGCTATATATATTAGATATTAAAATACTATATTATTGAATATAAATAATTAATATACTTACACATAAATCAACCATTGACAAATATATCTTAGTTACTTATTAATAGTATTATTAATTACAAGGAGTATGATTTATATAATTTATAATCTTATTTAATATAATAATATATAATATAGTTATCTTATTATTATATTTAATTTTAATAATGAAAGGACATGTTACTTGGAGATACACACACACACACATATAGGATATAGAAGGCATTGGAAAGGATATCAAGAAGAAAAAATAAAAAAATGTACACACCATTAGGGTTAAAAAGCTAATGGCCTGAAACAGGTCATTACAAGTGGTATTAGAGCATTCAATCTTGCCATCCTGTGAAGTTTGTTGCTACTAATCATTTGAGATGCTCCAGTTACAAATCCATTGTTGCTTGGTGTGGTTGCAAATTTGAATAAATGAATGAACCACTAATCCATTATTTTTATGATCATCTAACAATGTTGAAAACCAACAAGAAAGAAGAAGAATATATGGGACAGAAAGAGACCCTTAGAAGGGAAGCCTTTGGAAATGTCTTTAAAGAATAGTATGGCAGAAAAACAATTCAATTTACATAACTTGATTTCACATCCTTAATTGCCTATGGGTGGATAGCTATAAAAATTTCTAATCATCTCTAATCTGAGTTTTAAAATGTTACCAATCTCTCAATTTCTTCAAGTTTGTACAAACATATGTTTAGGTTTTCTTTGGAACACTTAATATTCAAGGCTTGTGTCTTATGGGGATTTAAGAGCTAGGGTTGTTCTTTTGAATGTCTATGATTGCACTACATTGGGCAATCCATATTGAATATAGGTCTGTAAAAAATATAAACGTCTATGATATCAACAGGTGACCCCCTTATAACCTTTCAAGCGCGGTTCAACATTTTGCTTTCGCATAAGGAAAGATGGGTAGACAAAAGATTTTAGTTTTGTGTTGCCTGCTCGCGAGTACATTTTGTTCAAAGCTCAAGACCTTCATCCTGGTTGCTATATTTTGACTCTTCATTGTAAAAAGTTGGGCTTATTTTCATCATAAGTTTTTCAAGCAATTTTTGCATTAATTTTGATAAACAAAGGAGAGAAAAAGAGAAAAAATGGAGCACAAAAGAAATAAAGAGATCAGAAAGAAATATTGAAAAAATGCATATAAGTTAGAGAAATATTATAAGAGACATTGGATTATTTCATATCATTAAATCAACAAGTTGTATATGGAATATTGATATCTAAATTATATGAATAACTCCTTGATATTGTCAATTTCTATTGAATTAAAAGCTATTTGAATCTCAAAGATTGAAGATTATAAGAGAAAATTGAATCAGTTTGTCTTATCTACACCATTTGTATTGGGAGAAAGAGGAAATAACAATCAGTTGCATGATAGGTATAATTCTGAATATACCAAAGAAAGGAAAAATAGAGGAACATGCATGCATAGGAATGTACGTTGAATTTTCCAATCAACAATAAGTGCCATGGAACAATTATAGACATCTGCCAGAGAATTAAAAGTTATTGTTATAGCTTCCCAATATATGTGATACAAGGGAATCATAATAACAATCAAAAAACATGAAGTACCTTCCCCCTCAATATATCATCAATCAAATAGAATCTACTAGCAATAATTTCCAACATGGATAGAAATAAAGAATTTTCCATTGAATCAGGGGGGAAATCAGAAAAGAGAAGCATATATAGGAGATAGCTATAAAAGTCATCCTTTTCCATCTCATAGATAAAAATATATAAAGGAGGAACGAAATACCAATTTCCATAATGACCATTCAAATGCATACGAAGAGGAGAATATTATTTGTTGAGTATAATTAGAAAATAATATGTTTTAGGGAGATTATAATCTATGTGTAATAATATATTACAGTCATAAATTCAAAGCACACAAAATAAAGATCCAAAATCTCATTTATTAGATGATGTCAGTGGACAACATGGTTAGGCAGATAAAAGATAAAAAGACATATTAAATAGTGGAAGACCTATTATGGGGGTAAACTTGCATGTATTTTCGTAGAAGAAAGAAAACACTTTGGTTATTGTTTATATTAAATGAAGGTATTTTTCAATATTGCCATTGTGGAGAGTTCAACAAAAATCAAGGAGGGGTGCGAGGAATAAAACCCCATTCTATTATTATATTGATGTTAGTAGGTATGACATACTCCTGCATTAAAGGAAAAATTCCATCGAAAGGGGGTTAGAAAGAATTTATGCAGATAGTAGCTTGAAGGAAATTACTGACATAGCCAAGGTATAGACTGCATTACCATAAGACAGTGGTATATTATGAAAAGGTACTTTAAATCATAGTGTTACTGTTGTTAACATATATATTGTATAATTCTATATATATATATATATATATATATATATATATATATATATATATATATATATATAGAGAGAGAGAGAGAGAGAGAGAGAGAGAGAGAGAGAGAGAGAGAGAGAGAGAGAGAGAGAGAGAGAGATTACAAAAGTGTACTAATAAAAAGGGGTAAATAAATGAATGACCACAAAGGGTCATTACAAAGGGTTATTAATGATTGGAATAATAAATCTGATATATTGTACATTATGATTATAGATAATTACATATATGTGGGCAATAATGTTTTGTGTGATAAATGTAAACTAAGTTTCTTCCTAAGTTAAAAAATAAAACTATAAAAGAAGTTGATAGAAATCCCTCTTGGGTCTAAGAGAGAGACACTATTCAAAATATTTGTGTTTAAATTCATGATGGATAGGGAGTGTGCATAGGGGGAAGAGTAAATCGGCTGCATTGGGGCATGAGAATCCCAATATGGATTAAAAATTTGAGGGAGCCCCAAGTTGAGCGTGTCCAAACTCAGAGTTACAGTAAATCTTCCATCCACTATGGAATGATACACCCTATTATAGTACTAGGTATAGAAAATATGCATTTCCAATCTAAATTTGATTTTGAGACAAGGGAAAGGAGCACGAAATTCACGATCAAGGTGGTAAAAAATTTCCTTACTTTTTCTTATTTCAATTTGTAAGAAAGGTTTTAACATGTACACTATGTCTACATTGTGTATTCATCAATGTGTTTGCTTCTTGTCTTCTTGGTGTCTTCCTATATTCATGTGTCCACATTGTGTTTGTATTGCGTCTTCATGCATTAATGTGTCTACTTTGTGTCTTTATACATATGTTCTTGTAAATGCTATTATATACTAACATATTTACTTTGCAAGTATCTAACACATATGCAAGAAAGAGAATGAATCCAGAATATGAATTAACGAGGATCAAATCAATTGCTTAAGGACAAGCAAATTCAATAGGGCAGGATTGTGATATTCCCATTTTGATATATAATAATAAATAAGTATTATATATTATTAACAAGATTAATAATGTAGATAAATTGAAAAATATAAATTATATATACCATAAATATTATCATATAACTATATGTGTATTTAATAAATATATATACTTCTATATATATATTAGATATTAAAATACTATATTATTGAATATAAATAATTAATATACATACACATAAATCAACTATTGACAAATATATCTTAATTACTTATTAATAGTATTATTAATTACAAGGAATATGATTTATATAATTTATAATCTTATTTAATATAATAATATATAATATAGTTATCTTATTAATATATTTAATTTTAATAATGAAAGGACATGTCACTTGGAAATACACACACATATATAGGATATAGAAGGCATTGGAAAGAATATCAAGAAGGGGAAAAAAAAAATGCACCATTAGGATTAAAGAGCTAATGGCCTGAAACAGGTCCAAGTTGAAATAATTCAAAAGCACTTTTTTATCAACAACCTCAAAATAAAAATTACTTTGCCTTATGAGATCTTATTGGCAGAGATTGGTTCCTTCCTATTAGAAGACATTGCTTTGGTTCAGATGCTAGGTTACTTAAAGAAAACTTAAAATATTGAAAGTCATCACTAGCCTAAGTTAGTCATTGTATTGTCCCCTTTTTGGGACATTGAGGATTCTAAAGTCAAATTCATAAAATATTAATTTTTCCTTAAGGGAGATTAATGAAAAGTTATAAAATGGGTCAAATTAATATTATTGAGTTAAAGGTGACAGAGAGGAAAAATATGAAAAGATAGAAGCTAGTTTAAGAGTCACCATTGAGATTTAAAAGGAGTCTCATTCTTTCGCAACTACGCTTGGATTATTGCTTTGTTTTGGAGAACTTGAGTTTCTCTTGGAGAAACATTGGGAGAATTTACATCCTCCATTTCATATGTGAGTACACAAACCTTTAGGCCATTTTTGGTGGATTGGACATAGCCTTAGTTCATTACTACAGTGGATTCAAGATAGAGTTCATGTTGGGTTTTACATGTTCTTTTTATATGTTTCCAATCTATTGTTATTGTTGTATTTAAGATTGCTAGTTATGGTATTGTTGATATATAATGCAATAACATTGGAAGTATTTCAAATGAGCATTTATCAATTTATTTGCTGGTTTATATTACTGGTCTGGTTTATATAAGTTATCTATTGGTGCTGAAATATGTTTCTGATAAAAATTAGTAGAATATCCATTTGGGATATTATAGTGGTATTAGAGCAATCAGCTTGATATCCTATTGGATAGATTTAGTATTTTGAGGTTGTACAAACTTTGGTTTTAAGATACCATGCCTCTATATATAGTGGAAGTTGTTTGACAACATATTTTGATTAACACAAGGTGAATATTAGTCATAAAATATTTGGTGTTGCTATCAGAGTATTTCGGGAATTCTATGTTTTAATTCCTTTGTCATGAAGAGTGCTTGGCATAACTTTGGTTGGAATAAATTTTCCCATCAATCATTTCAATGGAATGAAAAGTTTTCATTATTTGCAAGGTTGGAAGCATTTTTTATGAGAGATTTAACAAATGTTTATTTTAAAAGGGGTGGATATAAATTGACAACCCTTTAATATGAACCCAAACTATAGTTGGATGAGATATATAGTGTGGATGAAATTCATTTGATATTATAGTCCCTTACAATTATTGTTGAGGTAAAATCCTCAAAATTTAATATCAACGCATTATGCCAAGTCTCAACCACTTAGGGCTCATTTGGTTGTTGGAATAGGAATAGGAAATTAGGAATACATTTTCTATTTTCTATTTGGTGTGCTAATTGGAATAGGGAATATGAATATATATTCCCATTTTTCACCTAAATTAAGCTAAGTCCATTCCATAAAATAGTTGTTAATGGAATAGCCATTCCTATTCTCAATTCCTATGCTTGCAACCAAAGAGGCCCTTATGGAAGAATACGACATTTTTCAAAATGTTATTAAATACATATTGTTTGAATTCTAAATAAATTGAAACTATAGTGCAAGGATTTTTTATTAAATTAAGCCTTCCCATTAGTGAAATCTTTTCTAGGGATTGTAAGGCACTTAATGGTGTTGGTCTCGATTCTCTAGAGGATGAGTATAGTGCTGTGGTAGAGGATGTAAAACATGTTGTTGAGGCAAAGTTTTTATAGTCTTCTGGCTCTCATCTTTGTCCAAATATTGTTAATGTAGATGACTTAATAGTTGATAATAGATTTCTTTCACCATTTTGGAAAAACAAGCCAATAATATATCTATCATGACGAGTTGTATAGAGGAGCTATCATAGACTATAACAAAAATTGGGGAAGCCTATTGGGGTGCAAAGAATATCATGAGGATTTTTATTGACTACTCGAGTAAAGATTTTGAATGAGCCAGAAATATATTTGAAACACATTGTTTTTATTTGAGATAATTATTAGGAAAGAAGTTCTAGACTATAGCCCCTAAATTTTTATTAGCTGAATATTATTGTGAGCCACACATATAATATCAAAGAAGGAAATTATTTCACTTGTTTGTGCCAAGAATGGACATTGATGTTAGGATATTATAACACACCCATTTGTGTCACTACCAAATATGCCTCTATTTAAAGGTATATTTAATGTATTCTCTTGAAGTGGCATGAATATGATGGATCGGTAAGATTGGAAAATTTGAGCTTGTGTTGAAATTATAAGTGGATTTTGAGAAGCTTAGCAAATATTCAAACTTTGGAGTAGGTCAATAGACTCCACCAGATTTCTACTGAAATGAAAACACCCGAACATCTTGTTGTACATTACCAACTATGCTTTATCCGAAAGTAATTTGATTGTAGATTGACTTTAAAATCATTTAGTAGCTGTGAAACATTTGGAAGTTGTGAGTACCTACAACAACAAGGTTTGTAATAACAACTTCTAAACTAAATGTTAATTAAATGCCATTGTCCAACATCATAAAACCCTAATATTAAAGGATATTTAAGAACAAGGAGTTGCTAAAAAGGCTTCCATGTATGCCTAATCGGTGAATATAGACAAAATTGTTAAGATGTCTACTTTAGTTTGGTAGCAACAAAAAAAAGAGAGTCAACTAGAACAGTGAATTGACTATTGTTGGGAGTTGATTGCATATTGTTGACCATTTTTTGAGCTAAAGAAAAGAATATAGTAAACACTTTGTACACTCACTTTCAGAAATAGGTAGCCTATCTATGGGAAAATACAAGGCTTGGATAATATCGAGAAATATATTATGAAGCTACAACAACAATTAGCCCAAAATTTTGAGCCTAGTATAAGAGCTAAAATAAGGAGCATATATGATGAGTACAACAAGCTCCCTCCATAGATTCATAAAGATTTTTTCTTCATTGGTTTTATGGACTTTCATCCAAAGCCACAAAATAAGATTGATATGACAAAGAAGAAGTACTCTGAATTGGCCCAGGATCTTCTTGCAAAGGTTAGGTGCAAAAATTTGTATGAAGAGTTTTCAGTAGTCAAAATCTAGGTTACATGTAGTTTTGAGAAAGAACAACCAACTACCAGTTATTTAAAGCTTTCACATGATCATGAGATAGCTATTAATAGTGGCACATGTTTGTTGACAGGCAGTTTGGATATACTAGAAATTTACAAGTTTTCTTGCATTAATAACCCCTATATAGAAGTTGACCAATCAACTAATGACATTGACTCCCCATCTTATGTGATTATGGATGCTGATTTTGATTCAGACTTAATATTCTATACATAGGGTATGGATTCTTTGTGTGATGAGTTTTCTTTTGAACACAATCCTGTCCCTAGTTCCTATAAGCAACTGGATATGAAGGATGACATTGATGATGTGGACATGTATTATGAAACACTTGCTTCCACTTCATATGCATTTGACTCATCTCATATGCTTGTTAGATCACCTTATTTGGAGAGTCAAATGAAAGTAATTGAAAATAATATCATTGAAACCCTATCACATTTTGATAACATATATGAGATGGTTGAAAAATATTTTTGGAAGGAAAAATTAAGAAGAAGACAAAAGGGTCTAAAAGAAGAGTTATCACATTTGCAAGTGATTAAGGATGGGCTGAAAATAATGAAAGCAAACTATCTACATCTTTTACATAATGATAATCTTCTCAATCTCAAAGAGATCTATTATGAGGCACTAAAGAAGAAGGAAGAAAGAAGAAGTGGACACTAGTGAGCTCACAAGTGGTAAGGACATCCTAGAGGCTTGCTTCATAATATTTCATGAATCATAAAATCAGATCATTGAGTTTAATCAAGAATTGAATTTGACATGCTCTACCTTGGCTCAACATCTAGATGTAGGAGTTGAGGAGATTGACAATGTTGACTATAAGAGGATTGAACAACATGAAGACATCCATGATAATTCTGATTTTTGTCACAATAGTTATATATCTACATAATAGCATGTGGATAGAGATGAAACAAATAAAATTGATTCAAATATTTCACTTGATGGTGATCATTTGATTGATGAAGACGTTGATTTGAATGTTAGTATTTATGGTGAAGTAGATAGATATGTCGAGAGGGTTGTTACAAATTACCTAGACATTTATCACCAAGTTCTTATGATATGGAAACTACCTACTTATTAACTAGTAATTTTATCCTTCTACATACTCCAGTTATCAGTGGCTGCCTTGCTTGGACTGTTACTATATTTTTAGATTTGGCTCAACTTTTGGTAGATAGTGAGTTGCAGTTTGATTTCCTCTTGAGGCACATACCTCATAAGATGGTTTTTATCCCTATTTCATATTATGGTAGTAGTTCATGGGGGTCTTACGAGTTGGACTTCCTACATATGGGAGATGTTTATGGTTTTGGTTGGATGATCTATTTGTTCAGTTGGTTGATCCAGGGTAATAGGTTATTAGATACCTATTACTCCTCCTAGGATTGTAATGATACAATGGTTTGGGATCCAGGTGTTGACCAAATGTTTGTGTGGCATTTTGAGGATTATGTTATAGTACTACACAATTTGAGTTTTGACATAGTTATGACTAGAAGCATGCAACCTATAGACACAATGGTACTTGACAAATTAACATGGGATCCAAAGATCTTACTGATAGTTGGGTTGCATTCTCACTTTTGGCACTACAAGATAACATGTCTTGACTTTAGATTTACCAGTATAGACCATAGAGATGCTAGAAGATGGATATGGGACCTTGGTATTGGCTATGGATCCTTGATTACTTGAGGACAAAAAATCTCAAGGACGGAGGACTTGCAATGTCTCCTTTTTGGAACATTAATAATTCTAAAGTCAAATTCATACAAAATTAATATTTTACCTGAATGAAGCTTAATGAAAAATTATACAATGGGTCAAATTAATATTATTAAGTGAGTCAAAGGTGAAAAAGAGGAAAAATATGAAAATATATAAGACACTTGAAGAGTTTTAGTTGAGCTTTAGAAGAGGGAGTCTGATTCTTTTGCAACTATGCTTGTATTATTGCTTTGTTGGAGAACTTGAGTTTCTCTTGAAGAAACATTGGGAGAGTTTACATCTTCCATTTCAGACCCAAGGACACAAACATTCAAGCCATTTTTTTCCCTAATTCATCACTATAGTGGATTCAAAATAGAGTTCACGCTGGGCTTTACATGTTCTTTTTATATGTTTCCAATGTGTTTGTTATTGTTGTGTTTAAGATTGGATTTTTATGTCTTGTTATTGTACTTATGATTTATAGTGCAATAAAATTAGAGGTATTCCAAATGAGCATTTATTTATTTGTTTGTTGGTTTATATTACTGGTTTGGTTTGCATGAGTTATCTATTGGTGCTAAAATATATTTTTGAGAACAATTAGTAGAATATCCATTTAAGATATTATAGTGACAAAAGAGAAGCTTGATAGGAGAAAAAAACAATGGATGAAGCAAAACCAAAAATGGATGCAAAAATGGGATATTAACATTCATGTGTTTGGGTAGTAATGAAGAAATAAAAAAGTACATGTGTGAATTTTTTTGTAATATCACATGGACAAGACACAAGGGGCAGGAATTTTTTTATTATATGAAGAAATTTAATCTAGCTACTAGTCATGAGAAAAAAGTGCATATTGGTGCTACTACTAAATGGAAAGAAAAAATGCTTATAGCTCAACTTAGAACTAGCTCTCATTAGCTAAGATGTGAAATGGGTAGATGGCGGGTGCCTAAAGAGGAATGGGAAAACAAGACATGCTTATTCTGTGATAGGGAGGCTGTGGAGATGGCGCATCACTTTTTTATGGAGTGCTCAACGTACAAGGACATCAAAGATGGGTATGCAGAGATTTTAGGAAGAGGCAACCAAAACTACTTATTTGAAGAAAAATAGTTTGGCAAAATGAGTAACCTAATTATTAAAATCCACCAGCAAAGACAGGAGTTAGTCAAGAGCTTATAGCTTTGGCTTTTTCCTCTCTTTGGGGGTGTGTGCTGATTGTGGGTCCCATAGGCTATTGTGGTCTTGTGGACACTATTAAAATCATTCATTCTTTCATTTAAGAGCACGTGTTTTGAATCTTGACTTGTGGAATGAGTTTTCTAGAACTATACATATTTCTTGCTCGATTTTTAGAAAGTAACTCTTGATGAAAGAAAGATATCTCGATGCCCAAATTTTCTAACTTTGATAAACCTTTCCAAAACTACTCATCTCCTTGACGATGACTTAGATGGTTCATGTTTTGAAATTGCTTCCATATTCTTAAATTTACTCATGGCCTAAATTGAATTGGCACACTTGAATCCTTCTTATCTTTCGTCCTGCCTTCAAGGCCTCTCCAAAATTGACCTTGCAAAAGTGAAGAAGAAAAATGTATTAAGCTTTGTAAAATTGATAAGCAAAATAGAGGAAATCTAAAACTTAAGAATGGATTAACATAAGCTAGAGGCTAGACCTATTCATATTATCTTCACCTTGCAAGACATGAGAGGAAGAGGTATTAAGATCATGAATTGATAAGGAGAAGCAAAATGAAAAAAAACTTAGAATTTCAAGAAACAAAGTTTTTTCTAGATTCCACTTCCCCCATTAACCTAAAAACATATGAAAGTGAGTGATAAAAATCATGCCAAAACATTTTCAGAATTAAGTCATTTTACCTTCCAATTAGACCTACCAAGAGAAAACATGCTTGCCTTGCCAAAGATTATTACCTTCTTCAAATTTCAGATTTGATAGTTGATGTCATTTGTCACTATATGGAACTACTTAATGTCTTATTAAGGCTAATTCTCTGCCATATCAAAAAAAATTGATTTTCCAAAATTGCTGCTCATTAGGGGTAAATTTGCTATCTATTTGTAGAGATCAATTTATTTTTCAATTTGGTTAAAAAATAATTTAAAATTAATCCTCTTCAATAATCATTGGAAAAGAAAAAAGGCACACCTCCCTAGGTCGTCTGACCTAGTCTTTAGCCATTCAAAATTAATTAATTAACTCCAACTTCTTGGGCAATCCCATCAACTTCATCTTCAATCTTCCTTACAATAGTACTCCTTGATCAATTTTTTACTTTAAACTTCATGTCTATATCAATTTGATCCATGCCCCCACTTTGAGTCAGAAATAGGATGTCATAAATCTTGGAGATTTGGGCACTAATGTCCAAAACAAGGCTGAATTTGACCTATCTTGGGAAATTTGAGCCCACTTAAAAGTTCTAAGTTATTGAAACCACCAAAATTTTTTATTTTCTAAGTTGTTTTCACCAAATCCTGCCAAGGTCAAGGCAATTTTTGAGCAATTTTAATGTTTTGGGCTAAAACGAAGGGTCATTAGGTAGGATTCTAACCTTATCTAGGCATTCCCAATCTTATATAAAAAAAAACAAGTCCCAAAATCTCCAAATCTTTGTTTGTTCAAGTCATCCCCTTATAATTTCATGAGGTTTCCACCATTTAAAGCATGATGTGAACGATTAGAGGAAAAATAGAGGATCAGAAATTCCCATATTTTTGGCATTAAAGCCCAAGTTAGGTAAGAGTCTGATGATCTATTTTGGGCATTCCCAATCACCAGCATAAAGTTCTCAAGTGTCAAACTTGCCAAATATTGAATTTTGAGTGGAAGTGCCCCCAAAAAGGTTGGATTCTAACTTGTTTTGGGCATTCCCAACCAACCACATAAAACTTATAAGTCCAAAAATACCCAAAGTTCATTCCTGTCAAATCATTTTCCATCAAATGCATTTTCAAATAGATTTTCAAATAGACTTCAAAGCCATCAAAGGATTTTCCAAGAAGGGAGGGGCAAAAATTATCCAAGTTGGGCATAAATTCCCAAAGAGAGTCAAATTCTAACCCTACTAGGGAAATCTTGACAACAATCCAAAATTTTCTAAGTGTTAAAATCATTAAATTTGACTTTCCTCTACACTATTCGCGATCCAAATCAGAAAGTGTTCATCATGTCATGCATTGGAGGCTTGATTCTAGGGGCCAATTTTTTCCTATATTGGGAAATAATTCCCGAAGAGGGTTGGCCTCTAACCTAGATTGGGCAATCCATTTGCAAGTTTACTTTGAAATTCGACACTTAATCATTTTCAGCTTAAAGGAGGAGAGGATTTATACAAATATAACATTTAAGTATAAGCTACAGTTATTTTGTTTCTCATACTTTACTTTAAGTTATATTGATTTAATGTAACCTAAATTATAATAAATGAAATAAATGTAACTTATATTTGTATAAATATTGTCAAGATGTTGGGGATAGGTTTTAACTTCATAGGAGTTAAGATGCAAAATCTAGATTTTGGGATTTTTTCAAAAAAATATAGACTCAGCCAAATTCTAGGAATCAATATGCCTTCAACACTCTAACCCCCCCATTATCATAGCTTTCTAAGGTAAAATTATAGCTAGAACAAGGATTTTCTAAAGGTTATAACTCATTTCATCCAAATTGGTATTTGTTGGGTGGATATTTTGTAACCGACCATTTATGAAAATTCAATCACAAATAGGTAGACTAGCCACAACGTGTGAGACAGAGTCTCTCCTACCTTTAAGGGAAGGCTCCCCCTTCTCTCTATTCTTTGTATCAGCTCAAGGTAAGAAAGAATTTAAGAGATGCATTATATGGTGATATTCTTTCCTCTTTCATTCAAGAAAGAATTCACTTACTTGCGGAGTGGGTAATGGGAAAGTTGTATCTCTTACACTATGCTTCTATTTAAAAGCGTGAAACAATGATACCAATACCAAACACCAACTTATAGGTTGGTTGAAAGCGTACTGGCTTAGATCTACATCTATTTAAACTAATCTATAAGAATAATCTCTACCATTGGGGTGCATAGACTTCCAGAAATAGAGAATTTCTCAACTATAATTCCAAATGGCATGAATGCAAGATAGTAATATAAAACCATAGTTACAACTTCCAATTTATATTATTGCAATCGCTTCTAGTCACAACTTTGAATTCAATTGCTTCTTGTACTCACTATGTTATAAAACATATACAAGATCACCATAAATAAAAGATAATAAGCCCTAATTGTAGTCAAAAATTCCATTTTGGTTCTATCACATGTTTTTAGAAACAACTTCAAAATAAATGTTTTCTTTGTATTTACTTTTCTTTTCAAAATTGCACTATGCAATCATAGTTATGCTTGCACAAGTTTGGTAGAGCTCTCTTGCATATAATAAAATATGATTTTTACAATGAGGGGAGCACTCCTTATATAGGGAAAAAGAGTGAGAGAAAGGAGAAAAAGGTGGCAAAACTCAACCACCTTGACTCAATCAAACTAGTAAAGAAGATTTATTGGATTACATGACTGAAGATTTGTGTAATCAGATCACATGTAATTGGATTACATGTAATCTATCTTGTGCAACTACAAAGTTGAAAATACACTTGAAGAAAATGTTGAAATTGTTGATTATGAATGAATCAATCTTGTAGTCAACAAAGGACTTTTACTTGGTGATACAATCATGGATAATCATAAGATCAAGAGTTCCTATATTTTGTTATTGCATTCATCTCGAGAGCCTTCTGATTCCCTTTTATGAATTTCCATTTGTCTTTTGAAAACTTGATATGATCAAGTTATGAATCTCCTTTGTTAGATTTGCACATTTTGGAACTCCTGACACTTTGAAAACTTTCTCAATGATGTTCAATCTAACCTAGAACAACTTTCCCATCAACGTCTTTAACTATTTTTTTTGTTTTTTTTAGGATCAAAGTTCTTGGTGCATTCCCACACAAACTTGGGTTCCAAGATTTCCATTCGGAAAGAGGACATCATGTAAATATTGCTTATTTAGATTCAAGGCATGTATGGTCAAGAAGATGTCTCTATTCTTTGAAGAAATTCTAACATTTTTTGACTTGAAGAGTTAGTTGCAACATTAGAATTCCAAAGAGGGAAAACATCTTTCAATGGGATTGAACCTATGAGAGTTTCAAGATCCAGACAATTGATGGAAGATCCATGGAGGATAAGTGTTCTAGGTCTGACTTAGATACTTTTTGAACACTTTTGAATGCTGGAAATGAATGTAATAGCTTGTATTTAGAGAAAAATGGCCAAAATTGGGCTTTGGATGGTGGATTGCATGTGGACAAAATGGGGCTTTTGTTTTAGATGGTTAAGAATGAAAGTTGGAAGCATATGGATGTGGGAAAAATGAGAGTTTTGGCATTTAAAAAGTGTTATTACCAAAATTAGGTTTACAAGATGCAATTACATGTAGTAAAAGCTCATCACTTTTACTTCATGTAAATGTGTAAATGGGTTTGTAGAATGCAATTACAGTAGGAATATGGAGTTCATAAGTATTTGGATGATGGATTGAAAATGAAAGATGAAAGTATGGAAAAGGTACTTACATTTTTGAGGGAAGATATCCATCTTTTCTCCATAAAGAAACAAAAAAAAAGCAACAAAGTATATACAAAAACTAAAAAGAAATAGAAAAATACACCTCTTGCCTTGACACAAAATTTGGTAAAATCCAAAACTTTATTTTGGATGCGATTTCATTTTTTGAAATGAGAGATCTTTTGAATTTGAAAAAAATGAAACTTTTAACCCATTAAATAACTTGAAGCAAAAAAGTAGGGCTGCATTTGAACAAATGGAAGATATAGAGGTAAACAATGCAACAATAAGCAATTTGATCAAGAAATGCAAGCAAGATGAGATTCTTATACTACCCTAGAGAGAAAAGAGAAAATTTTGGAAAAAAAGAAGTTGGAATTAACTTGTCTCCAAAATCAGGTTCTCCAAGTGTGTTTGCATGCAATGACCAAATACCTTTGAAAAATTCAAACATTATCTTCAAATTGTGGTCACAAGATGCAAATGCACGTGCAAGATGTAGGCAATGTTGTTGAAAATGTCTTCTTAAGTGCATACCACACTTTCTGGAGTGTTTTCCATGTTTGAAAATGTCTCCTCAAGGAAAATTGGGTTCTCCAACTTGCATTATATGTGCATGTATTTGATGCAAATGCTCTTGGAAAGCCTTTTTCTTCAACCGATTTAAGGCAAAATCGAGTTTAGAAAGCCTCATTGCATGAAACACATCTTCTGATTACATGAAACACCTCTTCTCCAATTATACCAAAATTGGGTTTAGAAACTTTTATTTCATGGATGGTTTTGCCTTGGAAGAGCAAAACCGGGTTCTCCAAAGATAAATGTATCTTTTAAATGGGCATTGCAAATGCATATAACTCATTCCTAAGACAAAATAAAGTTTAGAAGTGTATTACATGCAGTGTGTTTAATGCAAATGCATTCCTAAGACGTTATCTTTTTTATGCCCAAGGAAAATTGAGTTTAGAAGATGTAAATTCATGCCACATTTTAGAGTTGAAGACCAAAATCAGGGTCTCCAGACCCAAACACATGTTTTAAACATGTAACATGAATGCATGTAAATTATATTGCAACCAAAATCAGGTTCTCTAGAATGGAATGTGTGTAGCATTTTTATTAGTCTTGAAGTCCAAAATTGGGTTCTCTAGTGGAGATTAAATATTTAATATGTAAACACATGTAACTCATCTATAGACCAAAATTGGGTTCTCTAGATCCCATTGCATATTTTAAAATGCAGTGTGAATGTATAAGTCCCAACATTTTTCCTCTTTACCTCAAATTGGGGTCTCTAAGCCCTTTTACATGTTATGCATTTGCAACTAGATCAAAATTGGGTTCTTCTAGCTTAAACACATGTTTTAAATGAGCTAGGAAAATGCATGTATTTGACTTGGAAGAAGAAATCAAGTTCTCTTCATGCAATTACATGCAACCATTTTTGTATGCAAGGCTCAAATTAGGTTTAGCAAGAGGTTTTACATGTAATAAAATGTATGTATTTGACCAAAACTTTACCTCTTTACAAAATCAAGGTCAGAAGAGGTGAGATTACATGTTTAAAATATACAATAAATTTGGGTACCGAAGCCAAAATCGAGGTTAGAAAGGGTCTTTGCATATTTTCATGACTTACATTTGCATGTATTTGAAATCCTTTAACAAATTGTGATTACAAGATGCCATTACATGTAATGTATTTACATGCAAAGACAAAATTTTGGTTCTCTTGGACACATCACATGTATTTCATTTCTAATATAACATGTAAGAAAGTCGCATATCTTAAGTTTTCTATTTGCCACATGCATATTTGAAAATATTACTTAAAAGGGGTCAAAGGCATATTTAAACTATATATTTTACATATTATGTGTAAAAATGTTCAAAAAGTGATATTTCATTTAAATGTTTTAAATTTAAACATTAAAGAAAATCTCAACATCGCATTAGAATGTAAAATGCTAAGTCAAGTGATAAATTAAAAAAACAACTCATTATCAAATTATAACATAAAGTGCACTATAATGACTTTAATCACTTAAGTGATAAATTTAAAGTGATAAAGTAACTAAAAAACATAACATAAAATCATTTTAAGTTATAATTTTCAAAAAGAACAACTCAACATTAGAATATAAGACCAATATTTTAAATATACAATTGAACTTGGAGAACTCACCTTTTTAAGGCACTTAATCCTTTTGTATTTTTTGACTAACAACTCCATTTAAGTCCCTATATATCTCGAATCGAAGGGAAAATCTTAAGCAAGAGACTGAAGAAAACAAAAGAACTAAAAAACTCAAAACTAACACTCAAAAATGCAAAAGGGACTTTGAAGGCCTAAAAAATCAAGTATAGGCTAACAAATTTTAAAAAAATGAAAAAGACTTGATGAGAACCTTTAGTTGAAGGACTCACTATATGAATTGGGAATTATTAGTTGACCAATCTTGGCCAATCAAAAAATGTGGAACTCAATTGGAAAAGTCGCATACTGTTACCTCCATTTTGTGATGACAAGTGTGGGATAACAATATTAATTCCATGATCTTGACAGACTTAGCTCAACTCTTATTTGTACCCTAGTCATACATTACTTTCTAGCTAACCAAAATTTCTCAAAATCACTTTCTCAACTTGGAGACTTGAAAATTATTACCAACTAAAACCACCTAAGACCTCCTAAGAAAACTATTACTATTACTACAAAAATGAAAAGAGGGGTTCCCCATTATGAATGTGACAAGGTAAAAGCACAGATCTGTGTCACCGTTTAGGATACCAAAACCCATTTTGGTCAATTCTCATTTCTCTATCAAAACTGTTTTTTTTTTTTTCAAAAACTAAAAATACCCTTTTATAGATCTCAGATTAGATATCATCATTATATAAATTCTTTTAGTGTTTTGATTAGTTATAATATGTTATAATTTAAATATATTATAGGTTGATATTTCAACATTTTAGAAGATTCTCACTCAAAAATGAAAAAAGAGAGTAAATACTATTAAAAAAATGTAAAAAATATATTTATCTCTAGAGGAGAGAGTCCTCTTCATGAATATGTAATTTTTTTCAAGGTGTAGATTTGATAGGGAAGTTTTGATGGGAGGATAAAATTGTTGGATTCTGATAAGGTCGAGCTTGAGTACTTATAACAAAGAAAATATACAATAATAATAATTATTTCTTTTTTTATTCCCTAGCTATAAATGTCATCTATAAGATATTTTCAAATCAGAACAGAAAAATATGATTTGCATATACTTGTTTGACGGGAAGTACACCCTATATTTTTTATAGTAAAAAAAGGGACTTCAAAATAAAATAAAATGAATAAATTCTTACTCAAAAAATTATAAAAATTATTGGCATAAAATTCATCCAATTCTACACATTTCATATATTTACATCATCTGCAAATTCTAAATCCAAATACCATTTTTTTTGACATTAATGTTGAACTATCACATTTTGATAGCCTATTTCTTTATAAAAAGGTGACACAAATTTGTGTTTTTACATGAAAATGGTGTGAAAACCTCACAAAACAAGGGAATGAACCCTTTTTTTACCTAATACTTAATGATGCAAGAGGGTGCTCCCCTTCAATAAAAAATATAAATCTCAAACAAAAAAATCACAGAGACTTATTCAGAATGTAACAAATTTTGAACTTAATTAAATAATAAAATATGCAAATACATTGTTAACAACTACGACCTTTTGTTTACCTCTCACTCTCTCAATAAAGTTAGTCTACAAAATAAATTTGTAGCCATACCCAAGTATCCACAGACACTATCAAACTATAATGTCATGGGTTGTTTCCCACTTCCCTCTTTTCCTTGATTACTATGTTAACACTTTGTTTATAATAGTAATGATGTTGTTCCATTTCCCCTCATTTCACCTTCTCTCCACCTCTCCATTTGAATTGATGCATATTTTCTTTTGTAAGGTGTTCAAAGCTGAATTGTTTTAGGCCAATCTTCATTTTTATGTCCAACAATTGTCTTCCCCTTTGTAATAGACTTCCTCATCCAGATGTTTGTGTATTTGCTTTGTACTTCTAGTTATTTTTATATGACATTAACATCACAACTTTTTGCCATTTCATCAAATGATTTAGACTATCAATGCAAAGGAAAAATGTACATGGGTGCACCAACTCTCCCCTCAAGAATGGTTTGTTACTAGTTTGTTTAGTTTTTTGAGGCACTTCAAATGTCACCCATTCAAAGTTTGAATAAAAGCCCTCTAGGCTTTGATTGAATTGCTACCACATTCTTGAACATTTCTTTAAGACTCTAAATTTTTGGCTCATGGTAGGAAGATGTTGGCAAAGGTTGTGGAATGTGATTCACACTTGCTAGTTTAAGTTATATTAAAGTAACTATAGCATATTCTACAATACTTTTACACATGTTCTATAATACTAGTGAACCTTACGATGACATCTTTAAATAGTTGTCATTTTTATAAAGACGTTGTGGCTGCTGATAAAGATTATGGAATTTTTCTTCTCCTCCCAATTCATTTGTCTTTAAATATACTTTGTATTTATGTGGGACTTTATAGAGCTTGTGCCACAATTATATTCTATGTATATCCTATGATCTTTGCAATCAACAAGATTACATTCATTGAAGTATTCTAACTGTTAGTGTAGTTTTTTATTTTTCCTATTTTGCTAGGTTTTTCCTACACTTTTAATAATCTTGCTTAGGTTAATAAAGCATGTCTTATTAGGTGAATGGTTGTGAGGTGTCACCTTCCTACATGTGAGCATCCATTAGCTATCTTGGGAAGATACTTTGCTATATTTAGTCCGATAGATGGTTGCTCCTCATTGGTTGGTGTTGCCACCTCCTCTCTCTTACTAGCCTATATAAGCATGCTACCTGGCTTGTATTTGCATCTCTTATTTTTTACATCCTCTTAATGCTATTTTGCTTCCAACATTTGCATTACTCTCTTGGAGACTAACTCTATGATGCTATTTTGATTTTGTATCATTTGCATTCATAGTTTAGATATTTATTCTTTGCACTAGTTTTTTGGGTTATTAATCTTATCAAATTCTAACACTAACAAATAGTTGGCAAACCTTGTTTATGCTTCCACATTTTGCATATATATATATATATATATATATATATATATATATAAAGAAAGTTCATGAAATGTTCTATCTATGATTCCATTAACAACAAAAGAGTAGAGGCAAGCTTTGAACTTGCTAATCATGATGATTAAAAAACTAAAGCCAAAGTCAAGCCAAACTAATTAAAAATAGATATATTTTGTTGGTGTTGTTTTCCAGTACACCCAGGTGCTCATGCACCACTTAATAAAATATAATAATTATGAAATATTTATTGTTGTAGACAATGGATCCATTTAGAAGGAAGTTTTCAACTTGTCAAATTTTGGTCCTTCCCTTTTAAGCTTCTAGCTTGGTTAATTTTCATTGCATAAATGTTTGAGTCCTTGTCTAGGTATCCCCTAGGTGGTTCCCTTCTCATCAAGCATCCCTGAGGCTTTCCTTTTGGGTCTTTTTGGGTTTTCCATGCTTCACTTCCCCCAACACCTCTTTGCAAGATTCTTGCTTTTTCTTTACATTAAGGTTTTACTTGATCTAGGTTTTGATGGGTTTCTTTATGAGCATCTTCCCAATGAGACAGAAGCTTATTCTTATTTTTGAAATTATCTTCTAATGCTAGTATGGTGTTCCTTTTAGATTCTAGCTCATATTATTGAATTCTGGTTGCTGGCACACTTTGTCGATTAGCATCCCGAAGAGAAAAATATATTGACATCTCTAGGTGTATTTAGAGGTGGATTCATGATGAGAGAATTAGAAGGACAAGGATCTACACTCATGGAACTCTTTAAGTACCAATCCAAAGTCAAAATCTATTTTTGTACAGAGGAACAGAGTTTCATCAATCTGAGTGTTTTTCTCTTGCAAACAAATGTCCTTGAGTTCATTTCCAAACCAATGTTGGGAAAATAAGAAAAATACTTCTAGTTGTTTGAATCTTTAGAAAGCATAACACTCTAGGATACTTTCCATCTAAAAGAAAATATGGAGTTTCTATTCTAGAAGGTATAAAAGTGTGGAAATACTAAATCCGAATGTGGAGACTTTCTTTGGAAATACCAAAAACTTGTTTATGATGGAGTAGTTTGTGAAGTGCGAACCCAATTAAAGAAGATAATAGTCCAAGCCCTTAAGGAAAAAATTTCATTTCATAGCTTCTCCAAGGAATGAGATAAATACAAAGGAACTATTTTTGCAAAAAATAAAGCGATAGGGTATCCAGGGTACTAAAGGAGTATTTCTTGTGATGTGATCCCCATTTAAAGGAAAAGGAAAGCTTACAGAAAGATGGGTTTATGTTTAATTCCCTACACATAAAGAATTATGTTGCAAACCCTTATTCCACATTCTAAAGTTAAAAGCATAACTTCTGTTAAAGCTTGAGCCAATCAATTCCATTAGTAAATAATCTCTCTATTTCATGATATTTAAGTGAATTTTATATTTGTCAGATTTATGAATCATCATATGGGTAGAAGTAAATTAATTTAAAGAGTCATTAATCTACCTGATTTATTGCAAATCTGACCATTATGACTATTAGTTATGAGTTAATTCATTCCTATGGCACCAATGTTTAAATTTCCAAATCTATATGATTAGATTTCTTCCAAATAGATTTCTTCATGTCGTAACAACTATTTTATCAAAGTAATTTGTCTTCTCTATGTGAAAGTATAAGCTAATGGCAATCAAATTAGTAGGGTATGATCACCTAATTGGATGAGAGAGTGATTTGAATAAATTTTCTGACAATTCCTTCAAAATTTATGACCTGGTTAATTTGCACATACGACTTAATACCAAACTCATCCATGACCTTACTAAAAAATTGAAAGAGATAGCACTAATATGATGCCAAGGACTCTTTTTGGAACTAATTTAAAGAGAGAAATTGTGGATATCTTAGCACTATTGCTAACATTGAAAGGAAAGGAAGAGATTCTAGATTTTATTAAGCATCACTTCTAATTGGTCAAGGACATTTTTGTTTAAGGACTATAGATGGATTGGGCTTCGATTAAATGTGAAGAGATTACCTCCTGGCTAAATTTGGCAAAGCCATTCAGGTAGTTATTTATGTGTTCATATTTGATATACATCTTAGCCACACGTTATCTCTAGCCTTGTATTCTCAATATTGAAGATTTTGATGAGAACACCAAGGTGTGTGAATTTTACCCTCACCTACAATTGTAGAGGACTTTTGAGGAGTATATAAAGGTAAATGATGCCTTCATAATGAGACTATGCCCTAAACTACAAACTTTCCCTGTGCAGAGATTTTCACCAGAAGGCATATCAGTAGTCAACTAGTTTGGGCATTGTTTTTGTTGGAAATATATGAGTAACTAAGAGGGAAGGGGTGAATCAATTAATACTAAAATAAATCCTAAATCCCTTAGATGTCAAATATAAAATTTAGACTAATAAAACTGATTACTACTGATACCCGGTAAATACACAGAATGTTGTAACTCAGTAGTAACTAGATTAGCTCAGTAAAAGATTAACTTAAGAACCATTACATGTTATCTATAATTATCATTACTTTAACTTAGTTGCAAACACATAAAAAAAATAGCATGAACACATTTCACACTAGGATTTAATGTGGAAACCCAATTTGGGAAAAACCACCAATTGTAACTAGTTACTATTTTTCACTCTTCTTAAGTGAGCACTATTAGGAGCCAACCCTATTAAAGGTTAAAAAATAAACTATTAGGTGTGACCCTATCAAAGGATTTGATCACCCTATTAGGAGTGGCCTTGAAACAATGCAATGAAATTGCCACCTTGTTAGAGGATTTACAAATGGCTATTAAACCAACTCTATTAAGAGATTTTAGATTATTGCTACAATAGTTAGAGAGTAACAATGAAATGAACTAATTGTGATGTAACTAATTTTTTAATTATAGATATATGTTCTAGCTTATGCTTGATCCTTCCTGATCAAATAACACTTTTTTTCTCCACAAGGATACCTGCTTATCCTTCAAGTTCACTTCCTCTCTTCTTATCTTTTCCTATTCATTCAACTTGCATACTTTGAAATTAAAAATTGACCTTTTATTTATACCTTCTAGATTGTCAAGTCAGCTCAAATAAAAATTAGAATAACTAATATTCATTACCATAGTCGGCTAAAAGCAATAGATAAAATAATTAAGCTTTACATGACAAAATGAGAAAATCCTTTGGTAGCCGACACAACTCGGTAGAAACTAATTCTGAAGTGATTTCCTATGTTAACCAATAGAAGCTCGGTTAACACTGTAAACTTACAAAATTCCTTTGATAACTGAGTGAACTCTGTTAATACTAGCTCTATTCAATTTTTCTTTGTTAACCAAGTGAGCTCAGTTAACACTCTTTTCTGCATAAATTCCTTCGACGCCTGAGTGAGCTCGGTAGATACTACCTTCTATATAGAGCAGACATAGGAACCCTTGATAGAAAAGGAAAACTATCTTCACTGACCAACTGAGCTTGGCATGCATTGACTATCAACTAATATTCCATTTGTGTAACATCAAAGACAACACAAAATTAATCAATTGTATCCAAAAATCTCCCTCTTTGGCATTGATGGCAACAAAACATGTCATAGCACAATGATATTTTGAGAAAGTTTCTCCCTCTTTGAAAAAATTCTCCTACATTGCAGTATTCTCCCTTTGTGAAGGAACTACTTAACTTCTCCTTCTTGGAATGAAAAATTTTCAGAAAGATATGATAGTAAACTTCTCCCTCCTTGACAACACATGCCAAAGACAATTTTTATTAGTGTCAATGTACCTTGAGTATAGATTCATTTGCAATATGTCCTTGTCAATATTGTATCAACTAATTTATCTTCAACTTAGTTCTTGTTGATGCACCACTAAACTTTATTTAATGAGCTTCAGATAGAAGAATGACCACTAGCTTACCTCTTAGATACAAAAATGGATCCTTAGGTAATGACTTGGTGAATATATCTGCAATTTGTTCTTTTGTATGCACATATTCCAATCTAATTTCTTTGTCCTATACTAATTCTCTTACAAAGTGATATTTTATAGCAATGTGCTTTGTTTTGGAATGCATCACTAGATTCTTTGATATGTTGATTGCACTGGTGTTATCACAATACATGACTATTGGCTCTTTGATTTCAACCTTCATTCCTTCCAACAATTGTTTGAACCAAACAATGTTAGAGCAATTTATTGTTGCAACCACATATTCCTCTTCTGCTATGGATTGAGATGTGCAATTTTGCTTCTTGCTTGTCCAAGATACCAACCTTTTAATAAGAAAGAATGCTCCACCACTAGTGATTTTTCTATCATCAAAATTTCCTACCCAATCAACATCAGTAAATACTTTAAGTCAAGATTGCCTCCAAGTTTGTACCATAAGCCATAGTCTTCAGTACCTTTTAGATATCTCAAGATTCTTTTTATTGCCATCATGTGGTTTTCTCTGGGTTTTTCTAAGAATCTTGCCACTATCCCAACTACTAAGGCAATATCAGGCCTTGTATGCACTACACACTATAATTTCCAAATCATTGATTTGTATAAGGTCTAATCTACTTCTTTGGAGTCATCATCTTTAGTAAGCTTAAGTCTAGTACACAAATTATTTTATTTCAACAAATATGGACATCTCAAATTATTTATTCATTTTTTTTGAAAATTCTTTGCATAACTCATCATTTCCTATAAATAGAGTATCATCCACAAATATTTATGCCAACACAATCTTCTTATTTGGTCCTTCCTTGATATATAGACTACTATTATCATTTGTTATTTGAAAACTAATCTATATCAAATAGTTATGTAATCTTTCATATCAGGCTCTAGGGGCTTGTTTGAGACCATATAGTGCTTTGTGTAATTTGTAGACCATGTCCCTTTTGCCAGGATCAACAAAACTTTATGGCTGTTCAATGTAGACTTCCTCATCAAGAATGCAAATTTAATATCCATCTGATATATTCTAAATCCTCTATGAGTTGCATATGCTAGTAAAGTCCTAACACCTACTCTTGCAACAAGGGAAAAAGTCTTACCATAATCAATACCTTCTTGAAAATAGCCTTTACATACCAACCTTGCTTTGTTTCTTAACACTTTTCCATCTTTGTTCATCTTATTTCTGAATACCCATTTTGTACCAATTACATTTTTAACTTTGGGCATAGGAACATGAGCCCAAGTTTTATTCTTTTATATCTATTCTATTTCTTCATTCATAGCCTCAACCCAACTTTCATTTTTCAGTGCATCTTTAACACTTCTAGGTTCAAATTCAGCGAGTAAACATGTACCTTTTAGTTTTCTTCTTGTCATTGTTCCATTTGATTTATTGTCTCCAATGATCTAATTAGGTGCATGATGTCTTCTAACATTTTTAGCCAATATAAGTTCTTTAACTTTTGAATGAATTACACTGTCTTCATTTTGAATCTCAACTTCAGGCTTGTGTCCTTCTATCTATGGCTCGGGTCCTTCAAACTCAGGATGCACTAACTCGGTAGCCTCTGAATGTGACTCAAGTCCTTGTGACTTAGTTTGCACTTCATAAAACTTGGTAACTATTGGAGACTTGGAGAGTTCAGGAGATGAAGTCTCCTTTTTGTCAAATATGTTTGGAAATGTATCAGGTTTATAGTAAACAAATCTTCTATAATCTTCTAGCTCCTTTTTGCTTTCTACTTCACTCTTTTATGCAAACTCATCAATTCTCACATGTGCACTTTCTATGATTTTGTGAGTGGACATATTCAAACATTTTTATGCTTTAATTCTGTAGGAATATCCTAGAAATATACCTTCATCACATTTTACATCAAATTTTCTTTTTCTAGATTCTTTCCAGATATAACATTTGCTGCCAAATACTTTCAAGTAACTTACATTGGGTTTGTAGCCATACCATAGTTCATAAGGAGTTTTGTTTGAGTTCTTCTTCAACTAGACTTGGTTTAAAGTATGAACTGTAGTGCTCCTAGCTTCCTTCTAGTATTTGATAGCAAAATTCTTTTCAATCATTAGTATCCTTGGACAATCCATGATGAATCTATTTCTTCTTTTATCTATTCCATTCTGCTCAGGAGTACTAGGGGCTAATACTTGTATTTTGATTCCTCTTTGAATGCGAAAATCATTGAATTCATTTGAGATGAATTCACTACCTCTATCTGATCTTAGGTATTTCAGTCTTTTTCTAGTTTCTTTTTCTACTCTTGCCAGATACCATTTGAATTTCTCAAAATCTTCTAATTTTTCTTTTAGATACATAACAATCATCATTCTAAAATAGTCATCAACAAAAAGAATGAATTTTTTTTCTCCACTATAAATTTCTATTCCAATGGGTCCACATAAATTAGTATGCACAATTTCCAAGACATCTTCTGGCTTATAGTTTTTGCTCTTAAAACTAGTCTTTTGCATTTTACTAATTTGACAATTTTTGCATAATCCAACATCAAGTTTCTTCAAACTAGGGATACCTCTTACTCTTTTGAGTTTGCTTATTTTTACCATGTTATCAAAGTTTACATGACATAGTATTTTTTATCATAACCAACTTTCTTCTACTTGAGCAATGAAATATAAGTAGTCACTAAGATCAAGATAAAATAGGTTACATTTTATTTACTTGCTTGATCCAATCAGATTTCCTTTATTATCCAGCAGTCCTACCTTGCCATTCACGAACTCTACCTTGAATCCAATGTTGTTCAACTATGCCACACTCAGTAAATTATGTTTTATTCCTTCAAAAAAATAGGCATTGTCACATACAAGTTCATTGGTTAATGAGATATGACCTTTTCCTTTTATGCAACAAGGTTCATTATTTCCAAACTTTACACTACTTCCATCATAGTGTTAAAAATGTTCAAACTTAGTTCTATCTTCAATCATATGGTGAGAACATCCACTATCTATGATCCAAGTATATTTATACTAACATGAGAGACAAGTTCCATCTTATCTCCTTCATCATTAGATTCATCTTTTACAACAATATACACTATTTCATCATCACTGTTATCAGAATCTTTAGCCATAGAACGAGGTTTCTTACCTTTGTCTTTGTAGGATTTGTGACCATTGAATTCCTTCTTGCCTTTGTACTTGTGGTATTTCTTCTCTTCCTTTATTTCTTTGTTTGGACACCTAGCAACAATATGACCAATTTCTTCACAAGAAAAATAGATTAGAGGAATTTTACCTTTGTATTTTCCTTTGCTCCTGGAATATCTCTTTGCAAGTAGGGCTTCAACAATTTCAAGATCACTATCAAAACTATCTTAAGTTTCTTCCTCACTTCCTGATTGATCATATTTATTTTCTTGCCCTTTTATTTGAGTGAGAGTTTAGCTTCAAATGCAAATTTAATATTGTTGGAAGCAGGAACATAGTTGTCAAAGTTGTCTAGTTCAAAAGTTGTCAATCTTCCTACTAGGGCATCCAAGTGTATCTTGTTATTTGGATCACATTTCTTTTCTTGAATAGAAGATACTCTAATTGCATAAATGGGAAGCAGAGTTCTAAGTATTTTTCTTCCAATAGTTTTCTCTTTGATTTCTCCTCTAATGCTTTGATTGCATTGACACTGACCTTAATTCTTTCCACATATTTTGCAATGTTTTCATCTTCTCTCATTCTTATTTGATCAAAATGTCCTCTAAGGCTTTATGCTTTGGCTCTTCTTACATTTCCATCTCCTCCATAGATTTCTTTTAGTTTGTTCCACATATCAAAAGTAGTTTTATTATCTTTGACCTCATCAAATTTAGCATAACTGAGAGCAGAGGAAATATCACTCATCATGATGTTATGGTTCTTTTTTTCAACAATATCTTCAACTGATAATGTTCCACTAGGAGTTTTGTATTCTTCATCAAGATATTTGCAGCCTGAATCACTGATGGTAGCAAAATGAAGTCTCATAAGTCCTTGCCATGTCTTCTCTACAAAGTTTTCTCTATTTAGCTTTGGAATCTCTCTTTTGTAAGACATCCTGATCTTTAGCTTAGGTCCTTGAAACCTTCTCTGCAAGCACCAAAAGCTCTGATAAAAAATGTTGGAAATATAAAAGGAGTAACTAAGAGGGGAGGGGTGAATCAATTACTACTAAAATAAATCCTAGATCCCTTAGATGTCAAATATAAAATTTAGATTGATAAAATTGATTATTACTAATACTCAGTAAACATACAAAATGCTATAACTTGGTAGTAACTAGATTAGCTTGGTAAAAGATTAACAAATGGCTATTAAACCAACTCTATTAAGAGATTTTAGATCACTGCTACAATGGTTAGAGAATAAAAATGAAATGATTTGATTGTGATGCAACTAAATTTTTTATTATAGATCTTTGTTCTGGTTTATACTTGATCCTTCCTGATTGAATAACACTTTTCTGCTCCACAAGGATATTTTCTTATCCTTCAAGTTCACTTCCTCTTTTCTTATCTTTTCCAATTCATTCAACTTGCATACTTTGAAATTACAAATTGACCTTTTACTTATACCTTTCGGATTGTCAAGTTAGCTCAAATACAAATTAGAATAACCAATACTCATTACCATAGTTTGATTAGAATCAATAGGTAAAACAATTAAGCTTTACATGGAAAAATAAGAAAATCCTTTGGTAGCCGACCCAGCTTGGTAGAAACTAATTTTAAAGTGATTTCCTGTGTTAACCAATAGGAGCTCTGTTAACATTGCAAACTTACAAAATTCCTTTGGTAACTGAGTGAACTCAATTAATACTGGCTTAGTTCAATTTTCCTTTGTTAACTGAGTGAGCTTAGTTAACATTCTTTTCTACATAAATTCCTTTGACACCTGAGTGATCTCGATAGATACTACCTTCTGTACAAAGAAGATTCAGGAACACTCGTTAGACAAGGAAAACTATCTTCACTGACCAAGTGAGCTCGATATGCACTGACTATCAATTGATATGAAATTTGTGTAACATCAAAGACAACACACAATTAATCAATTGTATCCAATGGTTTCATCCAATTTCCACCTTTCTCCTACTTGAGTATTGGTGCATTTGATGGCTTCCTAAAGAGGCTTCCTGAATATCTTGAAGATAAGGTTGTTCTTGTTGAGTTGTGCAGACAAATACTAGAGATGAAAACCTTATGTTCCAATGTGAAGAAGATAGTCTGGATCCCTTTTCCAATAGTGGTCAAACCTTATTCTTGTGCCTCAAGATCTGATGCCAAAAATTTAATTAAAGCCTTGGAAAGCATAATTAAATTGATTGATTATGATGTGATAAGACCCCAATATGACCCTATTAACTTTGTAAATGATCATTTGAAGCTAGGGTATGCTCATAGGCATGTTCTAGACATTAAAGACTATTGGGTTGGGTGTTATAATGAATACCAAACTAGAGAAAGGCACTGGTCCAGATTGACAATAGATGAAATTAAGTTGTATAATGACATTGTTGATGTTAGTGATCATCTCGATGATTTCTCTTACATGCATCCCTTAACTTACGAGAAATCAAGAACACTCCTATAGTGTCAACCCTACCTGAAGGCTTTGTTATTGACATGATGGAAGTCCTTATGAATGGTATCATCAAGAGGATGGGAAAATAGTTGGAATGGACTGGAGCAAGGAAGAAGAGAACTAGAACCACAATTTCTACTAATGTAGTAACTTCCAGGACAACCCAATCTATTGTTGCTACATCAACATTAGTCAGACCAACACAATTTATTAGTGGAGGAGGAGACCAACCTCCTTAGAAGAATCTTCAAATTAATCCAACCTATGGAGGATGATCTCTTCTAGATATGGGAAAGGTGGGAGATGAAGAGAAAGATAAATGCAAGAAGAAGGAGAAAGAGAAATCAGTAGCAAAGGCTTCCTCCCTCATCTTGATCATCAAGCTTGATGGTGATAATGACCCTCTAGATGGCCAAGAGTAGGAGGCATCTGAAAAAGGTGATACTCTAGCCCTCTATGTTACTAAGGCAACTTCTTTTCCTTTTTCTAGCCAAAGAAAGATGACATCTCTAGTTGTGAGGAAACTTTTTGATCCTAATGCTCTGTGGTTGACACTCAATGTCCTATAAACTAAATTTAGGTTGGAAGAGACTATTAATTGGAAGAAGAGAAGATGTGAGGAGAGTTCTCCATCTAAGGATCTTATTGTACAAGCAAATTTAGCTCAAAAACCATCAAAGAATGTGAAGAAGTAGAAGAATGTAGTAGAATTGGCCATAGATTCTTGTATTGGTTAGATGTTGATGGAGATTGCAAAAACTCAAAATGAGTGAAAGTTTCATGAGCTAAATTCAAATGATTTTCATATTAGAATGGTTGACATAGGCATTCCAGTGCATGATTCTATGGTCAACATCTTGAAATCAACAAATGTGAAGATTGAGGATAGGCTTGAGGTGTTAAGGTGAGAAAAGGAGGTAGCCAAAGCTTCAAATAAGGGGTTGATGGATTACATCAGATGTGCCCTTGGAATTATGTCTACAAGCACATTCGATCCAACCATAGAGGAGAAAAAGAACTTTCTACTTAAGCTACAATAGGAGAGGGAAATTGGTCAAATTGGTTACGCTTAGATTAATGAAATAAAGGACCAAAGGTCCCCCTCTCATTGAGGAATGTATTATTACACATTGAAAATTTGAGAGAAGCAGTGTCAAGCCACCATAATTTGATGCACAAAGTATTAGAGAGCCTAACAGAGAAATTTCCCATGTTGCAAGAGGTGATCGATATGAAGACTAATGTTTCTATGACCCACAAGAGACTCAATTTTGTAATTCAAAATTGAGAACTTAGTGAAGTCTGAGCATGAGTTGAAGGATGTATATGATTTAGTGAAGAAGGTAATGGACAAGATATTCAAACATTTAAAGGTTCTACACATTGAATCATATGTCACCAATAATGGCCATTTGGTAGACATTGAACAAATGAAAGCTAAGTTTCTGGAATTTATTGAAGAGGCTGTTGATTCATCAAATTTTCAAGTGGTAAAGATTCTAGAACTCTCAATAGTGGATTGTGTTGTGAAGCATGTAGCAGAGAAGCTCTAATCAAAGATGTCCAAAATTGAAGAATTGATAGAAATGCATGATTATTGGGTGATTAGAGCTTACAAAATTCTCACTCCAAGTTTCCATGAGCTGAAGAGTGTAACTGATGCAATGAAGGCATACAAAGCCAAGGTCATAACTCCAAAGAAAAACTTATACTCTAATAGAGGATTATACTCTTCCTGCAAACATATGACTAAGTCTCAACTATTCTCCCTCTCTCTCTCTCTAATATTGCAGCCATATTTTGCATTTTCCTCGTAGGCTACAAGTTTTGTAATGGATGACATATCTGATCAATCTCATGTTTAGAATGTTCAAAGATTCTCTATTGAGTAATCATGAAATGCAACTGGCCAATTCCAAAAGGGCCTATAAATGTAACTTTTTGAGAAGTAAATAAGATTGACAATTTTTTTATGTGGGCAAACCCCTATAGCTAGGACTACTATGTGAGACTCTACATCCATGTTTTGATTCTGTCATTCATGTTAGTCTAGTTTTAGTTCTTGTATGGTTCTTAGAATGAAATATGTTGTTAATGAAAGTTGTGGGATTGAAAATAAATTGGGTTTTGTTTCTTTATTTTGAATAATTATAAGCTTGATTTCCCTCATTTATAGTATTAGCTCATTTTCTCTATTCTATTCAAGTTAGTGCATGTGCATTTTCATGGTTGTATGAGAAGTTTGGGATTTGGTTGATGTAAGTTACTAAGTGAGAAGCAAGTAGTTGTTATGAAATCTCAGTAATTTGGGCAATCTAGTTATTGCTTATTTGCTCATACTTTCTCTTCTTATGCAGTATGCATTTTTAGATAGTCTTGAATTGTTGTATCTTGCACTAAGTAGATTGGATAGATTGCATTTAGGAGTTGGAAAACTAAAAATTACTCATGTAAATTCATAGTAGTGGAGCTTTATGAGTCAACATTTGAAAATTGCCCAGGTTGTTTAAATTCTTTAGGCAATCTAATCATACCTATTCTGCTCTCTGGTCAAGAGCATACCCTTAAATCTTTTTGATATACTAAAAGCAATATTTATTTCAAATATTTGCATACATGGGAGCTGTACCTTTTTCAATTCAAGGGTCCTTGATAGAATACCTACATTGACCCACTATTGTTAACTACTTTTTCTTTCACCAAATTGGGAACATTAAGAAATAGGGCATAAACTAAACCAAGGAAGACAAATTGTCAACCAATAGTTTTTGGTGACTTTGCTGAGGAACTTTCTGGAATCTCTAAATTTCATCTTTCCTAGTATTGAAAGTTACATGAAAGATAAACTCTTGTGCCTATTTCATATTGTATAAAGTATTCTCTCTAAGTTCATTTGTGGCTTCACTAGAATAACTCTAAACTAGACACTCACATAATTGTTTGAGTTGTGTCTATTAACTCATGAGGATAAATGGTGTTACCTCATGAAGGTCAAATCCTAGTAATTCAGCCTAAACTTGGCTTTCAAGACAAACAAGAAGACATAATTAACCAGTTGAATATGCTCACCAGGAGAAGTAGAAAATCCCTAAATGAGTATAGAAGAGTCAATTTTGTACTAGAATGAGAAGAAGATGACATTGAGTACTGGGAAGGTGTGCTTCGATAAAGAAGGTTGAGGCAATCCTAAAGTCACACCTTTGTCATCAAGTGAGTTCATCCTAGATCCTAATTATGTTAGGAGTGTTCATGATAGTGGTCAAATTGTTACAGTGTTTGAATAGGTCAAAAAAAATAATTTTCCCATATTAGAGGACCCCTTGAGAAGAGGAAGATATTTCTTAAGAGACTCGATGTTAGAAGGTATATGTGGGGTTTATTTCCTCCACCTTGTTCTGCTTCCCAGAGACATAGTCAATCCTCTTCCCCACCTATTTTTTGAACATAGATTTCGTCATTGTGTAATGCTCTCACCTTACATAGAGTTGTAGCCCCAAATGTTGTTACTTTCTAGACAATCCTAGTAATTCTATGGATGAAAAAAAAGATTGAGTTTTTGGTGAAGGGAAGTAGCTAGGACTGAAGATTCTTCTTCATTGAATAGCATAGGTGGGATTGGTTCTTCATTAGTAGGGGGACATGCACTAGTGCTAGGCCCATTACTACTAGTAGCATTGATGTTTGATTGAGTTTTATTACTACTCCAAGGCTACAATGCTACAAAAATCTAGAGTTTTCTAGAAGGAACCAAGCCCTTCATTGAACTATTCTTTGAAGGTAGTATTAACCACTGACAAGAGTTTTATCTTGATAATAAGATAAACTTGGAGCTAGGTTTTGAGCAACTAAAAGGTAACAAAATTCCTAGACACCTAATCTCTTTAGAAAGATTTTTCAATAAGAATGATGTATATATTAGGAGAGAAAGAGGAAGGAAAGGTGGAACCTCAGATGATTATGAGGGAATCAATGTAGGAGCTAAAATTAAGCCTAAAATGATCAACATTGGTAGTTGTTGTTCAACTAAAGAAAGAATCAAAGCCAAAGAACCACTTTCTAAATATAAAGATGTTTTTGCAAGGGGTTATGAAGACTTGAAGACCTTCAAGGATAGTGAATTTAAGCATAAAATTCCCCTTAAGCTAGACGTAGTTACTTTTAGACAAAAGCAACACATCTACAACCCAATGATTTCAGATGCCATCTTCAGAGAAATTCATAAAATGTAAGAAGTTAAGATTATCTACCCCATACACCATTCAACATGGATAAATAATGTTGTCCTTGTTAGGAAGAAAAATGGGGAGATCAGAATCTGTGTTCAATTTAGAAATTAAATCAAGCATCTCTCAAAGACAACTAAGTTCTCCCCAACATAGATCACTTTTTCTAGATAATGGATGGTTTCTTTGGCTTCAATTAGATTGAAGTACACCCAAATGATTAGTTTATAACAACATTCACCACTTCTTGGGGGAATTTTTCTTACAACAAAATTCCCTTTGGGCTAATTAATATTGGAGCCACCTTTCAAGAGTCCTGAATTCATCATTTGTAGATTTGAAGGAAAAAATCATTGTTGTTTACCTGGATGAATTGATAATTTTCTCTAAAAGAAGAGAAGATCATTTGAGAGATTTGGAGAAAGTGTTGAAGAGATGTAGGGAACATGGAACCTCCCTCAACCCTAAGAAGTTTGTCTTCTATGTAACATAGGGCAAGTTGTTGGGTCACATAGTCTCTTAGGAAGGCATCGAAATTGACTTTGAACACGTTAAAGCCATACAAAAAATCAACCTATTAGAAAGAAAAACTTGAGTTAAATCATTCTTTGGTTAGATAAATTTCTTAAGGCATTTTGTTTCTAATTTCTTTGAAATTAAAAAGTGCATAATGGACATGATGAAGGGAAGTCAAAATTCAAAGTGGAGTGAATCTGGAAGAAAGGCCTTTGATGAGATCAAAACTTCTATAGCTCATGCCCATGTCCTAACTCATCCAGATTATACCAAAGATTTTATTTTATGAACTGAGGTACTCCCAAATGGAAAAACATGCCTATGTTATGGTTAGAGCCCTTAAGGACTTCAGATATTATGTTTTGGATTCACATTCAATCATTTATGTTCCTAATGAAGTAGTCAAAAGTATCTTAACATAGAAATAAATAGGATGCAATTCAAGAGAAGCCTCGATAGCCAAAGTCCAGGAGTATGATATTGAGCTAAAACCTACAAAGTTGATCCATGTCAATAATTTTTGCAAAGAAATTTCAAAAAATTTGGAGGTAAGTGAAAAGGATCAAGTCTCAAGAATCCTAATGGTAAGCCTCCAAGACCCTTGGTTTTCAAATATTGCTTATTTCCTCACTTATGGAGAATGACCCAATGGAGTAACCTATAAGAAGAGAAGAGATCTTAGGACCAACTCTACCAAGTATGTTATTTATGATGATCGATTGTAAAAAAGGGCAATTGATGGCACATCCCTAATATGTGTACATAAACCTTAGTAGGAAAGATTACTCAAAGCATTCCATGATGAAGCTTGTAGTGGGCATTACTCTTCTATAGTCACAACATATAAAATTTTGAGGCAATATTATTTCTAGCCAGGTATGTTTAAGGATGCCTACAAATGGGTAGCCCAATGTGAAAAGTACAAATTGTTAGTTGGTAAACCTCAATTGGTTGTCTTACCTCTAAGACTAGTAGTCATAGAGGGCCCCTTTCAGCAATCCTGTATTGATTTTATTAGCCCAATTAACACCCCTCCATCTGCAAAACATTTATACATTATCACTACCATAGACTACTTTACTAAGTGGATGGAAGTTAAGCTATTAAAAGAAATACCTCCCAAGTTTTCTGCCAATTCATTAGAGAATATATCCTTATAAGGTTTGGTGTCCCACTGAAACTGTTTATCAACAATGCTACATATTTTTCAGCAACAAAAATTGTTGAATTTTTCTATGATAATAATATCCACCTCAGTCATCCTTCAGATTATTTCCCTTAAGGAAATGGTCAAGTAGAATCAAGCAACAAAAATTTGATCAATGTCATGAGAAAGATTGTTTCTGACAACTAGAAGGATTGGCATAAGAAGCTATATGAAGCTCTTTGGGTAGACAGAGTAACACCTAAGAAGTCCATTTTTATTTCCCCATTTGAGCTAGTATATGGAGTTAAGGCCAATATTCCCCTCCCCTTGGAGTTATCAGTCTTCAATTTGCAACAAATGATTGAAGATCCTATATTTTAGTCTACTCTAAAAAAGAGAGTTATGTAGCTAACCAAGTTGGAAGAGGAGCATGAAAAGTTGGTTGACCAAATCATATAACTTTAGAAACATGTGAAGAGATTCCTTGACAAAAGAAAGTGCAAGATGGTTTGTAGAAAATGATTAAATCCTACTATGGGATAAGAGACGAGAAACCAAAGGCATGCATCACAAATACAACTCTCTTTAGAAAGGCCCTTTTAGAATTTTGTGAGTAAATTAGAATAACTCCTTCTTACTACCCTATCCCACTAGTGAGGTTCTTCCATTTTCCTACAATGGTTAGGACTTGAAATTATATTAGTTCAACAATTGAAAGCAGGTAACCCTTGTAGTTAGAGTTAGATTAGGTAGTTTTCATTTCTACCACATGCTCTAGTTTAGTTTTCTTCTTTCCTATTATAGTTTCCTTTATGTTGTGCGCTTTTTTTTATTGTTTTCCTCAAAAGTTTTTCATTCTAAATTTGTAAAACTATAGATGCTAGGTCCCTTCTTAGACATGTGTATGTCTAAGTCCCCAGTCAGAGCCAATTATTGCCAAATTTAAGTCCTTCCCTTTTAAGCTTTTAGCTTGGTCAATTTTCCTTACATATATGTTTGAGTCCTTGTCTAGGTATCCCATTGGTGGTTCCCTTTTGATCAATCATCCCCAAGGCTTTCCTTTTGGGTCTTTCCAGGTTTTCCATGCTCTACTTCCCTTGACACCTCTATGTAGGATTCTTTCTTTTTCTTTGCATCAATGTTTTATGTGATCTAGGTTCAGGTGGGTTTTTTTTTAGCATCTTCTTGATGAGAAGGAAGCCTATTCTTATTTCTAAAATTAGCTCCTAATTCTAGTATGGTATTCCTTTTAGATTCCAACCCATGGTGTTAAATTCTCATTGCTGGCACACTTCATCAGTTAGCATCCCAAAGTGAAAAGTATACTGATATCTCCAGGTGTATTTAAAGGTTGATTCATGATGAGAGGATTAGAAGAACAAAAATCTACACTCATGGAACTCTCTGAGTACCAGTCTAAAGTTGGAATCTATTTTTGTGCAGAGGACTAGAGTTCCATCAATCTAAGTGCTTTCCCCTTGCAAGCAAATGTCTTCGAGTTCATTTCTAAAGCAATGTTGGGAAAAGAAGATAAATACTTCTAGTTGTTTGAATCTTTGAAAAGTATATGCTTCTAGGATACTTTCCTTCTAAAAGAAAATATGGATTTTCTATTCTAAAAGATATAAAAGTGTAGAAATACTAAATCTAGATGCAGAGACATTCTTTGGAAATACAACAAAGTTATTTTAGGAGTAGTTTGTGAAGTGTGAACCCGATTAAAGAAGATAATAGTCCAAGCCCTCAAAGTAGAAAGTTCATTTTGCATCTTCTCCAAGGAATGAGATAAATAAGAAGGAAATATTTGTGTGGAAAAGAAAGTGATAGGGTATCTAGGGTACTGAAGGAGTATTTCTCGTGATGCAATCCCAAATAAAAGAAAAAGGAAATCTTATAGAAAGATAGGTTTATGTTTCCTTCACTGCACATAAAGAATTATGGTGCAAACCCTTGTTTCAGATTCTAAAGTTAAAAGGGTAGCTTCTATTAAAGCTTGAGCCAATCGATTTCATAAGTAAATATTCTCTTTGCTAAATGAGATTTAACTAAATTTAATATTTGTCAAATTTATGAATCATCATATGAGTAGAAGAAAAATGATTTAAAGAATCATTAATCTACCCAATTCATTGCAGATATGACCATTACATTACTTATAAATTAATTCATTTGTGTGGAACCAACATCTAAATTTTTGAGTCTATATGATGATATTTCTTGCAAATGAAGTTCTTCATGTTGTAACAACTATTTTATCAAAGTAATTTGTCTTCTCTATGTGAAAGCATAAGCTAATGGAAATAAAAATAGCAGGGTATGATCACCTAATTGGATTGGATAGTGAGTTGGAGAACTTTTTAGACACTTCCTTCAAATTTTATGACTTGGGTAATTTGCACAGAAGACTTAATACCTAGCCCATCCATCCAATTACTCATAAACTAAAAGAAAGTGGACTAGTTGAGGCTATCAGGTTCCCCATGGTTGTGTAAATGCCACAATTAGTAAATGAATGTATCAAAAGATACAATCCAAAGATAAAGAAAATATTGCTTCCTAATCAATCTATTTTTCTTTCTGTCAATAAAGAATTGATGCAATCTAAACTCAAAATCCTAGTAAAGGAAGAGTATATTGACATAGATTTTTCTTGCTCTACATCAATGTTCAATGAGAAAAAGACTCTGAGAAGAGAGGAAATGGTTCTAGAATCCTCATAGGAAAAAGTGTAAGATGCCAAGGACTCTTTTTGGAACCAAATTAAAGAGAGAAATTGTGGATATCTTGGCACTGTTGGTAAGATTAAAAGGAAAAGAATAGATTCTAGATTTTATTGAGCATCAATTCTACTTGGTCCAGGCCATTTGTATTAAAGGACTATAGATTGACTCAACTTAGATTATATGTGGAGAGCTTGCCTCCTCGATAAATTTAGAAAAGGCATTCAAGTGGTTCTTTATGTCCTCATATTTGATATATGCCTTAGCCATACATCATCTCTGGCCTGGTGTTCCTAGTATTGAATATTTTGATGAGAACAACAATGTGTATGAATTCTACCCTCACCTAAAATTATAGAGGAGTAAATAATGCCTTCAAATGAGGCTGTGTTAGGAATTGCAAGGGTGCCTTGAGAAGAGATTTTCACTAGAAGCCATATCAACAGTCTGCTGTTTGTGTGTTGTTTCATCCAATTTCCATCTTTCTCCTACCTGATGATTGTGCATTTGATGGATTTCAAAAGAGGTTCCCCGAATATCTTGAAGATAAGGTAGTTCTTGTTGAATTATGTAGACAAATACTAGAGGTGAATACATTATGTTCCAATGTGAAGAAGATAGTCACAATCCCTTTTCCAATAGTCATCAGGCCTTATTCTTGTGCCTCAAGATTTGATGCTCAAAATTTAAATAAAGCCTTTGAAAGGATAGTTAAATTGATTGATTATGAGGTGATAAGACCTCAGTATGACCTTGTTAACTTTGTAAAAGATCATTTGAAGCTAGGGTATGCTCATAGGCATGTTTCAGACATTGCAAACTATTGGGATGGGTGTAATGATGAATACCAAACCAAAGAAAGGTACTGGTCCAGATTGATAATTGATTAAATTAAGTTGTATAATAACACTGTTGATGTTAGTCATCTTGTAGATGATGTCTCTTACATGTATCCCTCAACTTATGAGAAAATCAAGAATGCTCTTATAGTGTCAACTCTACCTAAAGGCATTGTTATTGACACGATGGAAGTCTTGATGCATGGTATCATCAAGAGGATGGGAAAATGGTTAGAATGGACAACCCAATCTATTGCTGCTACATCCACTACTTTTTCTACATCAACATTAGCTAGACCAACACAATTTATCGATGGAGGAGGAGACCTACCTTGTGAGAAGAATGTTCAACTTACTCCAACCTATGGAGGAGGATCTCTAATAAATATGGGAAAGGTTGGAGATGAAGGGAAAGATAAAGGAAAGAAGAAGGAGAAAGAGAAAATAGTAGCAAAGGCTTCCTCCCCATGCTAGTCATCAACCTCAATGGTGACAATAATCCTCTAGATGACTAAGAGCAGGCGGCTATTAGGGTTTGATAGATCTAGAACAATATAAGAATAAACAATTATATGAAAAAACAAAAGAAGAAAACACAAAGAACATAGGTAATACTCAAATTTAATGTGGTTCACCCAAAACCTGGGCTACATCCACCTATGTAGCCTTCAACCTTTCTATTATCCAAAAATAGTGTACACCAACATTATAATGCATTATACATCTAATCCACTTATAAAAACATTTTAGGGAACCTCTAAAATTGACCATTTTAGGGTTTTACAATGTTGTTAGTTTTCTTTTACTAGAGAAGTCACCACAACATCAACACCCACTACATGATTAGTCTCTACAATATCAATAGAGACATCTTAGAAATGTGATACTCTATCTCTCTCTGTTACTAAGGCAACTTCTTTTCCTTTTCCCAGCCAAAGCAAGATGACAACTCCAGTTGTAGGGAAGCTTTTTGATCCTACAACTCTGTAGTCAAAACTCAATGAACTATCATCCAAATCTTGGTTGGAAGAGACTATTGATTGGAAGAAGAGAAGATGTGAGGAAAGTGCTCCATCAAAGGATCTTATTGTACAAGCAACTTCAGCTTAACCAATATCAAAAAAGGCAAAGAAGTAGAAGACTATAACACCATTGGCCACAAATTCTTCTACTAGTCACATATTGATGGACATTGTAGAACCTTAAATGGAGGGAAAATTTCATGAGCTAACTTTATATAATTTTCAAATTAGAACAGTTGACATAGGCATTCCAATGCACAATTCTATGGTCAACATCTAGAAATGAAAAAATGTGGAGATTGAGGATATACTAGAGGCGTTAAGGTCAAAAAAAGAAGTAACCAAATCCTCAAATATGGAGTTGATGGATTATATTAGAGTTGAACTTGGAAGTAGCTCTACAAGCACATTTAACCCAACTATAGAGGAGAACAAGAACTTTCTACTCAAGCTACAACAAGAGAGGTAATTTGGTCAAATTGGTCATGCCTAAATTAATGAAATAAAGGCCCAAGGGCCCCTCACATTAAGAACCTTGGGAATCTTCTATTAGACACTAAAAAATTAAGAGAAGTAGTGTCAAGCCACCAGACTTTGATGCACAAAGCATCAGAGAGCATAATGGAGCAATTGGCCTTGTTGCAAGAGGTGATCAACATGAAGATTAATGTTGTTGTGACCCATGAGATACTCAAAACAAGACAATAACCATTGCTTCATTGGAAGCAATCATTGGAATTTAAAATTGAGAGCTCAGTGAAGTATGAGCATGAGATGGAGGATGTATCTAGTAAAGAAGGTAATGGACAAGATATTCAAACATTTAAAGGTTCTAGACACTGAATCATATGTCACCACTAATGGCCAGTTGGTAGAGATCAAAAAAATGAAAGATAAGTTTCTAGCATTCATTGAAGAGGCTACTAACCCATCAAATTTCCAAGTGGTAAAGATTTCAGAACTCTTAGTAGTGGATTGTGTTTTGAAGCATGCAATGGAGAAGCTTCAATCAAAGATCTCCAGGGTTGAAGAATTGATAGAAATGCATGATTATTGGATGATTAGAGTTGACAAAATTCTTATTCCATGTGTCCATGAGATGAAGAGTGTAACTGATGAAATGAAGGCATACAGAGCCAAGACCATAACTCCAAAGAAAAACTAATACTCTGATAGAGGATTACACTCTTCCTTCAAACATATTACAATTGTCACATCTTCTCTCTCTCAGTCACTTTATGATATTGCAGCCATATTTGACATTCTCCTTGTAGGCTAAAAGTTTTGAAACATATGACATATCCTATCAATCCTATTTTTAGAATGTTCATAGATTCTCTGTTGAGTAGTCAAGTAATGTAACTAGCCAGTTCCAAAAGGAAAAATGTAACTCTTTGAGAAGTAAATAAGATCAGCAAATTTTTATGTGGGAAAAACCCTTGTAGCTAAGACTACTGTGTGAGACTCTGCATCCATGTTTTGATTATATCATTCATGTTAGTTTATTTTTAGTTCTTGTATGGTACTTGGAATGAAATTTATTATTAATGGAAGTTGTGGGATTGCAAATAAATTGGGTTTTCTTTCTTTCTTTTCAGTGGTTATAAGATTTATTTCCCTCATTTATAGTATTATCTCATTTCTTATCTTCTATGCAAGTTAGTGCATGTGCATTTTCATGGCTGTGTGAGAATTTTTGGATTTGATTGATGTAAGCTACTAAGTAGGAAGCAAGTAGTTGTTATAAAATCTTGGTAATTTGGGCAATTTGGGTATTTCTTAGTTGATTATACTTTGTCTTCTTATGTAGTATGCATTTTTGTATCTTGTATTTAGTAGATTGGACAGATTGCATTTAGGAGCTAGAAAACTGAAAATAACTCATGTGCATTCATGGTTGTGGAGCCTTATGAGTTAGCATTTAAAAACCACCTGGGTTGTTTAAATTCTTTAGGTAATTTAGTTATACCTCTTCTTCTCTCTGGTCAATAGCATACCCCTAAATCTTTTTGATCTACTAAAAAAAATATTCATTGTAAATATTTTCATATAGGGGAGCTATACCTTTTTTCAATTTAGAGGTTCTTGATAGAATACTTACATTGACCCATTCTATTGTTAAATACTTAGTATTTCACTAAATTGGGTACATTAAGAGTTAGGGCATAAACCAAACCAAGGAAGAAAAACTGTTAATCAACACAACTATCAAAACCTATTGTTGGTGCTTGGGTGGTGCAAACATAGTAGCAAAATGGTGACGATGTCTAGAAAAGGTATATATATTAGGGGTTTATGATTGTTTATGATTAGCAGTACTAATACAAATACTAAATATACTCTTAACACAAAGTCAAAAGGTTCTTTTGGAATTGCATTATTGGTAACTAAATTTTAAATTTAATGGTTGATACTTGCTAGCCTTGTGAAATCTGAAGTGTATGGAAAAGAAAATGGAATGTTGTTTCTTGCATACAAGTAAAGGATGCAGGAAAAATACAACTAATACTAATTAGTTATTTCTAGTCACTACTTGTCTTATGTGAAATTATGGATTTTGGAAATTAAAAAAAATGAGATGAATGATTTTGACCTTTCTATTTTGGTAAATTACATTTATATAGAAATTAAAAAATCTATTTGTGTGTTTTCCAACTACCTTTTAAAAACTTATTTTAAATTATTTTGTATGTTTTCCTCGTGATGTTTATGCTATTTGTTCTAATTAGATAATATTAGAAACAAGGAGTATAATTCTACTATGGCACAAACCTGCATCAGGGGAGTAAGACACAATTGTTGTTGACTAAAAATTTAATCAAGTACAAAAAAAACTATGAAACAAGAGTATCCATGGACCCAACCTAGAAAATGTCAGAGCCAACCCTATTCATTTCTCATCCATCATTCTAACTATTAACATGAGATAGGGAGATAAATTGGATTAAAATGTGTTGTTTTTCATTGTAGTGGCATGCTTTTGTATGTTGTGAGTGGCCAATTTTGTTTGTTATTTTTCTATAGTTGGGCTCTCTTTAGCCATATAAATATGAAGAGGCTATTACAAAGTGATTGGTAAAATACTTGCTTGTTATTAACAAAGACCGAGAGGTCTATATATACAAAAGAATGGAATGATATTTCCTTAGAAAATGATCACGAGGAATAGAAAATTTCTATTCTAGCTAAGAAAAAACTAACAATTATCTACATCTAACTAAATATTATAAATATTCTAATATTTACAATAGATTAAAAATAGATTACCATTAACTAATAATAGACATTGATCTATTATAGTAATACACTCCCTTAATGGTTATTCTATCCACAACACCAAATTATCCTCTAAATTTGACAAAATTATCACAACCAAGAGGCTTGGTGAGAATGTATGAAGTCTAATATATTGTAGGAACATACTAAAAATATATTGTCTCATCTTCAACCAGTTGTCATAAGCAGCGACAATGAACATCCACATGCTTGGTTTGTTCATAGAAGACTATATTTTGTGCTCACCTGGTAACACCTTCATTATCAACAAACATAGTAGTTGCTCCTATTGGTGTAATCTTCATATCACTAAGCATTCAACAAAGCCAAAAAACTTCACATCCTACCTTAATAGACCCTCTCTAATCGACCCCTATGGAGGAGAGAGAAACTACCTACCGCTTCTTACTAGTCCAAGTTCACTAGATCCCAAATTGAACAAATCCAAAAGTTGACTTTCAATCATCAACAAAGCCTACCCAATTTGAATCTATGAACCCACTGAGTTTAGGATTAGAACTTCGAGAGTAAAGAAGTACATAATATGAAATTCCCTTCACATAACAAACCACACACTTTGTTGTCATCCAATGATCAGTTTTAGGAGTTGTCATAAAGAATGAGATATAGTTGATTGCAAATATGATATCAGGCCTAGTGGTAAAGAGGTAGATGATTCTTCCTACTAGTTCTATGTATGTATTATCATCAACCAAAGAAGAATCAAGCTTGGTTAATAACTTGATACATTTCTCCATGGGTGTAGATGCAGGCTTGCAATCTTACATACAAAATTTGTCTAACAAAGCCTTGGCATATTTGGACCAAGAGATGAATATACCAGAAGATTATTGCCAAACCTCAACACTTAAGAAATAATCCATGAGCCTAAGGCTAGTCATATTAAAGGACTAGCATAAACTCTATTTGATTCCCCAAATCAAAGATGTCAAACTATTGGTGATGATTAAATTATTGACATAAATAACCAAAAAGATGATGTCACTCTTAGTAGTCTTGATGTACAAATTTGAATCCAATGAACTCCTCTAGAATCCTTGATCACTGAGGTACATATCAATTTTCATGTACCATGCCCAAGGGGCCTACTTTAAGCCATAGAGAGCTTTCACCAATAAGAGAACTTGATGATCTTTACCAGAAACCTTGAAACCAAGAGGTTGCATCATGCAGACCTCTTTGTAGAGATCAACATTTAGGAAAGCACTCTTGGTGTCCATCTAATGGACCTTCCAACCAAGCTATGCTACCATTTCTAGGACTAATTTGATTGTACTCATCTTTGTAGCAGGTGAAAAGGTCTCCTCATAATCAATTCCCTAATGCTAAGAAAATCCCTTGGCAACTAAACAAGCTTTGAACTTTCCCAAAGTACCATCATATTTGTATTTGATTTTGTAAAACCATTTGCAACCAATGGGTTTCTTCCCTAGTGAAAGATCATAAAGGACCCAGGTGTTAGTCTTCAGTAGGCTTTGGTGTTCAGATGTCATGGCATGTTCCCACTCTAGAATTCCTTTAGTCTCAAAATATGTTTGAGGTTCAAACACACTATGAATGTTGGCCATGAGAGAAAAGTTAAAAAAATCTATAGGTTCTCTTTTTCCAAGTAGTTCTCCCATCGATGAGCTAATCATTATGAAGATCAGCAAGGGTCTTAGCCCACCACTTAAGCTAGAGAGGAGAAAAACCAATATTAGTATTAGGAGATGCTTTGTAATTGGGTTCCTCATTAGAAGAATCCAAATCAAACTTAGGTGAAGCATCTAAAAAGTGAGTTCATCTTGAAGGAGAAGTTAGAGGTGTCTGTATAGGGATCATTGGTATAGCAGGAGCTACATGACCTACTGGAGCCCTCCCATTAGTTGGACCTAATGGAAGTCTAACTCCCAAATCATGAACCTTCATAAGTTGGTTTTTTGGATTAGGAACATGAGAAACATACATGAATGATCCTCACTACTCATCAAAGACTACATCATGACTTTATAGGAGATGGTAAGTCTAAATGTTGATTAAGCTATAGGCTTTTTGAAGACTACTATATTCAACAAGCATGGGTTTTTGACTCTTGGAATCCAACTTAGTGTGTGACACATTAAGGATCCAAACAAAAGAAAGGGAGCCAAAAACCTTCAAGTGACTGATTTCGAGCTTACAACCTAATCGGGCCTCTTTTAGAGTTTTACCTTTGACCACCACTGTGGGTAACTGGTTCAAAAGATAAACTGTAGTGTTAACTACTTCTTCCCAGAACTTCTTCAAAATATATCTATGTTTAAGCATGGATCAAGCCATCTCAGTGATTGTTCGATTTTAGTGTTCAACTACATTGTTCTATTTTGATGTGTGGGGTGTGGTTAACTATAATTTGATGCCACGGGTATCCAAGAAGCTAGAGAATTTATTAGAACAAAATCCACCCCCCCCCCCCCCCCCCCCCATTGTTTAATCTAAAAGTAATAATAGATTTTCCAAACTCTTTTTCAACTAAAGGTTTAAACTTCTAAAATATATGAAATGCATCTAATTTCTTTTTAAGAAAATGCAACCACATTTTTCTACCAAAATCATCAACAAATACCTAGACCCAAGAATAGGAGTGGCTATAGGGCTGCAAATATTGGAATGAACAAGTTGAAGTACTTCAGAAGCCTACCATGAGTTGTCATTGGGGAAAGGTATGTGATGTTGCATCCCATCCTACCATGCATTACAAGCCCCAAGCTACCGAGTCTAAATCTCTAGAAATCCAAGGACAAGCTCTTGGTTATGTACATGATTATGGTCAACCAAACTATGGCCTTAAGTGATAATGAAAAACCATCAAATCAGGGTTATGTCAACTTGACACCTAATTTTAAAGTGGTTCTGGACTTTATATCAAAAAGTTGTAAGAAAACAATCTGTAGGGAATTGAATGTAATTTCAAAACTACTAGGCATTATTTGGAGGAAAAAAAATTGATTGGTCAAAAGTTTAGATTTTAATGCAGTACTACAAAAATTTTAGGGCAAAAATAAAAAGTAATTGTATGTCTGACCACTTTAATCAAAATCAAATGATAATTTTTTTAAATATAAGTATAGATATAAAAAATAGACTCATGCCTGGATGTGATGCATATTTTTAGGTATTTTAATTCCAAATAAATAATTAAATATCAATTTTCTACTAAATTTATTTTGGAAAAAAAATCTCGTGTCTGACCACCTTAACTAATAGAAAGATTTACCAAATTAATTATTTTTTCTTATACTATGTGAAGCATAGAATGTGACGCAACTTTTGGATTTAAAAAATGTTATACCATTTGAAAGTTATAGCTATTTTTCAATCAGCATGTCAATTAACACTCTACAATCATCTTCATTAAAAATTAACTAATAAATACTTATCAAACTCAAAATTTGACAACAATTATGTTGATGGAATCTTGAGAGTGTTATAAAAAAACTCCTTTTGTTTCATTCAATTTTGATGAAAATAACATTGTCAGATGGCTACCTGAAGTCTGAGTGTCAGTTAAACCCTTCTCAAACACGTTTTTTGGGTTGACCAAATAGGCTTGGTAAATACTGAGCCTAATCAGATACCCAAAATCAAATTGGGTATCTGATATGAAATCAGATACCTGATATGAAATCGAGTATCTAATCAGGTACGTGATTTTTCAATTGAAATTTTGGAGGGAAATTTGAGAGGTAAGATATTCCAATTGCAATTTTGGAGGGAGGGAAATTTGATAGGAAATAAATTTGAGAGGGAAACTTTAGAGTGTTTTAGAGGGAAATTTATTTGGGGTAAGTGTGGACATTGATATTATTATTACATATGATTATGATTATTATTATTAAATATAATATAGTTATAAATATAATAATAATAATTATAACTAAATATAATATAGCAATATATATGATAAATATTATTATTATTAAATATATATAGTAATATTATATGACTATTATTATATATAATAATATATATGGTTATTATTATTAAATCTATAATCTAGTAACATATATGATTATTATTGTTATATAATCTAATAATATATTATTATTATATTAAAATATACAGTATTATATTATTATTAAATTTAATATTGTCATAAAATGCATCAAAAGGGGTCATAGGCTTTCGACACATTTCATGACAACATATGTCCCTAGGGCCCCTAGTGACCCCTTTCGATGCATTCCCAATTGGTCCCTAGGGGTCCTAGGGCCCCTAGGGATATACGTTGTCATGAAATGTGTTGAGTGGGGACCTCGGGGCCCTAGGACCCCTAGGGATGTATTTGGTTGGTTATAATGCATTAAGAGGGGTCATAGGTTAACCTATGACCCCTCTCAATGCATTTCATGACAACGTATGTCCCCAAGGGCCCTAGGACCCCTAGGGACGCATGTGGTTGGTTCTAATGCATCAAGAGGCATCATAGGTTAACCTATGACCCCTCTTGATGCAATTTATGACAACCTATGTCCCTAGGGGCCCTAGGACACCTAGGGACACATGTGGTTTGTTATAATGCATCGAGAGGGGTCATAGGTTAACCTATGACCCCTATCGATGCATTTCATGACAACCTATGTCCCTAGTGGTCCTAGGGCCCCTAGGGATGTATTTGGTTGGTTCTAATGCGATGAAAAACTATGTCCCTAGTGGTCTTAAGGCCCCTAGGACCACTAGGGACATAGGTTTTCATGAAAAACATTGATAGGGGTCATAGGTTAACCTATGACCCCTCTTGACACATTATAACCAACCACATGCATGGCCCCTAGGGATATAGGTTATCATGAATTATGTCAAGAGGGGTCATAGGTTAAGCCCCTATGGATGCATTTGGTTGGTTCTTGATTCCTCTTGACACATTAGAACCAACCACATGCATCCTTAGGGGTCCTAGGGCCCCTATGTACATACATTGTCATGAAATGTGTCAAGAGGGATCATAGGTTAACCTATGACCCCTCTCGATGCATTATAACCAACCAAATGCATACCTAGGGGTTTTAGGCCCTTAGGGACATACATTATTATGAAATGTGTTGATTGGGGTCATAGGCTAACCTATGACCCCTCTTGATGCATTGGAACCAACCAAATGCATCCCTAGGGGCCTTACAATCCCCAGGGACATAGGTTGTCATGAAATGCATTGAGAGGGGTCATAGGTTAACCTATGATGCCTCTTGATGCATTAGAACCAACCACATGTTACCCTAGAGGTCTTAAGGCTCCTAGGGACATACGTTGTCATGAAATGCATCGAGATGGGTCATAGGTTAATCTATGACCCCTCTCAACACATTATAACCCACCAAATACATGCCCCCTAGGGGTCCTAGGGCCCTTAGGGACATACATTGTCATGAAATGTGTTGATTAGGGTCATACCTTGACCTATGACCCCTTTTGATGTCTTATAACCAACCAAATGCGTCCCTAGGGGTCCTAGGGCCCTTAGAGACATACATTGTCATGAAATGTGTCAATCAGGGTCATAGGTTAACCTATGATCCCTCTTGAAGCATTTGAACCAACCAAATGTGTCCATAGGGGCCCTAGGACCCTTAGGGACACTGGTTGTTATGAAATGCATCAAGAGAGATCATTTAACCTATGATGCCTCTCGATGGATTAGAACCAACCACATGCATCCCTAGGGGTCCTAGGGCCCCTAGGGACATATTTTGTCATGAAATGCATGGAGAGGGGTCATAGGTTAACCTATGAACCCTCTCAATGCATTATAACCAACCACATGCATCCCTAGGGGTCCTAGGGCCCCTAAGGACATACATTGTCATGAAATATGTCAATTGGGGTCATAGGTTAACCTATGACCTCTCTCGACGCATTGGAACCAACCAAATGCATCCGTAGGGGGGCCCTAGGACCCCTAGGGACATAGGTTGTCATGAAATGTGTCGAGAGGGTTCATAAGTCAACTTATGATGCCTCTTGACACATTAGAACCAACCACATGCATCCCTAGGGTTCCTAGGGCCCCTAGGGACATACATTGTCATGAAATGCATCGAGAGGGTCATAGGTTAACCTATGACCCCTCTCAACACATTATAACCAACCAAATGTGTCCCTAGGGGTCCTAGGGTCCCTAGGGACATTCATTGTCATAAAATGTGTTTGATGCATTAGAACCAACCAAATGCATCCCTAGTGGCCCTAGGACCCCTAGGGACATAGGTTGTCATGAAATGCATCGAGAGGGGTCATAGGTTAACCTATGATGCTTCTTGATGCATTAGAACCAACCATATGCATCCCTAGGGGTCTTAAGGCCCCTAGGGACATACGTTGTCATGAAATACGTCGATCTTGATGAATTAGAACCAACCAAATGCATGAGCCCTAGGGGTCCTAGGGCCCTTAAGGACATACATTATCATGAAATGTGTTGATCAGGGTCATAGGTTAACCTATGACCCCTCTTGACGCATTATAACCAACCAAATGAGTCCCTAGGGGTCCTAAGGCCCTTAGGGACATACATTATCATGAAATATGTCGATTGGGGTCATAGGTCATAGGTTAACCTATGACCCCTCTCGACACATTGGAACCAACCAAATGCACCCCTAGGGGCCCTAGGACCCCTAGAGACATATGTTCTCATTAAATGCATCGAGAGGGGTCATAGGTTAACCTATGATGCCTCTTAACACATTAGAACCAACCACATGCATCCCTAGGGGTCCTAGGGCTCCTAAGGACATACATTGTCATGAAATGCAACAAGAGGGGTCATAGGTTAACCTATAATGCCTCTCGATGCATTAGAACCAACAGATGCATCCCTAGGGGCATATGTTGTCATGAAATGCATCAAGAGGGGTCATAGGTCTCGACGCATTATAGCCAACCAAATATGTCCCTAGGGGTCCTAGGGCCCTTAGGGACATACATTGTCATGAAATGCATTAAGAGGGGTCATAGGTTAACCTATGGACCTCTTTAGATGCATTGGAACTAGCCAAATGCATCCCTAGGGGCCCTAGGACCCCTAGGGACATAGGTTGTCATTAAATGCATCGAGAGGGGTCATAGGTTAACCTATGATGCCTCTCAATGCATTAGAACCAACCACATGCATTCCTAGGGGTCCTAGGGCCACTAGGGACATATGTTGTCATGAAATACATCGAGAGGGGTCATAGGTTCTCGATGCATTATAGCCAACCAAATGCATCCCTAGGGGTCCTAGCGCCCCTAGGGACATACGTTGTCATGAAATACATTGAGAAGGGTCATAAGGTAACCTATGACCCCTCTTGATGTATTGGAACCAACCAAATGTGTCCCTAGGGGCCCTATGAACCCTACAGACATAGGTTATCATTAAATGCATTGAGAGGGGTCATCGATTAACTTATGATGCCTCTCGATATATTAGAACCAACCACATGTGTCCCTAGGGGTCCTAGGGCCCCTAGGGACATACGTTGTCATGCAATGCATCGAGAGGGGTCATAGGTCAACCTATGACCCCTCTCGATGCATTATAATCAATGAAATGCATGACCCCTTGGGGTCCTAGAGCCCTTAGGTACATATATTGTCATGAAATGCATCGAATCGGGGTCTTACGTTAACCTATGACCCCTCTTGATGCATTTGAACCAACCAAATGCACCCCTAGGCACCCTAGGACCCCTAGGAACATAAGTTGTCATGAAATCCATCGAGAGAGGTCATAGGTTAAACTATGATGCCTCTTGATGAATTAGAACCAACCACATGTGTTTGTAGGGGCCCTAGGACCCATAGGGACATAGGTTGTCATGAAATGCATCGAGAGGGGTCATAGGTTAACCTATGACCCCTCTCAACACATTTCATGACAACCTATGTCCCTAGGGGCCCTAGGGCCCCTAGGGATGCATTTGGTTGGTTTTTGATGTCTCTTGATGCATTAGAACCAACCAACCACATGCATCCCTAGGGGTCCTAGGGTCCATAGGGACATATGTTATCATGAAATACATTGAGAGGGGTCATAAGTTAATCTATGATCCCTCTCGACGCATTATAATCAACCAAATGCATGACCCCTAGGGGCCCTAGGGCCCTTAGGGACATACATTATCATGAAATGAATTTGATTGGGCTCATAGGTTAACCTATGACCCATCTTGATGCATTATAACCAACCAAATGCATCCCTAGGGGTCCTACGGAACTTAGGAATATTCATTGTCATGAAATGTGTCGATCGGGGTCATAGGTTAACCTATGACCCCTCGATGTATTGAAACTGACCAAATGTGTCCCTAGGGGCCCTACGACCCCTAAGGAGATAGGTTGTCATGAAATGCATCAATAGGGGTCATAGGTTAACCTATGACACCTCTCGATGCATTATAACCAACCAAATGCGTCCCTAGGGGTTCTAGGGCCCCTAGGGACATAGATTGTCATGAAATGCATCGATACCAAATGGATCATAGGTCATAATAATAATAATCATAACAACAATATTATATGTTGTTATAATAATAATAATAGTAGTATATATTAATAACATATATAATATATTATGTTATTATATTTAATAATAAGATAGTAAAAATAATAATAATATAATATAATATAATAATTTCATATATATTAATATATATTATATATTTATAGATTGTAATGATAATAACATATATTATTATATGTAATAATAATATAATATAATAATACATTATAATCTTAATCTTAATTCTTATTTCCCTCCAAAATTTTGGCCTCCATATCAGATATCCGATCTAAAATTAGATATTTGATATTATCAGGTATCCGATCTCAAAATGGATACCCAATTTTATTGGCATGATTTTCCTAAATTATTCCCTGTGATTGTAAAACTGACAACATCACATTTTGTGGGCCATTTTCACGAGTTTTGGGAAAAGTCACATTTTGGGGCCCAAACGATTGAAAAAAAGTTTGATAATATATCATTAGGTATCCGATATTGTCATCTAAATGGGGAGCAATAGTCGTCGAAAGGCTAAAAGCAAAAGGAAGGTATCCAATGAAGACATTGTGACATATAGGGAAAGGGACAAATTAAATCACTGAAAGAAAAGACAAGGTATGTTAATTGTGAGTCAAGTTGACAATGAATTAGTTAAAGGTGAAACCATAGAAGGTGAAATCATAAAGTTAGATAATGAATATGTGCAGTTGGGAAATGGAAATGTACCAATTGAAAACAATAATGCCGGGATTAAAAATTCAGAGAACGAAAATTTGGAGGATGAAATGCTACCAAGTCATAATGTAAATTGCATGATTGACCATGTTGAACATGATAATGCACAAGAACCTTACATACCTCCTAATTATAATCGACATGAAGGTTCTAGAACACCAAAATGGATAATTGAAATTGATGAAAAATTTATTACCAATTTGAAAGGAAAAAACTAGAAAGAACCATTCAGTTATGGGCTTCAAGACTATATAAGATGTCTTTCAGCAACAAGATAGTGGTAGAGCAATGTCAAATTTTTATGAACTTATTAAAGATGCAAAAGATGAGACCTATGCTTTCCAAATTGAAGATTCGTGTCAATCAAAAATTGGAAAGAAATGCCATTATTGTGAAGAATCTTTTTAGTGTTCTCAATAGCATTGGAAAAACTAGTAGGGAGAAGGATAAGAGAGCTGCTTAAAGGGTTATTACAACCTCCTTGGTAAGTCATTATTTGAGAAAGGGTAGATATATGAGACAAACTTGTATTGACTTGAACCTAAATTATACTACTTTGACAAGAGCACTTAGTAGACGAGAGAGAATTGATGATCCTTTTCAAAATGAAACATGGGCTTTTGGTGGAAGACTTCTATGTTTTGATAAGAAGCTATCCAATGATGTGAAGGAAGAAATTACACAATTTTGGCACTCTAGCTCACAAGTATCACGCAATGCTAAAGACATGTTAAAGTTGAGAATTGGCATCAGAGACCGCACACCACATCCTAAACACTATTTGGAGGTAATTCAAACTATGTTATTCAAACAATTTAGAGAGAGTCATCCAAGTCTTTATATATCACAAAGGGCTTTTGAATCTTTGAAGCCATTTTATTGTGTGCCACTTAAAATTTGAAATACATGTTGTTGCAAATATCATGTCGAGTTTTCTATGCACCATGAACTATTACGTTCCATCCATTCTACTTTGCATAGTAAAGAAATTTTGGAGAATTGTGCTGCTAGTGGGCTTTCAAAATCATCAAGAGACTTGCTAGATCAATTTTTATGTCGTAGAGTTGATGGTTTTTTCTTTTATAGAAATGCTTGCTTAAATGAGAAGTGTTCAGAATGTGGTGGCTTATCCAAGTTTGACACATGTTTCCATGAGGGGTGCAAACAAGATTTTGGAAAGACAATAGTAAAGAAAAGGTATATGAAATGGTGATATACACATTGAAGAGTGGGGGTGAGGGCTCTAGATGTGAATTGGTTGCAAAAGAAATCAGTGTGGCTAGTTTTATTTCAGATTTCAAGGCAAATCTTTTCTACAAGTATGCAAGACATAGTCACAGGTCTCAGTGGTTGGACCAACAATTTAGAATGTGTAAGGAGAATTTTCTCATTGGCACTATTATATTAGTTGTTGACTTTTATGAAAACTACACATTGTAACCTCAAAATGAGATGAAATCTCAGTATTACAACTCCATTCAGATTGTTATTTTCATCCACATAACATATAGACATGCCCCTGATAGTGTGGAAGATAATTGGAAGATTATTAGAGAGTATCATTTTTATATGAGTGATGATAGATCTCACTCTCGTGAGTTTGTGCAACATTGTTTCGAGAATTATTTTGATTTCTTATAGGAGCATGCAATTGCTATGAGTAGACATATCATTTGGTCAGATAACTATACAGGTCAATTCAAGAATGCTCGCATGTTTTATTGGTTGTGTAGGATGCACGTAGAGAGTGGGTGTTTCATATTTGAAGTTTTTTTTAGTCTGACCATGGGAAAGGGGAACATGATGGAGTGGGGGCATGTGTGAAGAGAGCTCTAGTTAAGAAGCAATTGAAGATTTCAGCAGCAGAGCTTCTTGATACTCATAGCATTGTTGATTGGTGTAGTTTAGCATTATCACAGGGGGGGACTCTTGATTCAGTGGTATGTAGGTTCTTTTGGTTGGTTGAGGAAGGGTCTGTAATACCCCAAAATTGGCTCATTGTCATGATACCAATTCTAGTCTATTTCTGACCAATCCTAAAGTTCTATTCCACTAGGAAAATTCTTATTCTACTACTTGCTACTTGACTTAATTGTCAGATGCAAAAAACCCTAATCTGCATTCATCATGCTTATTATTTAATTCCTATAGTATTTACTCATATTAGTCACATTAAACCTATTGATTAATATTTAATTTAATTATTAAGTATTTATACTTTAATTAAATTAAATTATATCCTAAGGCTAATGTATTATGGAATTAAATTTATTTAATTTAATAAATATGCCTATTTTGATTAATTAAACGAAATTATTTAATTAAATGGAGAACTTACTTCTAATTAATTAAAACAAAGTTATTTAATTAAATGGGAAGTGATTCCTAATTAATTAAATGAAGTTATTTAATTAAATAAGAAAAGTGCCTCTAATTAATTAAATATAATTATTTAATTAAATAGAAAAGTTAATTATGAGAGCATATCTCATTTTATTAAATTAAATATCTCACCAAAATCTCTCTTCAGTTCAAAAAAGGGAAATTCCTAGTTCACTGTTAATCAAAAAGGAATTAAATCAATTAACTCCTTATTCTACTCAAATTAAATCAGTTAACTCCTTATTCTACTCAAAAGAAATCAGTTAACTCCCTTTAATTTGGGAATCTTCCTTTATAACTGAACTTCATCTTCAATCTTGACCGTTGATTGAAATTGATCTCAACCGTTGATGGATTCCAGGAAAGTCTATTTAAGAGACCCTCATCTCTTCATTTTTAGAGAGGATGAATTAGAATTTGCATTGAATTGCTATTGAAATTCATACTCACATTTGCTCACATTTTTGCATACATCTTGCATTCTTAGTTTAAATTCATTTATCTTAATATGCATAGGTTAATCTAGTTTAGTTTCAATTGTTCCTAGATTAGAATGCATTTCTCATTCTAGATTAATCTGCAAAATCATATAGATTAATTTCATTTCTTAAATCTTTCATTCTTAGAGGGTCTGGTTGCTTAACACCTCAAATTTGAGGATATCTAACAAGCAATTCCCTTTAGATAGAAGGCAATAGGTCATCTTGCCGGTTGATTTTTAGATGAACAATCCAATGTTCATTTCAGAATGAATCTGCATACAAGGACCATGTTGAAGTGTGTGTGTTAGCAGTTGCCTTCTATCTAGAGGGATTTGCTTATTAGATATCCTCAGATTTGAGGTGTTTAAGCAACCAAACCCTCTACGAACGAAGGATTTGAGAATGAGATGCAAATAATCTATATGAGAATTAAACTAACAATGAAAATCTATATGATAATTTGATGAGATTAAATAAGAATGCAATTTGATAGCAATTCGATGCAAATTCTCTTCATCCTCTCTAAAAATGAAGAGATGAGGGTCTGTTAAATAGACTTTCCTAGAATCCATCAATGGTTGAGATCAATCTCAATCAACGGTTAGGATTGAAGATGAAGTTCAGTCATAAAGGAAGATTCCCAAATTAAAGGGAGTTAACTGATTTCTTTTGAGTCGAATAAGGAGTTAACTAATTTAATTTGAGTAAAATAAGGAGTTAACTGATTTAATTCCTTTTTGATCAACAGTGAATTGGGAATTTCCCTTTTTTTGAACTGAAGAGAGATTTTGGTGAGATATTTAATTTAATAAAATGAGATATGCTCTCATAATTACCTTTTCTATTTAATTAAATAATTCTATTTAATTAATTAGAGGAACTTTTCTTATTTAATTAAATAAATTCATTTAATTAATTAGGAATCACTTCCCATTTAATTAAATAACTTTGTTTTAATTAATTAGAAGTAAGTTCTCCATTTAATTAAATAATTTTGTTTAATTAATTAAAATAGACATATTTATTAAATTAAATAAATTTAATTCCATAATACATTAGCCTTAGGATATAATTTAATTTAATTAAAGTATAAATACTTAATAATTAAATTAAATATTAATCAATAGGTTTAATGTGACTAATATGAGTAAATATTATAGGAATTAAATAATAAGCATGATGAATGCAGATTAGGGTTTTCTGCATCTGACAATTAAGTCAAGTAGCAAGTAGTAGAATAAGAATTTGCCTAGTGGAATAGGACTTTAGGATTGGTCATAAATAGACCAAAATTGGTATCATGGCAATGAGCCAATTTTGGGGTATTACATTTTGCCCCTTTTTCAATGAATGCGTGAACAACACGTTCTATTCAGAGAAAAATCAAAAAGTGTGATGTGAAGATGAGATTGGTTCCGAAGGTGATGACACGGAGACCAATTGATAATCTTTTAAGGAATATCTCTAGAATAGAGCTTAATCCTAAGGGATCCAAGCAGAGCACCTAGATACCTAAGATTGATAGCATTTAAAAGACTATCTCCAGAACGGAGCATAATCTTTAAGGATCTAAATAGAACATCTAGATACCTAAAATTGAAAGCATTTAGAAGATTATCTCTAGAACGAAGCATAATCTTCAAGGATCTAGATAGAACACCTAGATACCTGAGATTGATAGCATTTAGAAGATTATCTCCAGAACAGAGCTTAACCTTCAAGGATCCAGATAAAACACCTAGATACCTAAGATTGATAGCATTTAGAAGATTATCTCCAGAATGGAGCTTAACCTTCAAGGATCCAGATAGAACACCTAGATACCCGAGATTGATAGCATTTAGAAGATTATCTCCAGAATGGAGCTTAACCTTCAAGGATCCAGATAGAACACCTAGATACCCGAGATTGATAGCATTTAGAAGATTATCTCCAGAACGGAGCTTAACCTTAAAGGATCCAAATAGAACACCTAGATACCCAAGATTGATAGCATTTAGAATATTATCTCCAGAACGAAGCTTAACCTTCAAGGATCTAGATAGAACACCTAGATACTCAAGATTGATAGCATTTAGAAGATTATCTCCAGAACGAGGCTTAACCTTCAAGGATCCAGATAGAACACCTAGATACCTAAGATTGATAAGATCTAATTATGAGTCACAAAATCATCCTCGGAATGAGGCTTGATCCTCAGGAGTCAGGGTTTAGACTGTCCCGATACCTGTCTATCAGACTCAGATCAGAAATGTTATAAGATGTGATCAAATGATGAAAAGATGAAGTAGATGACAAGGATGCCAAAAAGAGGGGGACAAGATGCCCTGAGTAATGAAATTTCCCAAGTGAGAAGGACATAAAATGGGAACCAAATGCCCCAAGTAATCTGCCCCATACACCAACGCAAAAGGAGTTGTGCCCGTTGGAGTTCTAATGCTTGTCCTATATGCTCACAGGGCTGGGTTGATCTGGAGATGCCAGTCTCTCCCTGACTTACTGACTATGGGATGAAGAATTTTGAGGATCGCCTTAGCTTGGGCATTACCCTGGGGGTAATAAATGGAAGACCAATGTTGTGTGATCTTGAATTTCTTGCATAGTTCCTTGAGGTCTTTATTCTAAAACTATCCTCCATTGTCAGTAATGATTGAGGATGGTACACCATATCTACAGATGTTGTAGTTTGTGATGAAAAGCACTACAGTTTTGCCATCAGTAAAGGCGAGAAAATGTGAGTATGAATACTTGTTGTCCTACCACTTATGTGCGTAGCTTTATCCAGGTTCTCGCACGAACAGTTGCACATCTCCGCATGGGATCTAGCCTTAGTATCCTTATTTTGTTGTCAAACCTTGCACTTCTTCGCATGGCTTGGAGCCCATCCTCATGTGAAATCTTTATGCTATCTTGAGTCTTTGCATGGCCCTATGTACTTTCTCATGTGCCTCTCAGAGGATCTTTATGTGAGATCTTGAGTTTGAACTATCAAGTTAGTCTATTAGAGCTATCTGTGCTCTATACCAAGTCTATTTCTTGCATCGATTTACTGCTTCTCTATCTGAAAATAGTCCCAAACAATGGCATCCTGCTTAGCTAATGACTTGCGATTCATACTTTAACAGTTATCTTGATCTTTTCCTTTAGTGCTTGTTTTACTTTGTGTCATGATAGTCATAATATTTGGTTGTTCTAGCCTTCAAATCAGACTATTCATACCTTAGTATACTACACTCTTATCTTTCTTTTCTAAGACTATGTTCTAGTGTGGTCCTTGTTTAAGCTTTTTGTCATTGTCTATGACTGTGGAAACTTGACTTATGTTCTAAAACTTGGCTGTCACTACTTGAAACATAGTACATCAAAATGGCTAACAATAAATGTGCTAAATCCAATATTCCTAGTGAGGAAGAAGAGCTACTTATTGCAAACATGAAGCAAAAAATCCAATCAATGAGCACTCAACTTCAAAGAATTAAGGAGGAAGATGAAACATCATCAAAAAAATTCTCCTTGAGAGATAATTTCCCTTCTTCCTATGACAACCAAAAATCACATTCTTGTGATCTTGAATCTAAGACATCTGAGAACACCTCACATACACCCAAGAAATCTATGAATATCTTTGAAAACAAACCTTGGGAACCTAAACCAAAGAGTGATTTCACCCCTTTGGGAAGATCTTATGAATCAACTTTGGAAGAACTTCTTGAAGAAAAACTCATTACTTTACCTAAGCTCACTTTGGCAGGAGTTTCCTTTATGAGTAACTATTGTGTCTATCATAGACATAATTTACATAAAACTTCCCATTGTAAGGAGCTAAAAAACAAGATCCAAGATCTCTTTGACAATGGTATAATTCAAAAATCTAATCTCTCAACTACTAAAGATTCTACTCTCAAGAAGGATCAACCTCATGAAACCATGTCTAGTAACAGTTCAAACACAACTTCTACTTCCTCCAACATACATCCACCTTCTAAATTGTCCAATCTTTCCAACACATATTCACCAAAAGAACTCACTACTCCCCCAGTTGACTATGTGTACCCTCAAGGACTACCTTTAAAGGAAACTCAAGCTAATCTTGACTTAGCTGCAAAGCTCTCCCATACTACACAAAGCAAAGATTCAAAATTTCCATGTGTTTCTCCTCCTATTATCCCCAATCCAACTATTCCTCCATTGTCCCTTCAAGAGCTTATTATGGAGACTCTAGAAATATATTTGAATACAGATTTAGATACTTCCTCATCCTTGGATTTGGTTTCATGTCAAGAGGACCACTTAAATGATGAAGAAACAAGTTTTGATCAAGACCAAGATTCCTTCATCCCCTTTCAAGTCTTCCAAGATCTCGTGCCTCCATCTCAAGAGCCACATAGTCCTCCATCTCCCATGTCATGCACCTCTACCAAGAAAGATCAAGATATTCCTTCCACCACCCTTAAGGAGACTATAAAAGACCAAGAGAAGGATACTTTTCCTATGTTACCTAAAATTCCTTTTGAAGAGAAAAGTGTTCCCTCGCTCTCTTATTCTACCTTGCTACATTCACTTCCAAACTATGCTCAAGCTTTAAATACTCCTGTCAAAGGTATTGCTCCTATAACAGTTACTCATAAATCTATTGATGACTTTGGTCATATTGCTCACTCTAAAGATGTTGATATCCATACTCATGGTCTGTTCACATCTTCTGAATCTATCCTTGGTCCCTACCCATCTAAGCTAAAACCTTCAAGTCTTCCATCCATATTAGGACCTTATGTTCCTCTATCTCCTACTTCCACTCTTAGCTCATTATACATTCCTCCTACCCTACCCCAAGATCAACAAAGATGCACATAATTGAACTCTTCACATTCACCTTTCTATCTAAACCAGTCATATTGGCCTCATTCATCTACAAGTCCCAAGTCCTTTAGAAGAAATTTGGATGATCAACTCAAACACAAGTGAATGAATCCATCCTCAAAAGTTCACTATGTCTCCCCTAATCGACATGTGAATGTCAAGAAGAAAAAAACAAAAAAAGAGACCGCAAAGGTCCACTATTCAAAGAGCTCAACCAAAGAAAGTATGGGTTCTTAACTCTGTTATTGAAGAAATGCATTTCAAAGCATCTAATGAAAAATCAAAAGCTATATGGATTCCCAAGTCTCTTTTGAAGGACTTGAATATTGAAAATAAATCAAAGTTGACATTTAAGCTTCCAAAGGCTTCCACTCCATCTTCTTCCCAACATCTTCCTAGAAAGGTTTCAAAACCTTATACTCCACCTTCCTCCAAAATTATTCTACCACCTCATACATCTAAACCTCAAACTATTTCATCCATATTTCCTCCATCATTCCACTACCCTTCAAGGTGTGTGTCAATGTTGATCTTGTCCACTTTTTCTTCTACCCTTGCACATCCCTTTCAATACCCTATCCACTCCACCTTCTATCCTCCCCCTTTATCCTTCCATCCCATTTCTCTTATCCATAGCCTAAACCTTGTCCTCCATATATCTTTTCTACTATCTACCTCCATTACGTTATCAATATCTTTGAGTGTACCTTTCTATGGCCTTAGCTTATCATAACTTACATTATAGGAGTGCTATCTAACTTGAGAAAGGCTTGAATTCTTTCCAAAAAAGAAAAAAATCCAAAAAAAAGAAAAAAAGAAAAAAAGAAAAAAAATGTGCCTTGGTAAAAACCTGGAAAAAGGCACCTTGGTAGCAAAAGTAAACATAAATAAATCCGTCCTATGGTGAAAACCAATTCTTGTGGCACCTTGGACAAGTACCATGATGAAAACCTAGTAAATAGGTGTCATGTGTAATTCTTCGATCCATGACATCCTATCATGATCTTGCTTATCCTTCAGATGTCCTCATTCCCAAATTCCTCATCACTCATAACCTCCATAACAAACTTTGTTATCCTATTTAGTTAACCCTTTGGTCTTGATCAATGAAAGAAAGAAGAAAAGTCAGTTCTTAGCAATCTCTTGACATGGTCATTTTCTTGGATTACTTACGTGACACCCTTCATTACACCATGAGATCATGTTGTTATATCCTTTTCCCTAGCTTGGGTAATCTTGTGAAGACTTTCCTTGAGGGTAGCATTCACTGCTTCATACTCCTTGCCTTTCCATCTCTACTTATCCACTCACTTGCTACTACAGCTCGTCCTACACCTTGCTAGACACTGGAACAAAATCAAGGTGATCCTTCTTGAGAGCTAGTAATCTCTGAAAAAATCTAAAAATCAGAAAAAATCCTGAAAAATTGTTACCCTGGTAAAAACCTAGCAATAGGCGCCTTGTTAACACCAAAAAAATTTGAAAATCTCAAAAATACAAAAAAATCAAAAAATACAAAAAAAAAATTGAAAAACAAGAAAAGTGCCTTGGTGAAAACTTGGAAACAAGCATCATGGTAGTAGAAAAAGGAAATCTTGCCAAGAAGGTAAAAACCTGGTAAATAGGCACCTCTTGTTCCCAATGCTCCATCTGCAGTGCATCTTCTGGCTACTCTGTACAGTCGCTTTCATACTTTTCCTACTTTCCACTCATGTATCTATGGATTGAGTCTTGTCACAACTCGGGGGCATTCACCTTTAGTGTCACTATTTTTGAGATTCTCCTCATAGAATCTCCTTCGTGACAGTCACCAGTGGTTCTCACTACGTCTGCCTACTGTCGCTAGTGTCACTATTTTTGAGATTCTCCTCATAGAATCTCCTTCATGATAGTCACCAATGGTTCTCACTGCATCTGCCTACTGTCTCTAGTGTCACTATTTTTGAGATTCTCCTCATAGAATATCCTTCACGATAGTCCCCAGTGGTCCTCACTGTGTCTGCCTACTGTTGCAAGTGTCACTTTTTTGAGATTCTCCTCATAGAATCTCTTTTGCAACGGTCACCAGTTGTTTCAGCTATGTCTGCCTACTGTTGCTTAGGTTATGTCTCTAGATTCCTTTATGGAAGATCTCTCTTGCGTCAGTCACCAGTCGTCCTAGCTGTGTCTTCCCTGTCGCTCAGTCCTTCTTAGGTTCTTCATCATAAAGATTCCTCTTTGACCTTAGTCACCAGTCATTCTGACTGCGTCTGACTACTGTTTTCACCCTACTGAAGAGATTTCTTTCAAATGTATTCTGGACATTGACACTTGACATCAATCCCAAAACATTGAACTCAAAAATGATATACTTGTTTGGATATGTTGAGCTTTTTCTTTGTTTTCTTTGTTTTTTCTTTATCATATCTCCTCGAGCAACTCGATGATGTCATCTTCAACTAGAGAAGTAATGACTGGGGGCATGATCTTTTCTTGGCTTTCTGTCTGTGGTTTAGTTCCAACAAGTTGATATGTTCCTATAAAAGGGGTGTCCACTATAAGTGCCTCCATCTCATATTGGATGGCCATGTGTACCTCGACTCTTTTTATATAGATATGTCAATGACATTGGTTCTTCTCCTTGTTTATTGGAGTGAACTCTTCATGCTATAGTACATACTGATACTCGTCCTATTAAGTGAACGTATGGGTCACTGCGAGTATATCTAGCACACTTTTGTCTTAGGTTACGAACGCAAGGGTCATTGCGAACAGTATAAATATTGAGTACTTAGCATAAGATGGATCTCCTGTGTGTTTGGTGTGTTTGTTATGCAAGCAACATTTAGGTCATCCTAGCGTTTATGCTTTGATGCTTATGTTAACTTGCTACATTAAAAGGGACAAATGTTCTGGTCATTTTGGCTTCTTGTGCCTCAAATGCTTACATTTAATCCTGACAAACCAATAACATATGTTATATTCATATTTTCATGATTGCAATGTCAGTGGGAATTGTATAACATAGAGCTTTATTTTATATCCGGTGATGATTAAATATCGAGGCTTGGTAACTAGACCTAGGGTTGCATTTAAAATAGTTTTGCATTACATACTTCACTTGCATAAGCATGCAATTCAATTGCAAATCTACTTTCACCTTCTCTGATGAGGGATTGCTGATCTCTTAAAAGTATCATGTTCTTTCATGAACTACACAAATGATTGATTAATCACCCTCTTGGCTACTTTGGTTCCTCTGAACCCATTTTTCGGGATCAAATTCAAAATTTGACACACTTAAGTGGCTCAAAATGCATTTTAAATTTTTTTGTGCAATCCAAATCTTTCTGATACTTTGCAATTCTTGGAATCTTTTCAACTCAAACTTGGTCTTTTGGATCTCGAAATCACTTTGGATCAACCTCCAAGTTTCTTTTGATCATTCTGATCTCTTCATATTTCTTTTGATCATTCTGATCTCTTTATATTTCTTCCGATCATTCTGATCTCTTTATATTTCTTCAGATTGTTCTGATCTCTTCATATTTCTTCAGATCATTCTAATCTCTCCAAATTTCTTTAGATCATTCTAATCTCTTCATATTTCTTCAAGATCATTATGATCTCTTTATATTTCTTCTAATCATTCTAATCTCTTTATATTTATTCTAATCATTCTAATCTCTTCTATATTCTACTAAACCTTGGATTTCTTCTATATCTTTCATAACTCTCCTTACATCATACTTCTGGTGTGTCATCTTTCGATTTCGCTCCCGAGGGGGCAGGATGATTACATCATTGAACTAAATTTCAACTCATTTTGAGTCTCATTGCTTGGGGCATCTAGTTCCCATTTTATGTCCTTCTCACTTGGGGCATCTCATTACTCAGGGCATCTTGTCCCCCTCTTTTTGGCATCCTTGTCATCTACTTCATCTTTTCATCATTTGATCACATCTTATAACATTTCTAATCTGAGTCTGATGGACAAGTATCAAGAAAGTCTAAACTCTGACTCCTGAGGATCAAGCCTCATTCTGGGGATGATTATGTGACTCATAATTAGATCTTATCAATCTCAGGTATCTAGGTGTTCTATCTAGATCTTTGAAGGTTAAGCTCCGTTCTGGAGATAATCTTCTAAATGTTATCAATCTTGGGTATCTAGGTGTTCTATCTAGATCCTTGAAGGTTAAGCTTCGTTTTGGAGATAATCTTCTAAATGCTATCAACCTCGGGTATCTAGGTGTTCTATCTGGATCCTTGAAGGTTAAGCTCAATTCTTTAGATAGTCTTCTAAATGCTACCAATCTCAGGTATCTAAGTGTTTTATCTAGATCCTTGAAGGTTAAGCCCCGTTCTGGAGATAATCTTCTAAATGTTATCAATCTTGGGCATCTAGGTGTTCTATCTGGATCCTTGAAGGTTAAGCTCCGTTCTGGAGATAATCTTCTAAATTCTATCAATCTTGGGTATCTAGGTGTTCTATCTGGATCCTTGAAGGTTAAGCTCTGTTCTGGAGATAATCTACTAAATGCTATCAATCTCAGGTATCTAGTTGTTCTATTTGGATCCTTGAAGATTATGCTTCATTCTGGAGATAATCTTCTAAATGCTTTCAATTTTAGGTATCTAGACATTCTATCTGGATCCTTAAAGATTATGCTCTGTTCTGAAGATAATCTTTTAAATGCTATCAATCTTAGGTATCTAGGCACTCTGCTTGGATCCCTTAAGATTAAGCTCTGTTCTAGAGATAGTCCTTAAAAGCTTATCAATTGGTCTCTGTGTTATCACCTTCGGAACCAATCTCATCTTCACATCACACTTTTCTATTTTTCTTTGAATTGAACATGCTGCTCGCACATTCATTCAAAAAGGGGCAAAATGTAATACCCCAAAATTGGCTCATTTCCATGATACCAATTCTGGTCTATTTCTGACCAATCCTTAAGTCCTATTCCACTAGAAAAATTTCTTATTCTACTACTTGCTACTTGACTTAATTGTCAGATGCAAAAAACCCTAATCTGCATTCATCATGCTTATTATTTAATTCCTATAGTATTTACTCATATTAGTCACATTAAACCTATTGATTAATATTTAATTTAATTATTAAGTATTTATACTTTAATTAAATTAAATTATATCCTAAGGATAATGTATTATGGAATTAAATTTATTTAATTTAATAAATATGCCTATTTTAATTAATTAAACGAAATTATTTAATTAAATGGAGAACTTACTTCTAATTAATTAAACCAGAGTTATTTAATTAAATGGGAAGTCATTCCTAATTAATTAAATGAAGTTATTTAATTAAATAAGAAAAGTGCCTCTAATTAATTAAATATAATTATTTAATTAAATAGAAAATGTAATTATGAGAGCATATCTCATTTTATTAAATTAAATATCTCACCAAAATCTCTCTTCAGTTCAAAAAAGGAAAATTCCCAGTTCACTGTTGATAAAAAAGGAATTAAATCAGTTAACTCCTTATTCTACTCAAATTAAATTAGTTAACTCCTTATTCTACTCAGAAGAAATTAGTTAACTCCCTTTAATTTGGGAATCTTCCTTTATGACTGAACTTCATCTTCAATCCTAACCATTGATTGAAATTGATCTCAACCGTTGATGGATTTCAGGAAAGTCTATTTAAGAGACCCTCATCTCTTCATTTTTAGAGAGAATGAATTTGAAATTTGCATCAAATTGCTGCTGGAATTCATACTCACATTTGCTCACATTTGCTCACATTTTACATACATTTGCATCCTTAGCTTAATTTCATTTAGCTTAATATGCATAGGTTAATCTAGTTTAGTTTCAATTGTTCCTAGATTAGAATGCATTTCTCGTTCTAGATTAATCTGCACAATCATATAGATTAATTTCATTTCTTAAATCCTTCATTCTTAGAGGGTTTGGTTGCTTAACACCTCAAATATGAGGATATCTAACAAGCAATTTCCTTTAGAAAGAAGGCAACAGGTCACCTTGCCGGCTGATTATCATATGAACAATTCAATGTTCATTTCGGGATGAATCCGCATACAATGACCGTGTTGAGTGTGTGTGTTAGCAGAGGCCGCATATTCACGCATACAGGGTCCATAGGTGATAGATAAGATTGTGCTACAGTGAGAGACTCATCAAAAATGCATTCATTCCAGAGCTCTGATTCTAGTACATGGACCATTTGGACATGGTAGTTAGCTTGCTTTGTCCTAGTTGTTTTCAATGTGATTGAGATCATTGTGAGTTGAGTGATTGGGTGGACACATGGGCTCCACATTATCTTACTCCATTGTCTATCATACACACTTGAGCATAACCATCTATCAGATCTTCTTTAGCCAGGACATGTCTTTGCATTGGTTGCACCACAGTGGAATGATGAGAAATCTAATTATTGGTTAGCATGTTGTGTAAGAGGTAAACAAAAGCTTGCACAACCAATCACAAATGATGATGAATTCACATTTCCTACTAGTTCAGTGGTTGTCACTAGAACATGGTTGTAGACATACATGCTTAGAAGGAATGGAATTTCTACATTCGAAGACTATCAGAAGCACAAAATAATTCTCATATATTCATATCTTATTATAGCAACAAATGTAAAGTTGTTGAAACATCAAGGAAGACCAAAAGTAAAAGAACTTTTTACTATTACTAATGCTGATCATGAAGCCTTGTTGGAGACCCTGAAATAGAGAGAGGACCCTACTGGAACACTTGAATAGGTATATTTACTTCTTATGTTATTTTATTCATAATGATTTAGTGAACCAATGATGATCTTGTTTAATACAATAAGTTACTAATATTTTTTTATGATATTGGAATGTAGGTACATCATGAAGAGTGGGGGGGGGGGGGGGTGTGGGTGCGGGGTGTTGGGGAGAATTCCTAAGATTTATGATGTATTATGATGTAAAATGTGAAATTTTTTATATATGGTTTTTGTAATAATGAAAAAGATAGGTTAAATTAATTAAATATCTTAATTTGTATTTTGGTAGGTCCTTTGTAAGGAATTACAAGAGGAAGATATTGAACAAGTTCTTGCAAATCATATTTGCATGTGATACAAGACTATAAGGACAATTTTAAGAGCATTTATAGCTATATGAGTATTGAAGCAAGGAGACAATGAAAGGTAATTTCTTTTGAATATCTTATTACAAGTTTGGCTTTTTTCTTATTTGACATAGAGTTGACATTATGATTATTAAAACCATTTTTATAAAACTAATCAAATAAGACAAATCTAGAAAATACAGATGAACAAATAGAATTAACATAGAAGACCACAAACATAGGTGTGAAAGGTGAAGGTTTGGGCATGCAAGTCCAAAAATATAGATAGCTATTGAACATTTTAAGATAAAGTTATATCCATGATCAAATATTGTAATTAATTCTGATGATAAATTATAGGGAAAGGTAATTCATATATAATCTCATTTGATCAATTAAAGTATGACTATTAGATTAGAAGGAATATCTCTAAAATAAGAAAGACTATGAAGAAAAAAAATGGTTAAATGTTTAAAAAAAATTGGGATCATTTCATACAAACATATCCCAAAAAGAGAAGACAATGAATTATGGTAATAACATTGAAAAATTAATCCTTATTGGTTATTATGACTCTAGTAAAGCCTATTGGTTGTATGATCCTAAGGGGGGTGAATTAACATCTCTAAAGATATGTCAAATTAAAATAAGTGTTTCACCTTTCAACCTTTTTCCATGTTGGTTTATTAAAAGAGAAAGATGGTAGTGACACATCATCATACTTACCCAAAAATGTTGAGCTAGAATTCAAAATTCCTATTGAATCTATGTACAAGAAAGGAAAGATATTAATGAGCCAAATTTATGCTTAATGCCACAATTGAATGTTCCTATATGAATATTATAATGGATAAGATAACACCTAATATATTGTAAGATTATGAGGTTAATTATGCATGAATGTTAAGCATTCTAAGTAATCATAAACCAAGCACTTTTGATTAAGAAATAAAGAATGAAAATATATAATTGTTCTAAATCAATAGATAAATTCAATTCATCAAGAAATAAACATGGGACTTGGTTTTTTGTCTATTATAAATAAGGTCATTGATTTTAACATTCAATTGACAAGTATTATCCAAAGGTAACACTTATAGCAAGCTGAAAAACTAACCTACTCTAGCCTAACCAGTAACAAGACAAATGCTAAATAAATTCATTCACTGTTTTGCTAAAATAGTTGACTTTATTCTTAAAAGTGCCATGATTAAAATTCTTAAAGTAAAATACTAAAATATGGATAAATGAGTAATATTGAATCATTTGATGCAACATCTATTAAGGAATGAAAATGGTGTGACTTAATTCACATTGTTAATTGAATGTATCAACATTTGGGATTGAATCAACATGTTTCATTTGGTCCTCTCCATAATCATCTTCATGTTCAAGTGCTAGTTTGAATGGTGACTCCTCCCTTGACTTGACCCGGGAAAAATACCTGATTGTATAGCCTCTTGAGAGCACAAACTTTAAGCTTGATTTGGCAGTTTCTATAGTATTTCTCCTTTTTGTTGGTTCATCATGGTTACCATGCGTTATTACAACAATTCCAACTCTTCCTCCATGGTCAAGGAGTCCCCTCATTTTTTTATGGTAGCTCAAAGTTCATAACAACTATCAACCTACTGAATGCTCTTGAGAAATGGATCCATCTTGCATTCATGCTTAGAATCATTAGGAAAAATTCTTTCCAAAATTGGAGCTTCTGTAACATGCATATACTCTAAATTTTTAGTAGCAAGGTTCTCACAAATTTATTTTACAATACTATAAAAATAAACTTCTAATCTTTGGTTAGCTACCATCTCATTCATATTTTTTATTGTGATTATGTGATTTGAATCACATCTTCCTCATTTTTCTCAACAAAAGAAGGTAATTTTTAAAAGATGGCTGTAACCTCTACTTCATCCTCAACTTCTTCCCTTATAGCCAATCAAATTTATTCATCATCATGTTCAAAATTATAGGTAACTCAATAAATAAATTAGAACCAAATAAATTATAACCGAATGGTAACTCAATAACATCCTCCTTTTCATCCTCATGTCTATGATCCTGAGCCTCCTCAAATGGTTCTACCAATTTAGAACCAACAAGATCATTTTTTCCTTCAACTGTTTGATCTTGTACCAATTCACATGGGACAACTTTAAGGTATGGCATTTTAAAATCAAGATAGTTGGTCTAAGAAGGCCTCCATGTTAGTTTGATAATTGACCATGTAGGAACTCATATAGGGGTTGTTCTATTTCTTTTGCAAGGCTATGACCCCTAAAACTTGGAATCTCAAAAATAGGAGGTATACTTGGATATTGTAGATGATCAACATGCCTAGAGCTTGGAAATTCATTTTTGAGGGCCTCTATTTTAATGGGTTGGTTCATTGACTAGGAACACAAGGTGCTTGGGTCTTTGACTCTTGAAATTGAGAAAATTGCAATCTCATCTACTCTTCTTTTATAGTTATCTCTCTTGCAAGATATTCGTCATACTTCCTTTGTTGCCAATCCATTTTTTGTTCGTCTTGGTAAGCACACTCATCATTATGCATGTAATACTCTTGCTTTCTATCAATACTCCTCATCTCCTCTCATGTTATCAACATGTGGAGGATGATCCTAAAATAATCATGTTAGTTAGAAATAAATTAGCTCTGATGGGGTTACTAATACGTATTGGTAGGATGACATAAAGCTTGAGAAGGGATGGATTGGTGATAAACATATGGAGCTTGTTGATGGAATTGGTAAGGAGGCTTAAAAATAGATTTATCTAATTTATAGTGTAACTTTGAAACCACTAATCTTGGCATCGAATCATCAGTGCCATTAGCTTTGGATGGGTGGGTGAACCCTAGTGACACCCTAGTTCTAACCATGGAGACCATCCATTGACGACAACCACCCTGTACTGAGTAGTCTCCAAGGTGCTCTAAGTGCATTTTGAGGTTGATCTTCTGAGGGTCATAACTCAGAGCTCGTGAGGGGTATCGATGAAACATCAAATTCTACAAGATGATGATGTTGAGGCCTAAAATAATATATCTCATTTTTGAGAGATCACATTACATTTTGATTTGAGACAACAATCTCACTCAATGCCAAAACTCACAATGTGCCTCAGTTCATAGGTGCACCACAGTGTAACTTTGAAATCACTAATCTTGGCATCAAATCATTAGCATCACTAGCTCTAGATGGGCAGGTGAACCCTAGTGACATCCTTGTTCTGGCCACAAAGACCATCCATCCTCCACAGCCACCCCATACCGAGTAGTCTCCAAGGTGCTCTAAGTGCATTTCAAGGTTGATCTTCCAAGGGTTGTAACTTAGAGCTTGTGAGGGCTATTGATGAAATGTCAAATTCTATAGGACAATGATGCCAAGGCCTAAAATAAACTATATCATTTTTGAGACATCACATTCTGTTTGGATTCGGCACAACAATCTCACTCGATGCCAAAATTTGTAGTGTGCCTCAGTTCATAGGTGCACCACAACGTAACTTTGAAACCACTGATATTGACATCAAATCTTCAGCACCATTAGCTCTAGATGGGTGAGTGAACCCTAGTGACACCCTTGTTCTAGCCATGGAGACCATCCATCGTCCATGGCTAGCCTGTACCGAGTAGTCTCCAAGGTGCTCTAAGTGCATTTCGAGGTCAATCTTTTGAGGGTCATAACTCAGAGCTCGTGAGCGATATTGATGAAACATAAAATTCTATAGGAAAATGATATCGAGGTCTAAAATAACCTATCTCATTTTTGAGAGATCACATTCTATTTGGATTCAGCACAATGATCTCGCTCGATGCCAAAATTTGTAGTGTGCCTCAGTTCATAAGTGCACCACAATATAACTTTGAAACTATTGATCTTGGCATCAAATCATCAGTGCCATTAGCTTTGAATGGGTGGGCGAACCCTAGTGACACCCTTTTTCTATCCATGGAGACCATCCATCATCCATGACCACCCCATACTGAGTAGTCTCCAAGGTGCTCTAAGGGCATTTCTAGGTTGATCTTCTGAGGGTCATAACTCGAAGCTTGTGAGGGCTATTGATAAAATGTCAAATTCTACAAGAAAATGATATTAAGGCCTAAAATAATCTATCTCATTTTTGAGAGATCACATTCCATTTGGATTTGGCACATCAATCTTTCTCAATGCCAAAACTCGTATTGTGCCTCAGTTCATAGGTACACCACAACATAACTTTGAAACCATTGATCTTGACATCAAATTGTCAGTTCCATTAGCTTTAGATGGGCAAGCGAACCTAGTGACACCCTTTTTGTAGCCACAAAGACCATCCATTGTCCGCAACCACCCTGTACTAAGTAGTCTCCAAGGTGCTCTAAGTGCATTTTGAGGTCGATGTTTTGAGGGTCATAAGTCAGAGTTTGTAAGAGCTATCAATGAAATGTTGAATTCTAGAAGATGGTGATGCTAAGGCCTAAAATAACCTATCTCATTTTTGAGAGATCACATTTCGTTTGGATTCGACACTGTGATCTCGCTCGATGCCAAAACTCACAGTGTGCCTCAATTCATAGGTGCATCACAGCGTAACTTTGAAACCACTCATCTTGGAATCGAATTGTCAGTGTCATTAGCTCTGGATGCGTGAGTGAACCCTAGTGTCATCCTTGTTCTAGTCACAAAGACCATCCATCATCTGCGGCCACCCCGTATTGAGGAGTCTCCAAGGTGCTCTAAGTGCATTTTGAGGTCGATCTTTTGAGGGTCGTAACTCAGAGCTTGTGAGGGCTATTGATAACCCCTTACGAAGTTTGGTGAACTTTTCTAAATAAGAATTTAAAGTTATAACAAAAAATATTTAAAATTGCAAAAGTTGCAAAATTGTAATTTTGCAACTTTTTCTTGCAAAGTGAAAAAGAAAGCAAAGAGTCAGTTAGGGGTTTTAGCATGACCATACAAGGTTGGAAACACCTATATAAGGTGTGAAATGATAGCATGCATTAATGAAGCTAGTTTTGATAAGTGGATCAGTATGGGTTATGTGAACCTTGTGTAGGAGGTTAACAAGTGTGTTTATGTCATGATGGCACTTCAAATTAAACATTGCACCCAAATTTTATAATAAAGGTTGTTAAAATGTTATTCAAAAATTATTTCATTTGAATTGAATATAACAAATATGATCAAAATTAATGATATTCGATAAACATGAACAATACAAATGATCCACGATAAATTGAACAATACTAGATACTAAATTAATATTTATATCATTGTACACATAAATGACTAAAATATATATCAAAATACATGTAAGATCATGTATCCATAGACAAAGTACACAAATATATATTAAAATACATAGATCCATATACAAAATGCGGTTGATCATGCCATCAATATGTGTATAATATCAATGTTTTCGTAAACAATGTGGCATATGCCATCTCAAAATGTCTCATGATGCATCCTATGACAACTATACTATCCTAGAGTGTTTGTGGATGATCAAAATTTAGCCTCTTTTCTAAACTAGGTGTATCAGATGCCTCCTACATAAACAAAAAAGGAAAATCCAAAGTTAAATTACTAAATTTATATGATTCTTTGTATCTAACATTGAATTACTCAAATGCATAATGATTTTTTTTAAATGAATATTTATACTATTAAAATTTCATAATAAATACCTCTCTCATCGACCACTTGTGCTCATTAGGAGTCCTCTTGTATGCCCTCAAAAATGCTTGTACCTTCCTGATTGTGGCTTGTGTATGTTCAAATATGTTTGTCAGGTGAATCTACAACTTGAACTATAAAATTATAATTCATAACATGCTAAATTTATAAAAAATTTAATCAAGAATTCAAACTAAAACTTACTAGTGTAGGCTCCTCCTTAGGATATAGTGGCTACATCATCAAAGATACAACTCTCTCGTCCAACCTCATGTGCACTAGGAGTTTCCTTTGAGATACAAAATACTAGTTGTTAATATCATAGAAATCACTTTTGAAGTTATTTATGAAGATAATGAAAATAAAAAATAAATGATACTTATATATACAATGGGGCTCTCGGTGCAAATGGAAATGCTTGAGGGTCTACGATGCAAAATCTGTATGGGCTCATCACCAGTAGCCATGCCCTATATACAATAAAGAATGTAATTAAATTTTATTACCACAAAAATTTTATAAGAATGCATCGATATTTAATCAAATAGGAAGCACCCAATTACTTTTCCTTTTTCAATGGGGGACAGGTGGTACCTACAAGATAAAAGAAAGATTAGAAACCATATATGCTACAATATCAAATAGAAAAAACAATGAGAACACAACATAATGTACCATAGATGTTTCAAGGCCAAATGAAATGGCCAAGAGCATGGCAT